>OX411559.1:29297652-29897652 GCA_948146395.1 Fragum whitleyi | reverse complement strand
AAAGACTGGTTTAAACACACTCAATCATGGACAGTAACAATTATTTATTAAGTATAATAAATTATTACAAATAGAACATCATTCAATCTTCTTGCAATTGTGAGGAAATGTGAGAATTTTCCAGCAATTAAACAAAGTTTAATTGCTTTGAGTTTTAAGAATTATTCAAGAATTGCACAAATTATTCAAACAAAGCACAAAATAAAATCTTTAAAACAATATAGATTAACATAATCCACTATAGACCATATTATACTGGGGCCCAGTTAACTCAGGGTTTTCATTAGCATCCAAAAACCAAGTGTCAATGACCCTTGAGTCAAAATTTCCAAGAGTTAAAATGAAAATCTCATGAGTCAAACCTTGACAGAATCATGCACACACCCCCACCCCCGAAAAAAGTATCTAATTTATAACAAGAGGACCATGATGGTCCTAGATCACTCACCTGACTCTCTTTGACCCCTTGGACATCACATCATTTAAATAGGCAGATGTCATAAAGGAGATAATTTCTACACCAAACCAAGTGTCAAGAAGTTCCGGCCAAAATTGTGGCCTCTTGAGTTATAACAAGAAAATTATCAAAAAGACTCCCTTTCCTGTGATATGGCATGGATCCATTCCATTTTCAAAAAGGTTAATCTTTGTGACTTGACCATCATACTGACCAAGTTTCATGAGGATTGGGCCATTTTTGTGGCCTCTAGAGCATTAACAAGATAATTGTCATGAAGGCCCCTTTTCCCGTGATATTGCATAGATCCTTCTCATTTTTGAAAGGGTTCATCCATGTGATTTTGCCAACATTCTGACCAAGTTTCATGAGGATGGGGCCATTTTTGTGGCCTCTAGAGCGTAAACAAGAAAATTGTCATTAAGGCCCCTTTTCCTGTGATATGGCATGGATCCTTCCCATTTTCAATAGGGTTAATCCTTGTGACCTGACAAACATTCTGACCAAGTTTCATGAAGATTGGGCCACATTTGTGGCCTCTAAATGTCATCAAGGCCCCTTTTCCTGTGATATGGCATGGATATCTCCCATTTTCAATAGGGTTCATCCTTGTGACCTGACAAGCATTCTGACCAAGTTTCATGAAGATTGAGCCATATTTGTGGCCTCTAGAGTATAAACAAGAAAATTGTCTCTAAGGCCCCTTTTCCTGTGACATGGCCTAGATCCTTCCCATTTTCGATAGAGTTCATCTTTGTGACCTGGCCAACATTCTGACCAAGTTTCATAAAGATTGGGCCATATTTGTGGCCTCTAGAGTGTAAACACTAAGATTGTTGACGCCGGACAACAACACGACGGACGACGGACATTCAATGATCACAAAAGCTCACCTTGAGCACGATGTGCTCAGGTGAGCTAAAAATGAAAAAAAAAAATCATTTTAAATGTTTTGAAATAGATGAAATTAGGTCCAGGTCATTTTTTCAAAGGTGCCTGAAAATAAACTCAATAAATGATTTACAAATTTTCGTCCCATAGTTCACCACAATGTAGTCATTACATAACTACTAAAGAGCTTATTTTCAGACAAAAGACTTATTTTTTTGTGAGTACAATAAAGTGAAAAGAGTTTTGAAGTTGCAAATGCAAGAAAAATGTACTAATGAATTTTATTTTTCCACAAAAAGAAGTGAAGATCAACCACGAAAACCCATTACAATTCACAACCGATCCTCCTCTTGATGTTTATTGACTTACTGTGTCTACAGATATTGTTCGAATTATAGTGTCAAAATTAGTAAACTAGAAAGCCATGAATGGCTTGTGTGGCTCCACAGGCTTGAATTTCTTGTAATAGCAAATCTAAGTTTTGACTAGATTTTTAGATATTTTTGGTTCTACTGATGTTGAAATGGTTATCAAAGTTTCCACTATTATAACATATAGAAAAATGACCTCCATCCATAAAAGACATATTCTTCATCAAATCACAATAATTTTTGGCTGCAAGATTATAGATCATCCAAGGATCATACTAATGAAGTTTGATTGATATCCATCAGTTTCATTCTGAGAAAATGATTTTCAAAGTTTCCACTATATAACATATAGGGAAATGACCTCCGTCCATAAAATACATATTTTTCATCCGATCACAATAATTTTTTAGAGACTGATAAAAGGTCACCCTAGGATCATTCATGTAAAATTTGGTTGATATCTATCACTTAGATTCTGAGAAAATGATTTTCAAAGTTTCCACTATATAACATATAGAGATATGACCTCCGCCCATACAATACATATTTTTCATCCGATCACAATAATTCTTAGTAGACTGATAAAGGGTCACCCAAGGATCATTCATGTAAAATTTGGTTGATATCTATCAATTAAATTCTGAGAAAATGACTTTCCAAGTTTCCACTATATTACATATAGAGAAATGACCTCCGCCCATAAAATACATATTTTTCATTTGATCACAATAATTTTTGGTAGACTGATAAAAAATAAAAGGTCATCCAAGGATCATTTATGTAAAATTTAATTGGTATCCATCAATTAGAACCTGAGAGAGGTCACTTTTTACCATATTTGGAAATTAGCCACGCCCATTAAATCCATGTTTTTCATTGGATCATAATTTCTTGAACAACTTAGAAAGAGGGTCACCCAAGGATCATTCCTGTGAAGTTTGGTTGAAATTCATCCAGTAGTTTCTGAGGAGAAGATTTTTAAAGAAAAAGTTTACGACCGCACGCACGCACGCACGCACGCACGGACGGACGCACGACGGACACAACACCATGACAATAGCCCCAGTGGCTTTCAGCCAGTGGAGCTAATGAAAGCAGTGTGCCCTCTGGTTTCGATTAAAGAAGATTTTAAAAGATTTTCACTCTTTGATTCTATGTAAAAAGGGTTGCGCCCCGGTGGAGCCCAAATATGATCCTAGGGTCTTGATTTGAACAAACTTGGTAGAGGTCTACTAGATGATGCTACAAACCAAATATGAAAGTTGTCTGCTTTCTGGTTTCATAGAAGAAGATTTTTGAAGATTTTCATTTTTTTACCCTTCATGCTCATAAGAGATAAAGGGATGCACCTGTGCAAAGCTCAAATATGACCAAAAGGTCTTGATATGAACAAACTTGGTAGAGGCCCACTAGGTGATGCTACATACCAAATATGAAAGCTGTCTGCCATCTGGTTTCAGAGAAGAAGATTTTTAAAGATTTTCGCTCTTTGATTCTATGTAAAAAGGGTTGGGCCCAGGCAAAGCTCAAATATGACCCTCGGGTCTTGATATGAACAAACTTGGTAGAGGTCCACTAGATGATGCTACATACCAAATATGAAAGCTGTCTGCCTTCTGGTTTCAGAGAAGAAGATTTTGAAAGATTTTCATATTTTCACCCTTTTTGTTAAGGGTAAAGGGAAAGTTAAGGGTGGATTTCATTTATTTGAACAACTTTGGTAGAGCTTGACCCAAGGAACATCCCTGCCAAGTTTCATCAAGATTGGCCCACTGGTTTAGGGGGAGAAGATGTTTAAAGAAATTGTGGACGACGGACGACACACGACGCACAACGCACGACTGACGACGGACATTCTACGATCACAATAGCTCACCTTGAGCACTTCGTGCTCTGGTGAGCTAAAAATAAGAAGTGGACCACCATACACAAAATGGGGCGAAATGGACCTTCTGCCTGCAAAATGGACTTTTTCATACATATTAAGTCAATATTTTGATATTGTAATGTTAAAATACACTCTCATAGTAATTTGATAAATGTTTTTATCTGATTTTACCAGGCAGTATTCTAATTGAACTTATTTTTTTGTCTTTTATCACCATTCTTATTTTTACTTCTGCAAAGAAATGCATGCAGTCATTGTCGGCCGCGAAACGGACTTCTTCATTTGCAATAAATAACTTAGATTATATCTACCTAAAATGACTTCATTTGGTATCATTGTGATGTTTCATGAATTAAAACTATCTATACATATCGACTTCTAAAATTCCCTCCATTAAGACCAACATGGAGCACAGAATTTTGACATTTTGAGCCGGGGAATGTCGAAATAGAGTTCAAGTTATGGCCTAGGCACTATTCTATGATATCAACTATCTATGAAAGCAGATTCAGAGGTGTAAAATTTTTCCCTTGTCGTTACTCGTCCTTCTAACAATATCACTCATCCTAAGTTTCAGATTTGGATGACCACCTCATCATTATATTTTGCCCGAAGCCAAGTGTTACTCGTCAATACGAGCGGACGAGTGGAATTTTACACCTCTGAGATTTAAACCTTTACTTTAGATGATCATTGGTTTAATATAGCAGTGAGTTTTTTTGTTAGATTTATTTAAATAAAGGAAGTGACTAGTCGTACGGGTCCGTATGGCTAGTCTTGTAGGCTAAACGTAAGGGCCTGTACGGCTAGTAAGTCCTCACTGGACAGGCTAGCCGTACTGGAGTCTTTCAACCAATCAGAATACAGAACGGGAATGAATAATAAATGTAATGTTACTTCGATATTTTTTCCGTTCTGTCTGAATGTGGCTTAAAAGTATATAAAATGTATATAGTGCAAAAGTTTAAGTCTATTACCGGACGACAAAATCGTGAAAATAAATCTTCCTTGCTAAGGAAATTATTCACTGGGCAATCAAATTGTCGCAATGTCGCATTGAACAAGGACCCTATGTCCTAGACTGGTTCTACTGTCGACTCATGTATGAAGGCTTTTATGATAGAGGACAGTGGGACCAGTCTACCTTTGTCCCTGCCAGGGTTTTAAGGGACGCAGGTTTTGCGAGTCTGAGACCCACATATTAGTAGCCAGGACCCTCAAAACTGCATAAAGCAAGTCCCTTGGACCCTATGTAAATCAACTTCAGAATAGAATTGAAGACTGTTTTAAACAGTCTTCAATTCTATTCTGAAGTTGAACCCCAAATATTCATATATATCCCAACACATTCTAAAGTTTAAACCTTTAACCAGGGGATAGCTCTAAATTCACACAAAAACAAAATTATTGCTTAAATGAAATAGTCTACATCTAAATCAGGGACTCCAAAACATTAAGAAAGGACCCCCAAGATCCAAATTGTTGAGTCCCTTTGACCCAATTTTGTTGAGGTCAGACTAAAACCCTGCCCTGCATTGAATTCTTAAATATGATCTTCTACAAAACTCTTATTACGGGAGATTTACAATGATACAACGTTAGTGGGAAAAGGCTAGAAAGAAGGAAATTTAAATTTTCTTTGTCAACAGAAATTACGCATTTAAAATGACTTTTTGTTTGTAGTTTAAAATCGAAATACCAAAAATTCAAATAACCAAAATCTGCGAGTCGGAAAAGCAATTCAGTGCCTGTATGACTCTTTTGATGGGAAAAACTAAAGGTCCGAGTATATTCAAGTGTGAATTTCTTCAATTGAAATTGATACAACAATCATTAAATAAGGGAAGAGTAAGAATGCTTATTTTTTTACCTTAATTTTTTAAGCGGCCCGTCTGTAGTGATTTTTTGCCACCACGAATATTTTTTTTGTATCGGAAAACTTCTGTAACACATTGAAACGTTCACAGGTTATCGTCCGTTCTACAACATTTGGTTAAATAAGTAAATCCTATTACAAGTTCCCGACACGTTTGCACATTAGACAAGATTTTCAACAAAAATGACAAACCAGTATGTCTAATATTGAGGTAAAAAATCTGCTATTGGCCTCTAATTAATATCAATTAATTGCCAATTTGGCTTTCAAATTCATGAAATAATGTTTGTTTCATTCCAAAAACAAACTCGGGAAACATGATATAAAATACAGCAGTAAATTAAGGTCGCTGGTTGCAAAAGACTTAGGTAACAGACTATTACAGGCACTTATTAGTGTTTTATGATTATATTACTTTTTTCTAAACGCGAAATAAAAGATAAATAATTATTGAACAATCGATAGATGAACCCGCAGATTGTATTGAATCGGAAATCGAATACAGTATTCTGATTGGTTGAAAAACTCCCGTACGGCTAGCCTATCCAGTGAGGACTGGCTAGCCATATGGGTCCGTACGTTTAGCCTAAAAGACTAGTCGTACGGACCCATACGGCTAGCCACTTCCTTAAATAAATACTAATACTATTTTATTATTGTTGCCAATGATCCATTCATCAGCAGTCATCTGTCTTTTAAAATTCTAACAGCTAAAAGTTTAAAACATGACTCCTACAATTTCAATAAGATCAATCACCATTAAGACTTTAGATAATATCATTTGAGACAAACAATTGATATTCTTTTATCATTTCATTGCTAAATTGCATTTAAAAGTCCATTTCAATCCATTTCAAGGTAATGGTCCATTTCATATTTTGGGCCAAGCATATTTTATTTTTTTGCAGAATACTTAAATTGGTTATTACAAGAAACCATCCCCATATCTGTATACATGAGTTGACGGATGACGTCACGGGTCACGTGATGTTTACATCCGGGTAATCGCTGTAGGCAGAAAGATCTACCAGTTGCATACACAAATAGTAAAGTATCCAATATTCAAGTTATTGGATTGTACATTTCTAATGATTATTCCCTGTTGGCAAAGGTGTCAAACTTTAGATAAATCATCCAACCTTTTGATTATACAGTTGTCATCACATGACATTGTCTGTGAAAAGAATATTTCTCGTCGAAAGATAACCAGATAATGCAAATGAATGCAAACAAATCGCTGTTGAGCAACTGATATATCGCGCATTCGACATTAATTAAGTTGTATTTACGTGTTTTGTTCACTCATAAACGAAATATAGTATATCTTACCTATACTGAGCCGATAAGAGGTTTAATTCCGATTTTTCTTTATCCCATTTCCGTTATTCATCCTGTCACAGAAATTTCAAATATTAGGAAAGGTTTTTATGGCCTTTTTCCCTTATTTGTCTAAAAAATATTATTCCAATTATTAGTTTAATATGTAAATTTTGAGAACACCACCTATTGTTGAAAACCGATTTGCTTCCGTAAAAAGTCCCCCGCACATTTAGAAAATTGGTTAATTCAAGATAATAAACGAATGTCGCCAAACACACGATCTGCCGACTTAACTGCTTTTCTAGTTTAGATTGTAAAATCCTATCAAAGAATTATCATTATGCGCGACATAAAAATATTAGCCGCTAATAACACAAACATGTGTCATAAAGTTCGCTGTTTCTAACGCAATGGTCCATACTACACGGCCGAGGAATCTCTTTGATCTGACCGTAACCGGATGTGCTTATTGATATTGCCCATGTCATAAAACAGTAGCCGCTAATCACACACTTGCATGTGTCATAAAGACAAACTTCTATAACACATGCCAAATTTTATTTGATCTGACCGTGACGATGCACACGCCACTGATTGATTGCTTTCATCTGGACACAACTTTACCCATTCATTAGGCATAAAGAGTTAAGTTTCATTTGACACAAATCTTTTAATGCCTTATCAGTCATAGATTAAATCAAGTTTTTGATAAAATATTTCATTTAAGATTCCATTTCAGCGGCGATAAATAAAGCCCACATGATTTTTCAATTCTGAGCCGCGTTCATTTAGTAGATCGATCTTCCGTGCATTGAACAAGCTGTCAATACTAATAGTTCTCCCTCAAATTTGAAAAAAAGGCCGGATTTAGTTTTAATCAATTATAAGTTAGGCCTACTGCATATCTGAAACGCAGCGTTTGCTTCAGTGGGAAATGGAAGCCGCCAAAAACGAAATGTACTCTGAACCATTTTTCTATTTTGCTTTATGTAGTTCCCAATGAATAATAAGAGGGTCAAAAATCGAATTTTAACGGGTAGGAAAGAAATTGAAGCATACGTAATTTCTTTATTTGTTAAAGATGAAATAATGTGATCGTGCTTTTGTAAATCTTCGTTTTTTACCCCGACCAGACGACAAAAAATAATCTTGAAATTGAAAGCGTTGGTGGCGAACGAAATATCGCAATACAGCCTGATTAAAATGGATTTGCCATGTTCTGTTTCTCAACGACGATTTTTACTTCATTTCAAAAACAAAAATATAAAATGAATGTGAGGAAAAATAAGTAGAAAGTTCTGAAATTCTGGCGAGTGAACGAATTAATGTTGCAAGTCACTTTTTCCCCAAACGTTGTTTAACCCGAGTAATCTTAAACTCGGTAAAATTACTTTATTGGAAAGGGTTAATGAATTTTACTTATTGGTCTTACATTTTCCCCAATAACATTCAACACGTATGACCATTTCGTCTGATTTTACCCGTGAAAACGGCGCGACTACGGATACAACAGATCTCGATCGGCTGTAGTTACGAAGTTTTATTCTACTTGACGCCGTGAAGCGATTAATCTGAATCCAACTTTTGTATTTAGTTCATGTCATACAAATTCATTACGTTATGGGAAGCGGTAAAGAAAGTTAATTTGTTCAAGTGGCGGATGCAATTTAAAGGGCTTCAAGGGATTCAAACGAACCCCTATCTGTAGGCTAGTTGTTTCATTTTTACACAGAAATTCAAACAGAACTTTGTAATACTAGGAAAACGAATCTTCTCTCCCTTAATGTACATTAGTACCCTTTTTATAGAAATCCTTCATCCACCGCCGTTTTCATCCAACTTTCTATAAAAATCTTAAAATGTAACTATTTCTGGGTTTGTTTACAGAAACGGCACAACTACAGCTTTGTCAGAACTTTCATGAGTGCTGTAGACTGAGTTACCTAAACACTTACTATGTTTCATACATAATTTGCAACTTTCTTTATGAATGACGTGAAAATTGACAAAAATGAAAACATCAAGTTTACAAAGGAAGAATATTTGCACTAAACCACGGACACGTGTTTAAGAGTCCCTTGAGCTAAATTGCGCAACTCGAGCGTCTATATAAGACAGACCTTAGGCCATGTTTATTCAAAGATTCTAGGTTACAACCTTTCTAAACAAATGCATTATTTAAAGAGACAAAAAACTAATTCTAAATAGCTAAAAGATCTATCGTCGATGGCAACTTCGTTCAATAAGTCGGACGAAATAGTCTTATCTCGGGAAGCTTGTAAAGGACTATTACGTAAGAGATTCTTTAAATATCGATTGATCATAAACGGGAAACATTCGTACAAATAATATTTATTTTTCTTTTAATCTTAAATTTGAATGAACGGTTGATTTTGAACCAGTTTTAATTGTCTTCTCGCATAGAGATATGACTCTTTTTGCCTACCAGTAATGCGCATGCACGGGAAATTCTCAATATAAACAATAACAATCAACTCTCCTATAGCGACCCCCCTTGAAGAAATCCTTAATCCAACAGAACACAATCTTATAACTTTGAGTTACATAAGCAATTGATTTTGATAAACTTTCAAATTTAAAAAAGATTCACAGCGAAAATTCGCTGATCAATTCTGTATATGAAATCATAAATTTACTATTCAACATTTTATGCTTTAGGGTGGTGACCTTTAGGCATTGGTTGCTAAATAAGTTGCAAAGAAATAAACTGTCAAAGAAGAGAGATCACGAAAACCAAATACGAATGAAACAATGGTCAATATTTCGTGCTATCTATTTTTTAAAAGAAAAACACATAAGCTAAAGAGTAGAGTTGTATTTCTGAAGAATCATAAAATGTTTCATTTACCAACAACTTTTCGTAAAATTCGAGCGATGATTCCTGGCGTTGCCCCACCTGCCATTTTTCCAAAGGTCACCTTTCGGACCCAACACTCATCGACCTAAAGACCTGAGAGGAAACGAAATGGAAGCAACGAAACTATTAGATATCTACGTGACTTAATGTTAAACAGGTTACTTAGAAATAATTTATATATTTATTATAAGAAATCTATATATCAAAATAACTTAGTTTTAATTTAATTTTAAAATTTTAATATAAGGGCGAAGTTTACAGGGGTCGAAAAAATAGACTGGTTGCATTTATCTTTTGCTCCGCGTACGAAAGACGCTCTTAACTCAAATATTAGACTGACGCTTTATTTTTCAGAGCACGTGATCGCATTGACTGATCAATCCTAGCACGCGCATGCCTCGTTCGTGTCATACACGGAAAACACAAACAGGAAAACCCAGCACCAACCAGTATTTTGCTTTCATGCCATAAGTAGTGCTGTACGCAGATGGAAATCGGCCCAGGTAAACTTCTACTTAACTCGATTTCACAAAATCGCGTGCATAACCTGTGAAATGCGACAATCGGTGTGACAGTTAATTGGGGTGCACAATGGGGTCATTGAAAAATAAAAACAACATGCCGAAACTCTTACGTCCCTCAATTAATGGAAATCTGTGATTTTACTTTTCTTTTACAAACAAACGATAGATAAAACCTGGACTAAAACGTTGAAATATAAGCTTCTATTTATGTTCATAATGAATGAGGGATGTGGTTGATAGGGTCAAGGGGACTCTCAAGGGAAAAAAAGAGCTGAAAGGCCCTTTCACTTTAGAAAAAAAAAATTGTATGAATATCAAGAGATCTACTTAAAATGAAAGTTGATCTGTTATTCAGGAAAATCTGCCAAATAAACAAAAAAATGTAGATCTATATAGGTCTGATCATGGGACAATACCAGCAACTTTAGGTTCATTTGATTTCAGATCAAAATTGAGATTGGGTACATTTGGAACAATTAAAAAATGTGAGAAAAATTGTTATAAAAATCAGGCCAGCTAATCTCTTAGATTTGTTTGTTTTCTCCATGATTTTGTGCTGGTATTTACTTGTCCACAGACACATGCTTGTTTACAGGTAGAAAAACGCATGTGGGACAATTCAAGCATGAAAATTCCACACCCCTCTCAAAAAGGGGACGACGATGTATATTACATCCAGAAAATAAGAAAAAACACCTGGAAAATCAGAACCGGTTGTTAACAAAGTTTGAGATTAGAGAAAAAAATGTCCAATTATTTGACCGCAGATGTATTAGGAATTTACCAATGAAGGGATTCCATCGAGAAAAGTTAATCCACACATTAGTGTGGCAATCAGATTAAAATCACCATCATTTATCAGGGTTTTACGGGACGCAGATTTCTGCGTCCATCTACACATAAAATTCAGTCTGTACGCATGTTTATTAGCAACCCGGATCCACGGGACGCACAAAAATAATTTCAGGTAAAGAGCTCTTAATGACTTGGAAACACTTTTAAATTTGCAAATGAATCTTTATCGTCGAATAAAATTCAAAACATGCACAATTTTTACGGAGAGATATGGCTTATGACACTGGTGTGCATTTTTTTGTCTTTTCAAGGACGGAATGTTAGGGTAATCATTGTCATCTTGGCCCGAGAATGTTCTTGTTTGTACTTGGGCATTTTAGGTTGCATCAGGTATTTTAAAGGCTATTAGTTAATATTACTTTGTCTCATGATATTACATCAAAATAAAACTCAAGAATTGTTTATGAACCATTAGGGAGCTTTAGTAAACTTATTTTAAAGGATAGATTTTTATTCGATTGAAAAATCGAATCCGGCCTTTTTAAACTCATTTGGGTTGTTGGTCGATCTTCCTAGTACACAAAATTGAAATATGGCTTACAGAAAGTCGATTACCCTTGGTTAAGATGGAAATATGTGTCAAGTGATCAATTTAGTCATCAAACTTTGTTAATAAGCTGACAACCGAGATTAAGCATTGTTTTCCTCCGAAATAATTAATTGATTATCCATTAATTCATACATGAAAAATAAACATTATTTTATTGTGTCAGAATTTATGGATAAAAATACTCAACTCAAGAATCACTTCTGTGACATTTTGCTGAAATTTTCAACAAACCTTCGAGGAAAGTCATCTTGTAGCACAAATGAAAATAAGTGACAATCCTACAAATGCAATGATTTAAATTTATTCAATCAAATTCCTATAACAAATCTGTTAAAGGTCAACCAAGGATCATTATTTTAAAATTGGATTTAGATTCATCCAGTAGTTTCTAAGGAGATACTTTTCAAGAAAAATGTATGTGGATGCACATTGGATACAATGTCAAGACAATAGTCTTTTGCCACTTTTTGAACTTAATATCAGCCCTGTGTTCAGGGTGACATAACAGTGCAAACTGTTTACAAATTATACCCTGCTTTGTTTGTGTATTTTTGTGCAAAACAGGGTATTATTTGCAAAAGGTGTGCACCGTTTTGTCATCCCGCATGCAGGGCTAGTAATTTTTTTAGAGAAAAACCTAGATAATGTCATCACTTTGGCGTCATTCCTGTTGTTGTTGTTGGCATAGGTGTTGGTGTGACAAACTTTTACCTTGGTCATCTCTGTAGATATTGAATATACCTTCACGAAACTTGGTAACTTTCACCATCACAAGAGCTGTCCATACTATGAAGGGAATAAATTTGAAGATATTTTTGTAAGAGTTAAATGTCCTTTTTCGCCATAGAATTTTTGCACTATCAAGCACCAGCAGCCAAGTGGTGACACCCAATTGAATGGTGATTTTGTTGTTATTATTGTAACAAGCAAATCTTTTATCAGTCCCAACTTTGTTTTGTAGATTTGATAAGTTGAACATCAAAAAGATCAAGAGAGGTGACCAGAAGCCCAAACAGAGGCGTGTTGACTCTAATGCAATCACATGGAAACAAACCAGACGGAGGATTTGTCACAAGGAATCCTCAAAAATGACAGCAAGGTAAAAGTAAAACCTGGGGACGGATTTTCTTCACTACACCTTGGACAAGTATATAAATAATCACGGCTTGTGTTAGAACCAAAAAATTTGATTTTTACCCTCAAAAATTTTCTGCAGGGTGTCATCTTGACCCGCCAAATTTCCAGTGGTGCAACCTAAGCAATATAAAAGATTATGTAAATCAAATGTTTTCTTCATACTATAGTGGAAGCATATTGACCCGAACCTAGCCTTTGTGATTTGAATAAATTAAATACTGGTCATTTCCCTTCCGCAAGACACAATTTACCTGCGGAATCCATTCGTAAAGTTGGAGTGCACATGTTAGCTCTCTTAACCCGTTATTGCACATGCTGTTCACTGTAACGGTGATATTTGGTCACCCTCATGAACTAGTAAATCAATACATAAACTGAGTCTCCTATTTAAAAATCTTTAGATGGGGGTGAGAAAAAAAAAAATAAATAAATATCTTTCAATGCAATTTATGTGTTTTGAATGGAAATGAAATGAAATCCCCTCTCTCAAGCGCAATAATTGTTTTTGAAATCTAATCACCTGCTACATGACTAGGCGCCCCACCTGTAATTTGTGCAGTTTAACAAGTGTACATGCTTGATCGTCACATGCCCAAGTATCTTCGGAATTGTATTCATGGGCCTAATTATTTATCATGCATAAAGGTCAGGTTCAAGTTTATATGCGCCCGCTATACATGTGTTACTAAAGAAATATATAAATGACACAACATAAACAATACAGTGTATGATACCAGTACATATACACACCACTTTATTGCAATAACAGCTTGAATGATTCTGTACTGAGGGTATAATTATATTCACACCAATGGGTTGATAATCGTAGACCTATGTGAGATAGTAGCTGGAGGCTAGGAAAGGATGTGATGGTTGTACTGGTCAGAGAAATACCAGGTATCCATTGTTAGGTGCTCTAGCCGCCACAATATAACTGAAAAAATGTTGAAAGTGGCATAAAACTCTATTTTATCAATCAATCAATTATTATATTCAAAGCTTACTGCAATGTTTTGTGTGACTAAAACCTTGTTACTAGCCTGCATTTCATTTCATGAACAACAAAAGTCCAACTTTCACTTGCGGTTTTGTCACTTGTGAAAATATAGTTTTGTTGTTCACTCATTTAAAAATAACTTGATCTGTTAATACACTGGAACAAACCATAGCCTAACTAAGATTTTGAAATTTTTATCCACTCAAAGGGTGACCAAAATAGTATCTGGATAAAGGTGATATGTGGACAGTGACAATAGATGAATGTCCTCTGTCTGCTCTCCTTATCTATTCAAAACATCGAAACTACAGCTTGAATAAGCTGTAGTTTTGATGTTATGATCATTCATCAACAACATTTTTCGAAAGAGGATTTTTTTCTATTATGCACTTGTCAAATGGGCGTAATGGTAGTTATACCCTTGCAAACAACAATTATCCTCTATTTAATTTTAGGTAAATAACGAGTCAAACAGTGGGGTGATAGAGACAGATGACAAACTGCTAGAATTCAGTTTCTTTGAAGCAGACGATGTCATCAATGTGGAACAGAAAGACGTCAAAGTCGAACTGGAACCGGAAGATGTCGTAGATAGAATATTTGCTGCGGCTAAAGGAGGAAACCCGAAAGACTTGTCAAAATTGATATTTTCATCACATTCTACAGGAAAGGTCAATTCTGCGGAGGAAAAAGGTAAAAAGAAGGGTATCAGCTTTCCACTGAAAAGGAAATCTCCGATTGAAGGCTTGGTAAATTTAGCATCTAAAAAGGTGTGTACAACAGTGAAAGAAGTTTCTCACTTTAAGGACATACAAAATACGTTTAAATCCTTCAGTCGTGTAGCTGATGAGACCGGGAGGTTTGTGCCAGTTGAATCACGCAAAAGTCCACCGATAGTGAAGGAAACAAAACCGCCTGCTGTAGATGTACCAGCTGGCATTTATATATCTGTACCCAGAACAAAAGTGACTACTGCCATCAACAAACAAGCAGTTATAAACACTACTGCAAACACAACACTAAGTAAGAGTTCTGAAAACTTTGATAAAAACACAATCCCTATTAATGATAGTAATACTGTCAATGCACAAACAAGTAAAACTCCTCCGTTGATTGACATTGGTGTCTTAACAAATGCAATTACAAATGTGCTTGAAGAATGCATTACTAAAAATGAGAAAAGTAATATAAAATTGGTTCTATTCTGCAACGATAAACCAAGGCATTCATTTTCAATTCTTGAAACTTTATCATCTGATATAGACAATATCAAGCCGGTTCAAGAGTTAAAAGCAGAAACAAGAGAAATTGGGAAAAATCAAAGTGAAGCCTCAACAAGTCAAGATAAAAGTGGTAGTCATACTAAAACTTCTAGCCCTACAGACCAAACTCTGATCAGCAAATTAAACATTCCAAATCTATCAGAAATTCATTCCTATCTTAGAGATTTGTCACCAAACTCTGGTCCGGCTGAATCAGTTGGGAAATCAAGCAAAGAGATAAGTCAGTCCAACTTGTTGATTACACAGGAGAATAAACTAGACAATGAATCTGATATAGCCCCAAATGCACCAATCAAGGAGAGTGATGAAGTACCTGTAACTACACAAAATAGCTCTGAGAAATTACAAATAAAATCAAAGACAGGAAGAAAAAAGGAAACAAAGAAGAAAACCAGGTCTTCACCTAATAAAAAAGTCAAAATTTTTAATGGTTTTGGGGATGAAGAATTAAATAAAGACAAGACAGAAGAAACAGATCTAGTTGTAGCAGCAGATGTAGATGATGGACTAGAGGACGGTAATCTGGAAATTGTTGAAGAGCCGGAATCAAACACTGAAGAGAACAATAATTCAGATCTACCTCAAGGGAATGTTCAAGTAGGATTTCAGTGTACTGAATGTCTTAAAGTGTATACATCTAAATCACATCTGAAAAGCCACAGAAAAAATGTCCATGGTCTCCATGGTGATCTGAAGGGTTATGACTATCCACAGAATAATGTAGTTCCTTCATTGGACGAATTCTTAGAAGAAAGGTTTGGTGGAGATCTGACTGAAGCGGATAGTGAAAAAGAAAAAGTTAATATTACGGAAATTGACGATAGTGTTTCTGACGCTGAGAAAGAGTTTATAAATTTACTGTTAAAGAGAGATCCCCTAACTGCTCATGATTACGCAGGTTTTGAAGACAGCCCACAGTATCTTAGACAATCAAGAATTGTATCCTTGCAGAATCTAGCCAATAGAGAAAGTCAGGGAGAACGATACGAAATTGATCCCGTGTTTGTTTGTGAGCATTGTGGGAAATTCTATCATTCCAGAAAGTCGCTCAAGGACCATTTTATCAGGGAACACGCCACAGAGCCTGATCAAGAGCCATTGTATATATTCATAGAAACAAACAGTTATAATTGTCCGATCTGTTTCAAACCATTTGCAAACCCGTATAATTTAGTTGCTCACGCTAAAACCCACACAAGAGATGAAGAGTTGAAGTGTGCTGTATGTGGGAAACTGTACTCATCAGTGTATGTACTAAGACGGCATATTGATACAATACACTCGGACATACGACCTCGCCCATTTAAATGCAAATTTTGTGATTACGCAGCTGAGAACAGGTGGCATCTAAGAGAACATCAGCGTAGACACACAGGTTAGTAAGAATTGTCAAGTTTTTTGTACGGAACATAAATCCTACTTTTACTGGGGAATTTCAAATGATTTTTCTATCAAAATATAAAGAGGTTAATTGTTTCAGTTTAAGGTCAATTTATCTTTCATTTAGTGAACAACAACAAGCTATCAGAAGACTATTGAACTTTAACTAGAAAAAGAAGATTTTTTTAGAGAAAACAACTAATTATCCGTGTGATTAAGGTTTCCTGTAGCTGCAAAAATGTAGCCCAGTCTCTGATAAGCTTATGAAGTAGATGGTTTGGACTATAGAATCTATAATACACCTTCTCATACATTTTCCCCCACCCATGCTTTGAGCCTCCATCAAGATGATTCAAACAAGTACCCAAAACAAAGGGTTTCATAGCAAAATTAAAACCTAAAACTGACATTACCCCCTCTTATCTGAACCTCTGCTTTATTTATCGGCAGGTACATTTCAGCAGTTACATTACTATTTTGGCTGAGCCATTGAAATATATGTGTATCCAAACTTAAAACTTTCAGCCTAACAAAAGTAAAACTGATTATGTCTATCTTTTAGGAGAGCAGCCCTTTCAATGTCCAGTATGTCTGAAAAACTTCTCTCATCAGGGTACTATGAACAGACATTGTAAATCTACACATAAAGTTATTCCTGGTACTCCTAAAAGTAAGTAGAAAATAAATGTGGTAACTTGTACAGTGAAGGAAATAGAAAAAGTAAGTAGAAATGTAATGAAATTACTTGCACATTGAAGAAAGATTTATAAATATGCTGAAAAGTAATGATGTAACTTGTACAGAGAAGTTAGTTTGGAAAGTAATTTAGTAATTTACCATGAACAGACATTGTAAATCTACACTAAAAGTTATTTCCAGCACTCCTAGAAGTCAGTAGAAAAGTAATGTGACAACTTGCAAGGAAAAGTAAGTAGAAAAGTAATTAAGTTAATTCATTTTAAATCTACACATTAAATCTTGGCACTCCTAAAAGGAAATAGAAATTAAATGTGGTGACTTGCACAAAAAGTAAGGATAAATAGTAATTTACCTTGTACACACATTTCAAATCCACACGTAAAATCATTCCTGGTACTCCTAAAAGTAAATAGAAAAAGAAATGTGAAAACATGAACAGAAAATAAGTATAAGGAGTAATTAAGTAATTTGTCAAAAACAAACATTGTAAATCTATACCCATAAAGTTATTTCTGAAACACCATAATGTAAGTAAAACAGTTATGTGGCAACATGCACCATAATGGAGTCACTCGAAAGATAATTCAACCTTCCAAATCTCCTGCTTGACTATTTAATTACAGACTTTTTAGCTCACCTGAGCACATCGTGCTCAAGGTGAGCTTTTGTGATCATTGATTGTCCGTTGTGCGTCGTCTGTCGTCCGGCGTCAACAATTTTAGTGTTTACACTCTAGAGGCCACAAATATGATCCAATCTTCATGAAACTTGGTCAGAATGTTGGTCAGGTCACAAAGATGAACCCGATTGAAAATGGGAAGGATCCATGCAATATCACAGGAAAAGGAGCGTTATTGACAATTTTCATGTGAAGGTTCTAGAGGCCACAAATATGGCCTAATCTTAATGAAACTTGGTCAGAATGTTGGCCAAGTCACAAGGATGAACCCTATTGAAAATGGGAAGGATCCATGCTATATAACAGGAAAAGGGGCCTTAATGACAAATTTTAGCTCCACTGGCCGAAGGCCAGCGAACTATTGTCATGGCAAGGTGTCCGTGGTGCGTCCGTCCGTGCGTCTGTGTGTGCGTGCATAAACTTTTCTTTTAACATCTTCTCCTCCTGAACCTAAAGTTGTTCAAGAAATGTGGATTGACCCCAAAATATGGGGGTCAATCGGGGCTTATTTTGACCCCGAAATCTTTGAACCTCATCTCCTCCTGAACCATTGGGCCGATTTCAATGAAACTTTACCAGAATATTCCTTTGGTGCCCCTCTTCTATAGTTGTTCAAGAAATTTGGATTGACCCCCAAATATGGGCATGGCAGGGCAGGGCATAATTTGACCCCAAAATCTTTGAACGACATCTCCTCCTGAACCTTTGGGCCGATTTCAATGAAACTTTACCAGAATGTTCCTTGGGTGACCCTCTTCTAAAGTTGTTCAAGAAATTTGGATTGACCCCCAAAAATGGGCTTGGCAGGGCGGGGCTTTTTTTTACCCCAAAATCTTCGAACCTCATCTCCTCCTGAACCATTGGGCAGATTTCAATGAAACTTTACCAGAATATTCCTTTGGTGCCCCTCTTTTAAAGTTGTTCAAGAAATTTGGATTGACCCCCCAAATGTGGGCGTGGCAGGGCAGGGAATAATTTGACCCCAAAATCTTTGAACGGCATCTCCTCCTGAACCTTTGGGCCGATTTCAATGAAACTTTACCAGAATGTTCCTTGGGTGACCCTCTTCTAAAGTTGTTCAAGAAATTTGGATTGACCCCCAAAAATGGGCTTGGCAGGGCAGGGCTTTTTTTTACCCCGAAATCTTAGAACCTCATCTCCTTCTGAACCATTGGGCCGATTTCAATGAAACTTTACGAGAATATTCCTTTGGTGCCCCTCTTTTAAAGTTGTTCAAGAAATTTGGATTGACCCCCAAATATGGGCAGGGCAGGGCAGGGCTTATTTTGACCCCGATATTTTTGAACGACATATCCTTCTAAACCATTAGGCTTATTTCAATGAAACTTTACCAGAATGTTCCTGGTGTGACCCTCTTCTTAAGTTGTTAAAGAAATTTGGATTGACCCCCAAATATGGGCTTGGCAGGGCGGGGCTTTCTTTGACCCTGAAATCTTTGAACAACATCTCCTCCTGAACCATTAGGCTTATTTCAATGAAACTTTACCAGAATGTTCCTTGGGTGACCCTCTTCTAAAGTTGTTCAAGAAATTTGGATTGGATGAGATCCACTGGATCAATAAAATTCAGGTCAGCGGTTTATGGCCATTCTGGTCTCCTTGTTTCAAAGTGATATCTATATTGTTTTCTTCCTTGTAATTTTACATATTAGTTAAATAAGTTCATTTCTTCATAAGTTAGTTTCAACTTAGAAAAAGTCAGAATTCCTTTTGAATGCTGTTCACTTTCATTACCTTCTATTTTCAATATCTCTCTTTCAAATTTTGAGATTTTTAATCAAGTGGAGCGATACAGGCCCTCTTGGGCCTCTTGTCTTGTTTTCACTTTAGAGACCACAAATATGGCCCAATCTTAATGAAACTTGGTCAGAATGTTGGTCAGGTCACAAAGATAAACCCTTCAAAGTTGTTAAAAGAATTTTATTCTATCAAAAACTCTGGTTGCCATAGTAACAGAAAGGCCAAAAAACGCAAAAAAACTTACAAAAAATTCTTCTCCTCCAAACCACTGGACCAATCAAGCTAAAACTTGGCAGAGATGTTCCTTGGGGAAGCTCTTGAAAAGTTGTTAAAAGAATTTAATTTTATCAAAAACTCTGGTTTTCATGGTAACTGAAAGAATGAAAATGACCAAAAATCTTAGATAAAAAGTCTTCTCCTGCTTAACCACTAGGCCAATCAAGCTGAACTTGGCAGGTATGTTCCTTGTGTGAAGCTCTTCAAAAGTTGTTAAAGGAATTTATTTTAATCAAAATCTGGTTTCCATGGAAACGGAAAGGTTGAAAAATGACCAAAAACTGCCGAAAAACTTCTCTCCCCAAACCACTAGACCAATCAAGCTTAAAACTTTGCAGGGATGTTCTTTGTTTGAAGCCCTTTAAAAGCTGTTGAAAGAATTTAATTTTATCAAAAACCCTGGAAACAGAATGGCTGAAAAATGGTCAAAAATTGCTGAAAATCTTAGAAAAAATTCTTCTCCTCCTAAACTACTAGGCTTATCAGGCTGAAACTTGGTAGGGATGTTCCTTGGGTGAAGCTCTACAGAAATCGTAAAAATAATTTTGTTCAATCAAAATCTGTGGTTTCTATGGTATTAGAAATGTCAAAACATTGCCAAAAATTTCAGAGAAGGTTAATCTTGGCCTTAACTATTGGGCGTATTTTAAACTTGGCAGGGATAATCCTTAGGTGTAGGTCTACTAAATTTGTGAAATGAATTCAATTTGATCAATAACTTTGTTTGCCTTGGGAAATTAAAAAGGAAATCAAATTGCAGTAGGACAGAATTAAAGTCTGTTTCTTTTAAAACCACCCTAATGTACATCAAACAATCTCTGGAATTTATAACATAGTTGACAAGTTATCAGTTGATTTACTCAGGTGAATGATATAGGACCAACATGGTCCTCCTGTTAGTGTTATCTTGGTGGAGCTAAATGATTGCATCATGTTGCATAGCAATCACATGCGATATGACTTGTTGAAAAAAACTTGTCTAATAATATTCAAATTTTGCTTTTGCATTAAAGAAATAGAATAATTGTTTGCTCTTTGAGTAAGATTGATGAATGTTTCATTTCATGAATAACAGAAGCTATTTTTTCACTCATGACATTTCCAGTCATGAAAATTTAGCATTTGATATTCACTCAATGAAATATAAATCAATCTTGCACCAAACAAACAGTTATCCTCAATTTACTTGGCCATGACCAAGTGAATGGAAACCCTTATTTCCACACCTGAACTATCTAATAATTATTAGTAGGGATGGGAACGAGTATTCGATTAATAGAGTACTCGATCGAACGTCTGATTATCGATTACCAATTTCACTAATCGATTAATCGGTAAAATATTAAATAATAGCAATTTCGTTTCCAATCTCATTTTTTCATATTTTCTAGAAATATCGATCTTTCATACGAAATGCTGTTCAGCTTAAGATAATGTATGCAACACCTGGGCGCATGGCGATTGTTTTATCCATCGATATTTTTCCGAATTTGCAATCAAGTGCCAACTGTTATTGTTCTTGCTGTCAAACAATACACGTCATTTTGTAACTTTTCGCTCCTTCGAATGTTGGTACTCTTTTCAGGGACAGTGCGATTTACTTAGATCTTCGGATCAACGAAATGTTGCTGCGTCGTTCCAAAACCTTGTATTACAATCCTATCGATGTTGTAGTTACTTGGTCTTTCTCAACCGAAAGTTATTTATAAAACCGATGAATATCGCCTGGGAATATTACCTAGAAATGACACTCTCTTAGCTTGCATTTTAAAATTTTCCGTTAAAATGAATTAGCAATCATATGTCATTACAACTGCCCCTTTGAAAATATGCAGCAATACCGTATATCTTTACGTTTGAAAACACAGAATAAATGATTGTCCTCAATTCTATCCGAGTACTCGAGTACTCGATTTGTAAGGTGAACGAGTAATCGATTAGTGAAATTGGTACTCGTTACCATCCCTAATTATTAGTATAATTTTTTACCATTCATGATATAAGTTTCCTTGTATTTACCTCAACTAAAATACAATGCATAATATCCTACAGTTCATCACATTGTGAAATTGAAACTCATTCTGTTCAAAATTATACTAAATCCACACTTCTTCATTCATTCAAAACACTCAAAAATGTTCAAAATTATTTAGAAAGCAATTCAAAATTGATCAAAGCAACTTTTCATTCAAATCAATCTAATTATTCCATTTTTTGCCAGGTGTGGATTTCAAGGGGATGTGAACATACCAAATTTGGAAAGAATAGAGATTTTCTGCTTGAGAGCTTATAAATTATAGCTTATTTTGTCCAATTTAGACAAAATGACAAATGATCATTAGACATACATGTGATATTTCCATGGGCTCTCATAGGGAGATTAAGACCTTTTCGTAGGGAGATTGGGTCTCAAATAGGGAGATTTTGCGTAACGGGCAATGTGGCTAAAAAAAAAGGGGGGGTTCGCAATGCACATATACACTGAAAATTGATTATAATACCTTCCATAAGAGGTTGGTTTTTTTAGCTCACCTGAGCACAAAGTGCTCAAGGTGAGTTATTGTGATCACTCACCGTCCGTCGTCCGTCCATCGTCCGTCCGTCCGTCTGTCCGTCCGTCCGTCTGTCCGTCCGTCCGTCCGTCAACAATTTCTTTAAACATCTTCTCCTCCTAAACCACTGGGCCAATCAAGCTGAAACTTGGCAGGGATGTTCCTTGGGTGAAGCTCTTCAAAAGTTGTTAAAAGAATTCAATTCTATAAATAACTCTGGTTGCCATGGTAACAGAAAGGCTGAAAATCGCGAAAATCTTAGAAAAAAATCTTCTCCTCCTAAACCACTGGGCCAATCAATCTGAAACTTGGCAGAGATGTTCCTTGGGTGAAGTTCTTCAAATGTTGTTAAAAGAATTTAATTTCATAAAAAACTCTGGTTTCCATGGTAACGGAAATATTGAAAAATGGCCGAAAATTGCTGACAAACTTAGAAAAAATTCTTCTCCTCCTATACCACAGGCCAATCTAGCTGAAACTTGGCAGATATGTTCCTTGGGTGAAGTTCTTCAAATGTTGTTAAAAGAATTTAATTTCATCAAAATCTCTGGTTTCCATGGTAAAGGAAAGGTTGAAAAATGGCCGAAAATTGCTGAAATCTTAGAAAAAATTCTTCTCCTCCTAAACCACTGGGCCAATCAAGCTGAAACTTGGGTGAAGCTCTTCAAATGTTGTTAAAAGAATTTAATTTCATAAAAAACTCTGGTTTCCATGGTAACGGAAAGGTTGGAAAATGGCCGAAAATTGCTGAAAATCTTAGAAAAAATTCTTCTCCTCCTTAACCACAAGGCCAATCGCGCTGAAACTTGGCAGGGATGTTCCTTGGGTGAAGATCTTCAAGAGTTCTTTAAAGAATTTAATTTCTTGAAAAACTCTCGATTGCATGGTAATGGAAAGGATGAAAAACAGCCGAAAATTGCTGAAAATCTTAGAAAAACTTCTTCTCTTCCTAAACCACTTGGCTAATTAAGCTGAAACTTGGTAAGGATGTTCTTTGGGTGAAGCTCTACCAAAGATGTAAAAATAATTTTATTCAATCAAAATCTCTGGCTTTCATGGTATTGGAAATGTCAAAATATTGCCAAAAATCTCAGAAAAGGTAAATCTTCGCCTAAACTATTAGGCATATCTTAAAAATGGCAGGGATATTCTTAAGGTTTAGATCTACTAAACTTGTTAAAAGAATTCAATTTCATCAATAACTTTGTTTGCAATTACAAAGCAGTAGAAGAAAATTAAAGTATGTTTCTTTTAAATCCATCCTAAATGTACATCAGACAATCTCTGGTATTTAAACATGGTTGACAAGTTATGAGTTGACTA
Organism: Fragum whitleyi; assembly: GCA_948146395.1. NCBI lineage: Eukaryota > Metazoa > Mollusca > Bivalvia > Cardiida > Cardiidae > Fragum > Fragum whitleyi. Next base: position 29,873,956 of record OX411559.1, on the reverse strand, counting down.
ACTCAGGTGAGCGATATAGGACCATCATGGTCCTCTTGTTTACTAACAGAAGTTTATCATTTAAAGTATTTTGACAGAGGATAGTATTGCAATGCTACAGAATTCAGTCTCATAATTTAAGAGAAATAGATGTTACAAATTCATTTTTTATTTCTATGCAAAGTTCAGGATCCCACAATAAAGGGTCTTTTTAGTAGATAATCAGTAGAAAATAATATCTTACCAAATTTAAAAGATATAGGCCTTGCAATTTAGGAGGAGATTGTTAAAGTTTTTCTTAATTTCTTTGATTAATCTTAAAGCCCAAAACACAAGGCTTAATTTATTGGGGAGAACTTCAAGTGGTTCTATAGTAAAGAATTAGGTACCGGTAATACTGTATTTATGCAATAAAGCTTTTTGAAAAGTATGAAATTTTAGGCCCTGTAATTAGAGACGTTTTTTCACGTCATGGTTGCCATGGCAACCAGAGTTTTTCATGATTTAAATATTCTGTGAAATATTTTGAAATGCCTTGTCCTAAGGATCATCTCTGTGTAGTTTGTGTATGAAATCCAATGACTAGATAGGTGATTTTTATACTTGTTGACGGATGTCCGATGGATGCATGGATGGACAGATCAATTAATCGTAATTGGCACTAACTGCTATTGAACTACGCTAGAAATAAATGTTTTTGATAGCAAAATGACGATAAAAGATGAAATTACGGACAGTATATTCCGAGTTCGCGAACGTTAAAGACGAACACGGTAGAAATCGGAATGTGAAGAGCTACCTCTCGGCAAATTAATCCATGTTGAATAGCTTTATGAGAAGCTCTGTGTTTGAAGTAAAGATAGAGATAGTCCACCATTTTCTATTCCCAAATCTGCAACATTTGTGTTGACAAATGACTTGATTAGACCATTCACTTCCATACTCAAAGACGGTCGCAAATTTATGAATTGTGTGTAAACTCTCAAACGACCCCAGCGAGGATCCGCTGAAATCGCCGTGGCATTTAAGAAATAAATGTCCGATGTTTCTTTAATTTCAATATCAAATATTAAATTTGAATGACAATTCGAGAACGAATGAGACAGTTTTCACTTTTTATTTCTTGAATAAATTGACCATCAAACATACATAGATTAACTGAATATATATCTGCGTCAAAATTAAAGCATGACCGCTTCTTGTTTTACTCAATCACGCGGTTCGACACGAGGGTTTTTCTGCGATGCCGCCTTATTTTTACCAAGGTCGCGTGACGCGTCGCTTTGCATATCATGTTCGACCTTTTCCTTCTTGACGCTTATCGCGTACAGTGGAAATTTTTAGCGTCTTTTTTAGAATAGGATATTAAAATACGGCGGAAAATTACTGTGTTTACAGCCATTTTAATTTTTCAAAATAGGTGATAAAAATCTAATCACAGCATAACTCGCATCCACTCCATTTTTATGTTTCAAGTAATATCGGGTCACGACGTTTCACCTTGTTTCTAAGAAAGGCCAATATTGCTGATCGTCATAATTCATTTCGTATACAGTGTGAAGGGTGATAGGTACAGTAGCACCCGTTTGTCGGCAATGGTTGATCTAACCGACGACGATAAACGATGACACTTCCAGACAGATAAACAACGCTTTACCCGATATTGGATTTCTCACTCGCCATTCGAGCCTTCAGACCGGAGATTTTGCATTTTAGGCTCCCGGATGTTTTTTCAGACTCAAATTTCTTCAGGTCGGGAGAAATGGTCTCCCGATCGGGAGAGCGGGAGGAAGGGTAAAATATCGGGAGAATAGGCCGAGATCGGGAGATATCACATGTCTGTCATTAGATTATGAATTTTTCCTTGCTGTTTACATATTCTAAAAATCCTTTTTAGCTAGACTATTCATAGAATAGGGGGGCTATTCCAGTCACCGGGGCATCTGCATTCCATCTAATGCTTTGGTTAAGTTTTTACGTGCAAGTGTTTAAAATCTCTAAAGCTATTGCTTTGAAACTTTGCACATGCTTCTGTGACCATAATATCAGCCTCTAGACAAAGATTCATTACTCTGATATTGATTTTAGTGGAATTTTAACCCTTTTCAGACTTAGAAATCTTGGTTAAGTTTTTACGTGCAAATGTTGTATATCAGTTATATCTCTATTTCTACAAAAGCTATTGCTTTGAAACTTTGCGTATGCTTCTGTGACCATAATATCAGCATCTAGACAAAGATTTATTACTCAGATATTGAGTTCAGTGGAATTTTAACCCTTTTTGGACTTGGAAATTCCTAGGATACTTTGCACATGCTTTTGTGACCATATTATCAACATCTAGACAAAGATTCTTTTCTCTTGACTTTAATATAATGGAATTTTCCAATGTTGATATTGATTTGCTGTTACTATCCAGCACATGGAATAGACAAGCTTTGCCATCCTCCGACAGCTCTTGTTTTTCTGTCATGCAAACCATAGCAAATTGCAGCTAAATCAAATTACTGAAAGCACTAGATTTAAAGAGTATCAGGGCAACCTTTCTGTCGAAATTCAATTGGATCAACAACTCTGCCTTGACAGAGAACAAACAGGTGATGTGAACTAAGATCAGACTGCACATATGTGTAGTCTGATCTTTGTCCATACCATCTTTTTGTAAGGAATATTTGGAATTCAGCTTGAGCAGGGTTTACTTCTTATGCTATTATCATAGATTTAACCTATTTTTATGCAGGGTTGTTTTATCCTGATGCCAATCCAGACTCTGAGTTGTCTCACGTTACTTTGACTGATACGCTGAAATCACTGGAGGCTGAACCAGGTATGTATTCATTATGGTCGGTAGCGTTCAAACAATTTTTGTCAAGTTTGTACGAAGGATGTAAAATAGAATGATTTGATGGTTCAATGCAAAACTGTTGTAAGAGACTATATGAAATATAGGCACTTACAACAGTGTTGCTTTAAACCCTCGAGATATGCAGAAAAATAATGTCAATGTTTTATTAATCACAGAATACTTGTGTTGCGAGTATATTATATTTACTGATGTTAAATAAATTTTTATCAATTATTCACAGAATTTCAAGAAACTTTGATACTTTTTAATTGTAAAATGTCTTAATTGGGCACACATTCCTATCCAGGCTATGTTGTTGTGATTAAAAGTTTCAGGATAAATAAAATTCACACTGAATCCGGTTCGATCCCCGGCACTCATTCTTTCCAACTATTTGTCTCTCACCATTGTGAGATAGCAGCTGGAAGCTAGGAAAGTATGTGATGGCAGGTCTCTTGAGAGGAATACCAGGAATCAATTGTTAGGTGTTCCAGTTGCTGCAATATAACTAGGAGATAGTTGAAAGAGGTGTAAAACTCCAATCAAACAAACAAATACATTGAATCTATAATTTCTTTAATTGTCAACTCTTCTATTTAGTGGTGTTTAATCCAATTCAAAAAATAAATATCTTGTTTAGATTCTAGAGGTCACATAACTATATGAAGATTTCTATTAAAATGTTTGTCTATGAGATTTTGGACTTTTTTGTATTTTGCCCATATGAGGTAAAAAACAAAACAAAACAAGATTGTGGGATTAAATCTTTGAAAACAAGTTTTCTGCAATTTAGAAATATCATTTAAGCTAAAAAAAAATCTTCATTTCTGTTCTCAATATTGTTTTGAAAGTATCCCAAAAAGAACTCACTAAGGCTGCAATTGAGTTATACATGGTTAAAAAAAAAAGTTGAAGGTGTCAAACCCTGTAAGATTTTTGTGTGCTTTAACCCTTGTCATGCTGAACCAAGAATATTCCTGCTTTGGCAGGAGCTATAGACAAACATCAGCCTGCATATATGTGCAGTCTGATGTTAGTCTACACCACCTGTTTCCTACTTTCAAACCAGAATTGTTAGTGTTTTTAGCCCTTTGAAATTGATGCAAATTTTTAGACAAAATTTATTCAGCATGACAAGGGTTAAGGGCATTTGTTATTACCTAGATGTCTAGAAGTGGGGTGCCTTAACCCTTCTCATGCTGAATGAAGATTTTAATAACACCCCCCCCCCCTCTAGCATATAAAGAAGAGGAGGGTATTTTGCTTTCACTATGTCTGTCTGTCCATCCATCGATCTATTTTTCCCTACATCTGTAGACTTTTTATTAATTCTGAACAACTCAAGAACGAGGTGACATGTACATGTACCTTCATACAGTTGATGCCCATTACCTATGTAAATGCCCTATTGATAAAGAGTCAAAATGTCAATGTCACAAACTTTGGACTGGGACAAAGTGTTAGTGGGGGATATAAGTTTGCTTCGTGTACATTAACGCTTGTCATACTGAATAAATTTTGGCTAAAAATTTGCATCAATTTCAAAGGGCTAAAAACACTGAAAGTCCCAACTGTTGGTCATTTTTTATTTGAAAAACTAAACTTTGACAATTCTGGTTTGAAAGTGAGAAACAGGTGGTGTTGACTAACAACAGACTGCACATATGTGCAGACTGATGGTTGTCTATACCTCTTGCCAAAGCAGGGATATTCCAGGTTCAGCATGACAAGAGTTAAAATTTTTGTGACAAGCATAATTCTTTAGGTATTCACCTAACAAATCTTTATAGAAAGAGTTTCAAATTGCATCAAACAATTCAAGTTAATGCACTCTAACTTTGGCATGATGATAAATCTTATCTAGAGATAAGGCCTAGGTAGTATGACAAGGTTTGATTTATCTTTTATATACAAAATTGACGTCAGCAGATCTATTTTTGACATCATTTTCTCAATAAAAATAACACGTTGATGTCCATTTTTAGCTAATTTACATAGTGTAATACTAGTGTAATAATACCCATGTAATATAAAAGATATTCAATGTGGATATTTCACTCTCAAAAGTAGGTCATATTACAAACTGTCTATAAAGATAAAGCCAGTTAAAACAGTATTGCAGTGACCCATCAACTGCTTAGTAATGATTAAGGTATCAAAAATTCTTACTTATACTTTATTTCAGTATTAAAAGTTGGGAAACTGTCAAATACTGGTCAAGGATCAAACATTTCTTTTGTACCTGTTGGTTCAGTTGACAAAAGTGTGGCATCGGAAATCACAAAGCTGTTGAAAAATAAAAAGAAGACCAAGAGTGCCACAACTTATTCAGAAACATTAATAGAGGGAGGAGAACAGAAGGGCAGTAGTCCTGAAAATTATACAGAAACCTTATCAGAGGGAGGAAAACAGAAGGAAGATAGTGCCTTAAGTTATCCAGAAACATTTACAGAGGGAGGAAATCAGAAGTGCAGTAGTCCGACAAGTTATACGGAAATCCTTCCAGGGGGAGAAAATCCTTCAGAACAGGTGGATCAAACTGTAACAGAGATTGAAGATGATTCCGGTGCAGCTCTGAATGAGTCAAACATTAAAACTACGGCTATTGGCCCTGACGGAGAGCTTGTAATTATAAAACAAGAGCCTTTAGATGACTAGATGGCTAAAGGTCGAAATTGTGGGTGACTTTCTTAATTAGTGAGAAGTTAAGGACTTTTTTGATGAACAGGGTCAAAAAGAGGAGTTGAAATTAATTGTATTGACAAAGTTTGAAAACTTTGAAGAAATAAAAGAGATAAGAGTTGAAATAAGTATTACTTTCAAAGACAATAAAAATTAGTTGACTAACAAGTAGCAAAAAAAAAAGTATTGTGAATGAGATGTAAAGTGAACAGGGATAGGAATTGAGATCCAGAATTTAACTATGATGAATGGAATGTAACAAAACTTATTGAATAAGATTTAAGTAGTTTGAGATGAAAAATAGTATCTAAACAGTAACTGATAAAAGACATGAGAAGGTGAAACAGCTAAGATGAAAATAGAAAAAAAAAGTGTTGCTTGAAGAAATGAAAACATAAAACTTACAAGTGATATATGATGACAATAGGTTTGTAAGATACAGGGTTTGGTGATCTAAGCTAAAATGTGACTGAGAACAGTTGGACTCTATGTATCACATTTTCACTGAGACAAATTGACATCATTTTGTGATTGAAAGTTTGTTCAGTAGGACCAGCTAGCTTCAGGATTTACAAATGAATTCCTGAGTGAGACACAAACTGTGCTCTTCAATGCAAGTGTTTGATATCAATTAGATTCTGTTAACTTAGCGAAGAAGCACAATCATTTCTTTATTTGAGATTGTATGTACATTTGTATATGATAAACTACAAAGTATTGCTAAACATATTTAATTAAGTTGTATAACTATATTACAGTAACTAGTTTCTAATATGAGACGAGTATTAGTTGGCTGTAGGATTATGTGTGTTTCCTAATCAATCAATGCAGAGACATTTTGTATCAATACAGATGAATCATTGTAATAGCATCAAATCTGCTGGACATATATACTAATTATTCTCTGGATCACTGATTGGTCATTGTTAATAGCCATCTCTTTAACTACAATTGTATTTTTGTATAGCAAATATTCACCTTGTACTACTAGTTAAATTTTGATTATATGTTTGATATATTTCTATGAGATGAACTCTATACAATAGTTATTTTTGAGTGAGATTGTGGTTTAAATTTCTGTTTTACTTTTATATATGAAAAGAAGGATGAAATTTATGTAAATATTTGAAGACTGGGTAAGAAAAACTTCCTTGGTAGTAGTAATTAATTGACATATGATTTAAATGTAGCAAAAAGACTTCCATGAAGTAAGAAATTAAATCTGAGGATTTTTATTTCTTTTGTTTGTATTGTAAAATAGCAGAATATTAATACCTGCCAAAGTAAAGATATCTCAAAGCTTTAGCACAAGACCATAGAAGTGAAAAAGAAAGGTTGAATAAAATAATGGAGGTTGAGGGGGACCAAGAGAATAGCAATGATCATTTTTGCTATGGATTTGTAGATCAATGTTTTAAGTATGTGAAGCCTCTTGGTATCATTGAACATGCTGGTACAGTGAAAAAAACTGTATCAGTTAAAAAAATAGCATCTTCTGAATACAAAGAAATTTCTGGTTTTGACGAACATGATAAAAAATTTTACGTGGATCCATTTACAGGTGAAATACAAGATTTGGTGTGTGATGGGAATAAGTATGGGCATGTTATGGAAAGAGAAAATAGTCAGTCTTGTTTTTCTGCTGAGGAGCAAAATGAACCTGATCAGGAAATTGTAGATTGTGAACTGCAAGAAATTAAGTCAGAATTTGATGGCCTTGGAATAGAAACTGCTTTAATTTTCAAGAAAATAGTTAAGGTAGCTTTTCACCTTGTTTGTAAGGTGCGTGTGTGTCAGTTGAGTAATGCAAAAATATTTCATGGCTATGGAAGGAATGTCCATCTTTCTCCAGAGGAAATACTTAAATTCAAATGGGATATCCTTATTGAATCAAACAAACAGCTAGAAAGTCTTATCAAAAAGTGCAATGCCAGGCGCTCACGTGGATCAAAATCATTGAAAAAGGAAAATGCGGTCCAATTGAAGAAAGTTTTGTTGTTTAGATTACAGAATGCTCTATTTTCTTTAAGGCCTGACAATGAAAAAACACCAGACGTATCAAATAAGAATTATACATGGGTTAAGGATGAAACTAGAGAAGATAGAAAGGATCCTATAATGAATGAATTGTCTCAGTGTATAGATTCTGAATATATGAACACAATAATGAAAATTCAAACAAGAGTATCAGATATAGTGAATGACAGAAAACAGAGGAAAACAAAAATGGATTTAACTGCTTATATACCAGTTATGATGAGAGAAGCATCATGGCAGACTAAGGTCAATAAGAATGAACAATCATTATGCAGTAAAGTAGAAGGTAAATCTCCCTTGATACAGATACGGGCTGCTAGCTGGGAAAGTGATCATGAAGTCTACGGTCATCAAATGATTGAAGCTTATTTAGAGGGAGGTTCTAGTGTAGCTAACAAAAAATTGTGTGAAAAAACAGGAAAGTTATTTTCACTAAGGAAACATCCATACAAAAACAAAAAAAGTGCAGATGAGTCACAATTAAAAGCTTTGATAGCTGCGTCAAACACAGGACAGGGTCTGAGTAGTGGGAAAAAAGAAGATAATCCTATTATAGTAAATGTTGCTGATCCAGTCTCAAGTCATGAAAAAGCAACAATTAAACCACTCACAAACATAGTTGGTAAGGAAAAAGGACATCCAAACCCGATGAAGGGACATGGTTTAATTAGGAATTCTCAAGAAAATAGTGTCTCTGCTATTTACAAGTTACTCCCTTTTATTAAAGAAATTAATTATCCAGTTATAATTCAGTCAATCAGAGTGAGGTACGAACAGGTTCACCTTAGATTGAAGTCTCAGCCATTCGACTTTAAACAGTGGATCATAGACCATGCTCCAACAGCTGATAAAGATTTGGTTAGTGACAGTAATTTAGACGTATATTTCAGAAATATAAAACAATCTCAACTCATGCAGCAGCTGTCAGACATTGCCTCATGCATAACTGATACTTCCAGACCAGCTTTGTCAATCACATTAGTTACACATAAACTTGACCAAATGTCATATCAAAACTTGGATGAAGACCTTTTAAGTGAGACAGGTACTTCCTCTGAAAAGTCGATAGAATGTCTGAGTGATGAATTAGCTAGGGAATTTCAGGCACTTAATAGACTAGCTGGCTGCATAAATTCTGTGAATTCATCCTCCACAAAGATCCATGCAACAAAAGTTGAGCAACTTGCTGAAGAGAATAAGAAATACTTATTGTCATTCAAAAATGGTCTGCAGACTGCCAATCAACTAACTGAGCAGGCATTCTCAGTGGAAAAAAGAAATGGCATACATCACATACCTATCACAGAAATAACCTATACAACATATGCCTTTCTAATGCCAAATCAATTAAGTGGCTTGAGTGACAATTTTCAAAATGCTACAGGTTACCAATTAGTAAAATTGAAGGAAGTTTTGGAAACTACCATGAAAGAAAATTATGACAAAATCAAATCCAATACTTCTGAGAATTTTACTGTGAACCTACCAGCAGGTAGTTTATTGATTAAAGATTCAAATGTCTTCATTAATTCTGGCAATGCAAAACCTCCATCTGTTTTACCAATTGTCAGGTTTTCTTTTTCTGCTCATGAAGCAATGGGTTACATGCATCAATCATTTCAACTTTACAATGCTGAGATTGTTTGCAATAGGATTTTCAGGATTTTACTAGCTATTTTGATTAAATTTAGAAAATCTTCATGGTTCAGCAGGATGATAAAAGGTAATGAAGTTGAGCAACAATTACCTCAGATCAAAGATGTATTCTCACTGCGTGATGGGATACACATCTCAGATGAACGACTTTTTAGGACTGATGGTACAGATGCTAGTCTGAGTGCAAATGGTAACACTGCTGCAGATGTAACAAGACATGTGATTGGTCAGGAAATGAAAGAGAAAGATCATGCAATTGGACTGTGCAAACTAGAAAATATAAAGCTTGAAGATGGAACAGAAATTAAAGTGGAGTTGAATGATGCCTTTGAGAAAGGCATGAACAATCATGTGGATAAAAATATTCCTGAGACAGAGAACAAGGAAATCAATCCAAGTGGCATTATCAACACACCAAGTATTAAAGTTGAAAACATGGCCACTAATGAAGATAAGACCATGAGTGAGAAAGCAAATAATGTGAATTTGGAAACTTGTGTGAAAACATCAAGTGGAAAAAAAGAGGAGATGGACCATCTTGACCCCCAAAACCTAGACATTGTAAATGCTATATCTGACAGACTTACAGTTCTATTGAATGAAAATGCTGTCTATATCTTGAAATCCTTCTGTAATCAAACATTGTTGGATAAAAGACTTAGCGAATATAATGTTAACAGGATCAAAGTTATACTTGAATTCTTAGGTCAAGGCCATTTCACTGAATCTGAGACAAAGGCTGGTTGGCCTGATGGGATTGTTATACGTAAATTTCAGTATTCCATTAATGCTCAACCAGCTGTTCAGTATCATATCATACAAAAAAGATCTTTTCCACCTCAAGGATTTCAGTATGTCAAGACAAGGAAGCTATTTCATGTGTTTGGTATTATACCATATCCTTTTGAACTCTGTACGTTACTGAATACTTCTAGCACTCAAACAGAGTGGCTGTGTTCCGTATGCCTTAAGGTGTTCAAGGACATTGACTCCTATCTGGCACATGAATCTGATGCACACAGTAGATGGCTGGCACTTGTTTGTAGTAAATGTAGCATGTGTTTAACAGAACAGACCTGTGAGCATCGATGCAAAAAATCTCCTACGAGGCATAAATCTAAGCCCAGTGGTACCCAGGAACAGGCTGCTGTTACGGAGAGAGTCAACACCAAGATAAGACAAACCTTTGAGTTGTGTGATTCATGTGCGTTTGTCTTGGAAAATCTGGACAGTCTGATTTCACTTATCATGACAAAAACTAGAGTGATTATCTTTAAATGTGATGAATGTTCTAGTTGCTTTCCACAGCGACCGGCATTCAACATACATAAAAGCTTCCACAAGCTTATTAACAAACACAAGCTTGTTTTAAAGAGATGTCAAGTATGTTATCATTTGTATAGTATTAATCTTGCAGACAAACATGTGGAACATACAAGTCCTTCTGTTGTTGAAAAATTAAAAGAAATTCTGTATGCACTGTTTGAAGATATGGAAAGTAAAACAAAAACGGCTTTAAATGCTTCACCAGGTCAGGTAAAAAGGAAGAGAAAAACTGTCACTAAAAGAGAGCTTGAAGAATGGAAGTCCTATTTGTCCAATTTAAACTGTCCTGAAGCACAGGAATTCATCTCACATCTCAAAACTTATGGCCCTGGGGCTGATACCTCAGATTCACCTGTAGGTAAAGGTGCATTAACTCTGACGAGGTTAGATCAATCAGTGGCTGGGAGTGATACAGATAATAAAGTAATCCTTGGTAAAGATGGGCAAGCTTGGGTTTATCAATGGAAAGGAGAACAAAAGGAAGGAAAGGACACAACTTCTTCATCAAGCTCCGGAGAAAATGAGTGTAATACAATATCTGAAAACTCTGGATCACAAACAATAATACCTTACCAAGGCAAAAGAGAAAATGATGGACATCAGCAGAAACCAGAACCTACCATTGAATCTTCCCAAAAGACATTGAATAAAATTCAAACTACAACTGTTTGGCCACCTATTGATGGAATGGTTATTGATTTAACAGATGAAACACCTGATGCAGATATGCCTACATTAGATAATACAGATGATAGAAATGACAAACTCACATCAGGTTATGGATGTAATTCAGATGAAAGCAATGTGTGTAAAAATAAAGGGACACTTCAGATGGAACCTATTGAAATTGACAGTGATGAGTCTGATTGTGATAGGATACCTCAGGTGAAGGCAGAACCGATTGAAATAGATGATGAAGTGACTGATAATCCTATTAAGACTGAAGTCACTGATGATTGTGCCTTACACAATTCTGGAGACATAGGTCATGAAACTCCTAAAGTTATTGGTGATTCAATGCAAATGAACAAAGAAAGTAATAATCCTATTAAGACTGAAGTTACTGAAGATTTTATAATGAATCATGTAGGAGATATCGTAAGTGGTCCTCCTAAAATAAGTGATCAACAATTTAAAACATACAAAGCAGGCACTGATACTTCTGTCAAGACTGAAGTCAATGAAGATGTTGTAATGAAGCCAGTAGGAGATATTGAAAATAATCCCCCTAAGGTGATAGGTCAACTAAAAGTCAAAGATGAGCCAGATATTAATAGTCCCATAAAGACTGAGGTCATAGATAATGTTATTGTACAAACAATGGGTGATATAAGTAACTATGATGCTCCTAAAGTATTAGATCAATCATTTGCTAAAAAACATTTAATGGAGTTGTTGTTAAAATGTTATAATGAGTCCGAAATGAAGCAAATTGTGACAGAGGCCTTACAATGGAAATTAAATGGCTCAAACCTATTTACTGAACAAGATATTACATTAATTGTGAGGGAAGTTTTTCAAATTTTGGAGTCAAGAACAGACATAATAGGGAGTTGAAACAACCTTGTGTGAACACATATTTCAATGGCTCAGTGCAAAACAGTTGTTACTGCCTATAAACACATAGGCAGTTACAACTGTTTTGCTCTGAGGCATTGATTAATTGATATGAAACTTGCAGTGATCTGCGGTGTGATTGACGAATCAATCATCTTGGCCTCCATCAAAACACACCCCTATATGATATTAAAGCATCATTTATCTGCAAAATATATGATCATGGACATGAAACAAACAGCAAATTGTCGGAGGGCTTATTTGAGCTGTGGTTGTGATGTTTATGTCGTCAAATTACAATACATTTCAAGCAAAAAAGAACAGTCTTTAAAGATGAGTGTTCTGATTGGTCAATTGATTTTGGATTAAAAGCTATGATGCGACTTGCCATTGAGAAATGATTAATATCAACCCATCAAGGTGATGAGTGATTTAGGTAGTGTTTTTCACTCATGATAGTAAGGTCATAAAAGTGATTTTAATGACTTATTAATATGAAGCAAGTTGCAGCATCTTGCTTCAAATTAAATCTCTTAAAATGATAATGTAAATAAGTCTATTCCACATTTCACTTTGTCTTTGGATCAGGCTGATTTTACTGTCTGTGTAGCATGGTTTTATTGACCTGAATGTGACCCCTGCTATTAAGATGAATAAAAATCTTATTATTCCTACTCAGCTTTGCAGGTGTTTTCATAGGAATTAATTACACAAATGGTATTGAATGTAATATATATCTTAATAATTGATAAAATATGTCGGTAATTGTTATCTAAGCATTTTCCACAGAGGTCAAATTCGGGTCAAATAAACCAAGGTATAGTTGAAAAAAAATCAAAACATTAACCCACAGTGTTAGTGAACACAACATTTTAGACAAGATCCAAATCAAATAAGGGTATTGATATTTTTTTGAGATTGATATTAAGAAAGTGAAACTATAATAGTTCTGCAACATTTTGGAACTCATGAACTTCCACAATGTTGAATGAGGTTTCCTAATGATAATCATTAGGAAAACTGGGTTAACACTGTTAAAGTTCCTTACTTCTGAAACCTTATGGGTCCACTACCATTAGTGAAAAAAGAAGACAAGGAGGGGATATTATTGTCGACTGTTCACTATAATTATATTTTTTTTTTAAATCATTCACACAATATCCCATTTTTTGAGTCACTGGAAAAATGATTTGAAAAACATTGTGGAAAATGGAGAAATTGCTTATCACAAGCAATTTCTTAATTGCCCACAATGTTTTTTTTTTTCCAAATAGATTATTAAAACATCTTCTGTTTATGATATATTCCTTCTGTACCCAACCTTTTGGCAGATAGTGTAGTCTAGGATCAGCCTGAACAGATGTGCAGTCTGATCTTAGCCAACAGTGCTTGCCTTCTACATAGTTGGTTAGGGTAGAAATGAAGCAGATTGTTGGAATTTCCCAAATTTGCAAATCTTTTGAAACCAAATTCCAAATTTACAAGGAAAAGGGTTGAAAATTATATCAATAAAAAATGATCAACTTTATCAAAATTTAACCAGGCTCAGATTAGGTCATCTGGTTATGGTTTCCATTGATAATAGTGGGTCAAAATGCAAGATATTCTGGGTATGAACTATATAATCAGAAATGCTTGCAACATGTTAGTCCTATGCTCCTGCATCAAAAGATCACATTGCTTTTACCTAGCCAAAGCCTCTAGAATCACCCATTTCTTTGAACCTATAAAAGATACAATTCTCATGTTGTGCATGATCATATCTATTTATAGCTGAAACACATACAGGGGTCAAAAAAAACCCATATGGGGTGATTTACCCCCAAATGGAATCTTGTACCCCCTGATTATTGCAGGCAGTCTTCTTTGTCTCATATAGAGAGGGATACATGCATGCTGCAAAATAAACATTTTTACCTCCATTTTGAAGAAGCAGTGGGAACACTGACATAAGATAATACCGAGACCTAGAAAGGCAAATGTTTTCTATAAAGGTCTCAACAAGACTTTACACTGCCAATCTCCGTAAACCTCTTCAATATCAAGTAGGTGTCAGCAGGGATTCTGTGAGTAAGGAGTCCATTGGACTCTTAGAATTTTTAAATCAAGGATTCCAAGCTCAAATGAAGGAGTCCGACTATGCGTAATGGAAGAACATTGTGGAAAAGAAGCAATTCCTTTCTACAAGCAATTTCTTCTTTTCCACAAGTCTCTCCCCAAAAGAAGATGGTTTTCTTTCAATCTACTACTAGATCCATGCTAATGTTATCTGCAACAACTTTTTTTTGTGAAAGATTTACAGTTTGACAAGGGATGAAAGACAGAAGCGTTTTTCAAAGAATTTTCATATGATCCTGGGAGTCCATCAAACTCGCTCCTTGCAAAATGAAGGAGTCCCACCTGATGAAATAGGAGTTGCGGACTCCCCTTAGTGTCTAACCCTGGTCAGCGCAAAACTATTGTCAGTACTGACTTGTTGAGATATTGGTCTTATATTCTGCATAATGATAGTGCATATCAAAATGTTTCTGTTGTTATTAACGTCAAGGTCATCAGCAATGGTCAAGGTCATCTGTCAAAGTAAAACTTATCAAAAATATGATGTTTCTGGGGCACTTTTGTTCAAAAACACATCTTGTTATTTTAAGTTTTAGTAAATATGTTATTTCTGTAATAGAAAGAAGAGGCTGCTTGTTTTGCTTTTATTTGGAAATCTATTTGTTATAAATTTGACTCTTGTTTACAATTATACAATGTACTTCTTTCAGGTTTTGAATGTATATATATACTTATGTTCTGTATAGATAGATTTTAGTTGATTTATAGTTTATTCAAGAATGAAAGGTGATGAAAACTCACTTTTCTGATAGCTATAAGTTGATCACTGCAATTAATCATTAGTGTACATCTATTTCCAAAGATTTCATTTTTTTGTCTTTTCATAAACTATTTCACAAGTTTTGATCAAACCCAGAATGATCATATATACAGAAAACCCACTAAGTTTGTTAAAATCTTGTTCATATTGTTTTATTTTAATGACTTGTGAAAAAATGTAACTGCCTATAAGTATATTTGTAGTTACAACTATTCCATGCCAAGTCTTTGATTTTGGCCCTGCCTAAATACATCTAAGTTGTATACATTGTTGCCTAAAACTAGCTTATACAGAGTTTTCATATTTGAGCCTGTGCATAACAGGAGTCAGTCTGATTGCTTTTCTAAGTTTTAATAACTGTTATTTCTGTTATAGAAAAAAAGGGGATGCTTGTTTTTGCACCTTTGGAATATCTCTGTTATAATTTTGTTTCTTATTGCATTTATACTACTTTTTGATTTATTTCTTAGTCATGAGACATTTTTTGAGACAAGCTGATAGTAACCAAGTCTCAAATAGAAATGTTATTTAGCGAGCATGCACCTACAAAATAACCTTTCTATTCTGGACGAGGTCCAGATCACTTTGTCTCAAACAAAATTGAGTAACAGATTCATTTTCTCACATACACTTATTTTCGTAAATTAAAATTTTTTGAAACACCCAGATGTCAGAAATACCGCTAAAATGTATGTTTTATTATTTAAAATGTTATCATACACAATGTCAATGTACTAGTGTGACAAACACGAGGAAACCATTTATAGGGGTTCAAACCAGATAATATTCCTGCAATACTGTTGAAAGATTCCATAACCCTAATCCTGCTGTATTTAAATTTTATTGCAATCAAATTGCTGATTTTTGGGAAAATTTTACCAGTCTTACTGTAGGTTTGCCCACAGTAATTGAGATTAAAGCAGACATTGAGGCCGGGTCAGACTGCATATGTGTGTAGGCTGATCTTAGTTTATACTACAGAGGTACAGATAGGAGGGGGTAGAGAATGTCTAGAATTTTTATTTCCCAATTAAACCCTATGTTGTGGGTACTCATTTGAATTGTCTCGGTGAGACGTTTCAAATGAGTACCAACAAAATATGGTTTAAGTAAGAAAAAAAATCCTCCATCTGTAGCCCTAATACCGTCTGTCAAAGCTTTGTGTAAATCAGGTAAATGATGTAAATATCACAAGAAAGATTGAACCCAAGCATAAGAACTTGTTTAAGATGTCATGTGCAGGCTCATTTGTTTGAAAGAATATGAAAAATATATATAAATATGAGCCTGTGCGTGAGATTTCCAACAATTTCAAATATGCCCAAAGCAAAGGCTCTGACCAGCCTGTGCATCCGTACAGTCTGACCAGTCTTCACTTTGTATTAAGTAGATAGATAAGGTCTCATAGTATCTGTAGACCATCAGGTAACTATATATTTACTGTATATGGCTGTCTAAGCAACTCAGTGTTTGCATCTCACAAACATTTGTCGAAATATGTTCGAAATATTACGCACAGGCCCATATAGTACATGAATTTTTTTGTATATTTGTTTTTAGCTTGTTTTTATCTGCATACAAATTGATTTCTCTTTTGGCAAATTAACTTTCCCTTCGATCAGGATAACAAAGCACAAAGATCTACCCTAGGATTGCAACAAGTGTTAAATACTCATTTTCGAGATGCATGCTTGTACTTTGATATCCTGATTTACTATTACAAGAGCAATCCATGCTATCAAGAGGGATAACCCTGACAACAATTGAGTAGGAATTGTGCATTGCCTGTGTCTAGGATGACAAAAGGGTGCGAGCTGTTTGCAAATTATACCCTGCTTTGCACATGCCCTTGTGTGCAAAGTGGGGTATAATTTGCAAACAGTTTGCACCGTTTTGTCATCCCGAAAGCAGGGCATTTTTGACCTAGATATTTTCACTATCCAGCACAAACAGCCTGCTTACAGTGCTACTGTACTCAATATTCATATAACGTAGGGTAAAATGGTCATTCTAGATTCAGAAAATTGTCTAAAAAGGATTAGAATCCACAAGGTTTGATGCATTTCCTCGTTTCCCAAATGACTCCTTTTCCATATGATATTCACAATTTTGACGATGTCTTGATGTATATATTCGTTTATATAATGAAATGTATTGCTTTTAAAATCATTTAGCTAGGTATGGGACTTAAACAGATCAAATTGTGATAGAAAATATATTCAGATAACATACATGTAATGAGTTGAAACTACCACATTTTCAAGATTTTATATAGCAATCACTTGAGGACTGCCAAAAAGTGGTTGCTAGTGAATTGATGTTATCACCACTTTTTAAGTAATTTTTTTTGCATATGTTAAATACTGCATAATCTTCAATTAATCATGTTTGTCACATTGAATGAATTGAACAAATTCTAGACTTGATGACTTTGAAACTTATACTGCTGTAGAGAGTTTTTGCATAAACTCATGATCATGTCTGTATTTCTTCTGAAATTTATTGTATTTCTCCCAATCAACGCTCCAAGGAGCTATACCAAACAGGGATATGGGGTCTTTATCTCTATTTCTATGAAACTGATGTCTTTTGATTGTTCTCCTTTGATTTGAGATAATTTCCTCTAAACACTGAAAGAGAATTATGTTTATCCTAAACATTTTTACATGTTAATTGATGGGTCAGCGTGAAAACTGTTGTAACTACCTATATGCTTATAGGCAGTTACAACTATTTTGCACTGAGCCATCTTTATGCTTAAAGGGAATTTACACATTTTTCATACCAAGGTAATTAAATACATGAATTGTAACACCCAACATTTACATAAGCTACTGAAGGTCGACATACATTGGTATCAGCTTCTGTCTGTCCTGCCGTCCGTTCCAATGTCAGAATGTCTGTACGCCCAACAGTCTGTTTATATGTAACAGTCTTGTGAACGCAACTCCTTCTTCATTTATGGACCAATTTGGATGAAACCTTCCCAAAAATGTTCCTTGTCACATGACCTTGAGCATGTTGTCACATACTGTTCATTACTGTATGACCATGTGTAATTGTCCTGACTTATTGAACTATTCCATGTCATGGTAAAAGTGGCGTTATTGTAAATTTTCTTATAACACAAATTGTGAAGGAAGCTACTCTCCATTTAAGGATTCAAATGTTATTCTTCATTTTGAGATCAGGAGCATATTACCACCTTTCATTCGATCACGATCACAGTAAAGGGGGCTTTCATTTTAAGAATAATCCTTTTGGTGGCGTATCTTGTGTCAACAGCACTCTTCTTCAGTTAGCTCAATACTTTACATATTGAGGGGTAAGTAAATAAGTATATTGCTCAGCTTTTGCTAGGTATAAAAACTGAAAGGTTGTACTTTGTTTGGTTAGAATCATATTAATTAAATTTTAAACAATTGTTTTTCATCTTTTATCAATTTGTAAGGCAAAAAGTTGTCATTGTTATAACCTTGGCATTGTTGATAGCGTAGTAGCCTAGACCAAATCTCTGTTGTTATTGAAGATATCATTTTCAAACTTGGCAGTAGCTATTTAGACTAACAAGGGAAATAGCTGTGGAAGTATTTAAGTAAAAATATACCCCTTTTTAACTTAGATTTTAGTGCATTTTCAAGCACCTGGAGTCGAATGCATGCAAGCATGTGCAAATTGAAACAAGTGCAGATGAAAATTCAGAGTTGATGAAATATTTAATCGTTTGAGAATGGGTAAAGTACAGTTAGAAACAATGTAAAATTGAAATGAAATCATCTCGATAAAAACCATTCTAAATCACTCAGACAATGCTCCATTCATTCCAATGACTCGCTCAAACCATTCAAAAACGCTCTAAAATCAATAAAAGGAAAGGATAAGATTAACAACTACCTTCAAAATAACAGATGGCCAGAAAAAACACAATTTTAGTCACGCAATTGAAATTGTAATCGTCGGAATAATTCTTGAAGAAATAGGAAGCTATTTATAGAACTTTAATGCTTAATTTATTAAAGGGAGGTGATAAATGTCACTAATTTTGTTCACCCAAAACGCATTCATCACACGCATTCAATTTCATTCCAAAATCATTCACCTTGTAAATTTCACGATGTTGTTAACTGTACCTGTTTACACAAGAGGCACTTACAATAGTTTTACGCTTATCTTTCAATGATGAGTTATATATCATTTGCGTACTTTTGTATATTATTGAGAAATTTGTAAATAGATTATATCTGTACCATTTTGTAAATATATTTTTGGTTTGTAGTTGCTTTGTTTGTGCTTCTTTGTTTAGCCCCCTTTTATAGAGCAAGACAAGGTTGACAGTTGTCTCTATTTCGAGTTTGTTTAATAATATGTGTGTAAGTTAGAGCATTTGTGCAGGGTATTTCTTTCCCTCTAGGCCATGAAACAGACTATTGTAGGTGGACTTTCAGCAAGCTGTTTTCGGAGAAAACCTACCCTGCGTCAAGGATGAAAACGTTAGCGCAGTGCTTTCGAAATGATACCTCGCTTTGCACGTATGTGCAACGGGATATCATCTCAAAGTGCTCGCGAAACGTTTTTACATCCTGAACACAGTGCGGAGTTGTTGTCATCACTTCAGCGTTGTTCCCATTGGTCTTGCTGTTGGTAGCCTATACAACGTAATTATTGTCGTTGGCGTGACAAACTTTGACTTAGGCCATATCTCTGGTGATATTGAAGATATCTTCATGAAATTTGGCATGTGTATTTGGTACCTGCAGACGAGCATTGGCACTCGTAGGCAGTCCAATTGTTAGCGTCACTGGCTGAAAGGTCACTTGGCTATTGTTATGGCGATGTGTGTGTCATCTGTACATCCATCTATAATTGTTCTCATCCATAGATAGATGCTTTACCGGTGTCCATCCGTCTATCCATCTGTTGATCCCTGAAGATTAATATACTGAGTTCCATAAGAAAGTGTGCACTTTCACTTTTTGCATTTCTCTTGATTTTTACAAAGTTTGATGAAAATTATCGAGTTGATTCGATACCATTCTATAGTCAAGACTTTTTGAAATTAAATGTCAAATCAGATTTTGATAAAGTATCGCATGCTGCATACGCGCAGACGGAACTTAAAATGTTGAGATTTGACCTCCGTACAACTTTTTCTTTGGTAAGAGCTATGTGTTTGTGTTGCATTATAGAGTTTTAGAAGCCATTCCAAACCATTTCCAAAGAAAAAGTTTTAATTTTTATACAGACGTTACGTGTACGTCAACGTTAGATATTGCTACGTTGTTACGCCAGTAACTTGTCATTGGATGGTGCCATGGCGTTCTATGACAGCTCGATTTGCTTATTAAAGGCCTTACAAGATGATAGCCTCGATTTCTATTGGAATATGAATGCTCAATCAATTTAAATGACGTTCTAAATCTGACAATGTTCAAATTTGTTCAACGGCGTTTATTGGTAGTCAAACCACGCTGTAGCAGCATTCACAATTGTATTGAAGATGTGATTTTATGCTTAGGAAAGCCGCAAAGATTCAACTTAATACATTTTCAGACCAATTATTTGTCTAACGCGTGGTGCACATGCAAAATCAAAATTTTCAATTTAGCAGAAAACTTTTGCTCACCGCGCGAATTTTATTTTCAAATATCGTTTGCACATACTCTTGGGGATAGTCATACGACGTTTCATGACGATAGATTGTGTAATTTCAGAGATATTCAAATTTCAAAAGTGCACACTTTCTTTTGGAACTATGTATATTTATCCAACGCCATATGTAGCTATTCCAGAGAATTAGAGGATAGATATTACGAAATCATTAGTCTATGTTTAAAGCAAGGACTCGGAAACCTCAAGAGGAGATCCTTATGAGCATCATTACTGAGTCCTTTAGACCCTTTATTTTTTGTGACGCCTTACAAGGTCAAGTTAATGGTCGAAATGTTGGTGGCTTGACAGTAGTTAGCACAGTATATCCAAAATTATCGTTAGGAGACATATGTCGGGGAGAATATGATTGTGCTTTCAAAGGGGGCTTAACCTGGGGCACGGTGATTTGGAGTTTGACTCGCTACTAAACGCGATATGACAATTTCCCCAAAGCCTTTGTCATAAGCGAGTCAAAATTTGTTTACCGAATCCGACTTTCAGACAAAAAGAAAAAGAAAACACATAAATAAGTTTTAGTTTATTCCACAGAAATGCTTAAATATGATATAATTACGAACAGTATAAGGAATTTCTAAATAAGAGAAAACAATTATAGCAATCTAATTCGAGGGGGCAGCGCAAAACTGCATGACTGTAAATATATGTGCTCTTAAGGAGTTTTGCGCTAACACCTTGTATTGATCGACCTCTAGCCCCGACCTTTGACCCACGACATAACAGACCGCTTCTTGGGCCTGTTTTACTAAACATCTTGCGATAATTTTGTTGCGTAAGTCAAAAATTAAAATTGCTTCTAGAAGAAGAAACTAAAATGTAATACTGCCTTGCATCATCTCATTTGAATCGCCTCCTATAGACGATTCCAACGAGATGCTGCAAGTCAAAATCGAACGATGAATAAAAACACCAGGTGCAATGTGTGATTTTGACTTACGATTATTTCTTTCGTAAGAAGTTAAGTAAAACGGGCCCCTGGTATATATAAAAAAATATTTTCATCAAAACAATATATGATAGTGTATATGAAACTAAACAAACATTTTTACGACCTAAACGCCGTAACTACAGCTGTAGTTATAACTTATACGTTGTTCAACCACAAAATGTTTAAAACTAAAATGGCGTAAAATGTTTTGGAGATCAACAGTCATCCAGATATAGATAATTGATATGATCGGCCAATCGATATATTGATTAACAGAAGCGATCTGTCATTAAATGTATACTACAGTTAGTGACATCGTGAAATTGACATTCACCAATCAAAACCATTCTAAATCGCTCATCGCTCTATTCATTCATTCCAAACACTCACTCAAACCATTCAAAAACGCCCAAAAAACCCATTGAAAAATATAGAATCAACAACGTCATTCAAAATAAATTTTGGTGGAGAAAAATCGCGATTTCACTGACATAGTTCAAATTGTTAGCGTCCCATAGGTTCTTGAAGAAATAGGAAGCTATCTATAGAACTTGTATGCATATTCTATTAAAGGGAGGTAACCAATATCGCTAATTTTGTTCATCCTGAACAAGATTTGCAATACTTGATTACCTCCCATTAAATTCACTCAAAAGTCGCTCCACACATTCATTCAATTTCTCTCCTAAATCATTCCATAATCATTCACCTTGTCAATTTCACGATATTGTTAACTGTACCGGTAGATTGATGACATGGATATTTTGACTTTGAAATAAGTCCAAGTATTTAATGATGCGGCAAAATCAAAAGAAATTCCCGATGGTTTTCAAGCTGAAAAATGTATGGCTACAGATGTAATTGCGACGTTCAAGTCATGGATTCAAAAATATGTTTAATATGAATTTCGGAGATCAGCCGTCCACTTCCAGTCTAAACGAATAATTTGGTTGTTCGATCAGGGTTTTTTCTCTCTTTTATTTCAAAACAATTAAAATAGAATAATAAGCAATGTTATTGTTTATACATCCGTTTTGAATCAGGAGATATTTTAGACTGTGCGTTGGAGTTCCAATTTTTTTAATGACCGCAAAGCAAAGACTCTAACCAGCCTGTGCATCCGTTCAGTCTGACAAGAGTCTTCACATGCGTTTTGTAGATAGATAAGGCCTCAAAGTATATGTAAGCCATCAGATATCTTAATATTTACAGTGAATGGATGTCTTTGCTGCTCAATGTTTGCCCTTCACGCACATTTCATATTGTTGGAAATGTCACGCACAGGCTCTTCCGGCAGTTCTGACTTTTATTTGACATCTCGCGATAATTTACGTCGTTTTTGTCTTCTTAATCCATAACCGAACGAATTCTGTAAGTAGAAAGGAAAATAGACATATAAAATACAGATTAATTGTTTATTCAACAAAAATGTTTTGAGACAAATGATTTTTTAAAACACTATAATGGGAAACTGGTAATGGATTTAATAATTCCATGATTTATACCCATTAAGATAGAAGATCCCTCGGATCAATATTACGATGCTGAAGCGTTGGGAGTCAAATCATTTTCATAGATATATCTTCCCTAAGATATTCATCATCAAGCAAATTGGTGGAATGCCTAGTTATTGTGACCATTTCTACTTTTGTTTTCATTTTTATGGTAGCTAGACAGAGCATGAAAGAGACATATCGATCGGTCAGCGCGAAACAAGTGTAACTGTATATCGAGGGTTCAGTGTAAGACTGTACTAAGTGTATATACAATGTATATACACTTAGTACAGTCTGCGCTGAACCCTCGATATAAACATATATGCGGTTACAGTTCTTTAGCACTAAGTCATCGATACGGAGTTGATAATGAGGCATTGCTTGTTTATCATCGTAATACGCAATATGAGACGTTTCTATATGGCGTCAGAATTTATAATATTTTTTATAGCCTGGTCAATTTGACCCGAATTTAACCTCTGTGGAAAAAATGCTTCAATAACAATTACCGACATATTTTATCAATTAAAAAAATGTATAATACATTTAATATCGTTTGTTCTTCATTCCTATGAAAGCACGTGCAAAACCGAGAAGGAATACTCAGATTTTTATTCGTCTAAATAGCAGGGGTCAGATTCAAGTCAATAAAACCGCGCTATACCTTCATAATCAATTCTTCCGTCCCCATTATCATCAGCCTCTTTCATCATCATCTCTAGCTCGGAGTCGGACAAACTTTCTCCTAGACTGATCATGGCGCGTCTAAAATGGATGCGGATATTACATGGACAAAGAAAATTATTATTTGTTCATGGAGATGTGGAACTAATATTAGTATCACACTATATTCAAAGAATTTTCACTCGAAGGTCAAATGTTAAACCTGGTAGATAATTAGCTCTTACTAGAATTACTACTTCTTCCATGTCTAAACTTTGAAATATATTTTAAGGACGTAACTACCATTACGCATATTACGCAAAAGCGTAATACAAATAAATCCTCTTCCGAAAAATGTCGTTAATGAATGATCATAACATCGAAACTACAGCTTATTTAAGCTGTAGTTACGATGTTTTGATTATATACCAACGCTCAAATCATAGAAAAGGGAACGGGGGAGGACATTCATCTTTTGTCACAGTCCACATATCGCCTTTATCCTATATTTCTATGTTGGTCGCCTTCTGATTTCGTATAAATTTCAAAATCCTAGTTACGTCTATGTAATTTATTGCAACTCTTCATCGTTGAAATTCACACATATTTAAGCAAATTTGTTCTGATTAATTGCCATGATTACCATCACAAGATACAAAAAAAAGAGCACCATCACGGGTACAATCTGCTCGGATATTGAGTGCTGGGAAGTGGATAAAACGTAAGGCGAAGAAAAATGCTTAGTTCTTACAAATTCATTTGTGTTCCTGCTAATTACATGTTACCACCGGATACACTTTATATGGGAAAAATGAAGAAGAAAAAAATATATGAACTGAAAATGGGCATTTTATTTTGAGAAAATGCCATTGGAATTCATAAAAAAAATTCATAAAACTACCTTGAAATGAGATCGAACTTTTGGTGTATGCATCTAAAATCCCTGATATTGTTTTGATGATTTTCCCCATATCTTCATTTATCACTTGATGCTAAAAGATGATTAATGAAGGAAAGTTAACGAAGTCAGCTTACTTCAATTCTTTTTTCTCTATATACCCGTTACCATCCCGATCAAACACTCTAAAAGCTTGTCGTATTTCTCTGGCATCATCAGGGTCTTTCTTCGATAATTTGTTTTGTTTGATCATAAACGATCGAAATTCACCGAACTCGATTTTACCATTTTCTGAAAAAAATATTAAAGTTTTCGTTACATAAAAAAATTGAATTTGACTTGGATTTTCAATGTATTGGCATTATCACTGACTATGAGCGTTATTGAGCGTTCTTTTAATCCCTTCATAGCTGAAACCCGAATATCCCTGCAAATAGAGGAGGTATAGACACAAATCAGCCGGATCTCAGTCTATATCACCTGTTTTCCCTTTTTATTGACTTTATACACTCTATATGTCTAAATAAATAACATTTTGTGATGACCCACAATTAGTGGATTTTGTCTTTTCGGCATTTTAATTACAATTCAATTTTGACAAGGTGTTTATTTAGCATGATAAGGCTTTAACAATTTTTGATGCTATGAAAAGCATTATCTTAATATGTAGGGCTAATTTCTATTGAAAGACTCTAAATACTTTGTCGTAAAATAGTCATATGATTTTCATAAATTATATGACATGAATTAACATGTGCCTTGGTTGTCATTAAACTTAGGAGAGAAAATGATAATTTCCCGACTTTTGGTGCGCCAAAGGGAAATAATCAAAACTGCTGGACCGATTTATTTTCTTCATGAGTTGTCCCCCTTTCATTTCTCTTTTCTCCGACATAAAAATCTGGAGGTGCGTTATGATTTCGTTAAGAAATTATTGGTCAAGTCAAATGCCTTATCACTGATTCTCGGAGGTTCTAAATTCTGTGTCCGCTTTAAAGAATTAAACTATTTCCACTATGTTTCGGTATTTTATCCTTTTTTTAACTCAATGAATAATATTTAGCCACTCAATGAATTTACTTACTGTTAGTATCTATTTCTTTTAACGCCTGGCGTATTTCTTTATTCGTCATTCTGAAGCCCAGACTCCGTAATACACGACCCATCTCATCTACTGAGATGGACTTGTCTTTATCTTTGTCAAATAGGTCAAACATCTCCTTAATATCTGGAAGAAATTCAGGAATTTGACATAATCATTAGACTTCCAGCAAATACATATACATTTAAGTGTATGCAACCTGGTCATAATTTATATCATTTTCACATAGAAAAATAGAAAGTAATTATTGGCCACCACGTTTCTTTCCTAATGATGAGAAATGATCACCTCATTTTCTAGTAATTTCAACACAGATAAAGCTACAATGATTTTTTATATTTTTTTTTAACAAATTAAAGGACCAATCATCTGTATCCTATTCAAATATATATGGGCCTGTGTGTGACAATTCCAACAATATCATTAAGTACACTAAACTACTAAATGTCTGTCCATCAAGCTAAACATTGCATTGAAATATTCTCCGATTACAGTATGGGCTGTAAATTAAGTTAGCAATGGACATCGGCTTCCGGACTCTATCAACCGGAAGTGGGTATTTGTTTATTCTTCGGATTTTTTGCGCCTTGTATAACCCTCTAGTGCCCAAACAACCTTGTACATGTCGAAAAAATTTGGTATTGAAGTTTTTTTTATCTATGTATGGATTATATCCTAAAATTAGCAAGATTTACACAATTTCTCATTTTCCAACCATTTTCGGACCTGTTGCATATATGCAACATCGGGCATTTGAAATATTGTTGCATATATGCAACATTTTATTTTCTACTTATATTAAGCAAACAATATTTATTTAATTAATGTTACATTACAAAATAACAATTATTCTATATAACCTTTATGATAATTCACCCTTGTTTCTAAAGAATATCTTAAAGGAAAAAAGTTGTGTAAAACTCTAATACCCCAAAACATCAGTTCCTTTAAATGTCTGGCCTTCATAAATGGCATTGACCTTGTCTCATGACCTTGCCCTTGGAATCTTTCAATGTCTATGGATGAGAATTATCATCATGCCAAAAATGTGCTTAGTATTAGGGAAATAAATCATTTTATTTGAAAATATCAGAGTTTTCTTGTTTGATTTTGCTAACTTAACCATTAAAAAATCACATCGACCTTGCGAGATGACCTTGACCTTGATAACTCGACTCGGACATATCTTCTACAAGTTTGACAGAAATGATTTATGACAAAAATACAATTATAAATGCCATATAACTTATCATTTTGGTAGTATTTTTGAATATTTTATATCCCGTTGACCGATGAACTTAGAGTTGGAAGATACAAATGTACAAACAGTCATCCGCACTTAACAATAATTGTCCCCACATTCATAAAGAGTATAAAAGGATAAAGAATTAAAATTATTCCTTAAAAAAACCAATGTTTTAAACAAATCCATCTTAAAAGACCGATGTCGCATATATGCAACATGTTTAGGAATTCATTCATTACTTTGAAATGATATGAAACAAGGAAAATGTTCTAAGATATGTGGTTTCCTACACATATGCTGGAAGTTGGATGCATTTCCCAATTTTTCTTGTGTTTGAAACAGGGTATAAAACCTTTTTTATGCAGCAAAATAGAAATTTGAAGATTTATTCTTTTATTTTCCCAATGTTGCATATTTGTAACAGTTAAAAAAATGGACCCATTGTTGCATATATGCAACATCGGGTTTTAAACAAAATTTAGAAATAAGATGTTAATAATGGTTAAAAACTATGTATACATATGTGGAAAATGACATTTTAACTAGCATCTAGATTTGGTATTATAACCAATTTATAACTTTTTTGTTGAATTTATCATCAATAGGTGCCACACCCAAACCATGTGATAAATAAGGGCAACGTATGCTATTTTGATGATGTCATCAAAAGTGATGTCATATAATTGTAATGATGATGTAGTAAGCTAAAAGGAACATTTAGTGTATAGTAGTAAGGAATCTAACACCCAAGTTCTCATAATTGAATATAGATTGCATAAATAGTCCAAAATAGAATGTGTTGCATATATGCTACGGTGGGCACTAGAGGGTTAAATAGAAGGAAGTAAAGTAAAATTGTGATACTCAAATTTCATCACCATCACCTAGCTACTTTTCATCATTATATTTTCATCAATAGTCTAATGACTAGACTATTGAATTAAATATAGTTCTGTCAAAATTATCATTTGAATAGGAAGGGTAATCTTAAAAAGACCAAGAACTCTCCTATTTGCATGGAAAGGTATACTGATTTTTTCACCAAATAAAGGAAGAATATTGGTTTTAAACATATCGGAAAATTGAAAAAAAAAACAACATTGGGCGAATTTCCCAAAATATCCCTTTAATAAAGCCGAAATTTGAGCACTTTCAACATTTGAAGGCATGCTATTAACACGTGCTTGATGAACGAGAAATTTGTTATTAATAGGTCTGATTTTTGTAATTATCAGCTGGTATTAAGCTGAAACTAGACCGAAAGAGAATATCTTTAGCCATTTTACTGGAAAATGGCCAGTACATCCAAAGACAGATGACTCTAGAATGAAAACGAACACGGAAAGGTGCCTCCAATTTTATATCATGCTTATACAATGTTAATCCATACCATATGTGTACGAGAACAAAAAAATATATACATATATTGGGCGGAATAAAACGACCCCATGTGTCCATTGCTACCTTTAGCTCCTAGTGAAGACTCTAATTATACTCTGCGAGTGCAAAGATTACTCTGATTCTTGACATTAAACACGCATTTATTTTCATTTATGCTTTTTTTTTTGAAATGTCATGCACAGGCCTGTTGGTTTGCTCTTCTAAATTAGTCATTTACAAGATACTACTAGTACACCATTACCTTTTTCGAATTTCTGCTTATCCTTCTCTTCCTGTTTTTTCTTTTCTGTTGATGCCTGAAATAAGTATTTTTTTATTCAAAATATTTAAAGATAATGCCTTTGAATCCCTTACAATTACATGCATAGGAATACGCTTAATCTATTTCAAGAAATGGTCCCCTCTAAAGAGTCATTGTTACAAAATTTAGGTCGCATAATTATTGTGGCAAAAATGGATTTTCCTCAAACCATTAAAATTTAGGTCAAGGTAGAGCGGTGTCGGGTATTTCCGGATACCTAAGACATTTCATGTAAAAAAGACCCAGGTAGGCAGTAGTATTCTTGATCTTGCGATGTTTATTGACAGGTGCTATGTATTCTTTACAGGATTATACAATAAAAAGTTACACAAGCAAAGTAATAAGTTTTCAAACATGATAAAGGAAACCCAGGATGAGTCGTCTGATCTTGACCGCTGGCGGGTAATCTCGGATACTTTAGAATAAGTAAAATAGATATATATCTTCATTAGATTTAAACATCTTTAAAGCGTATTTTATTTATCTCAAATACATAAAACAATTAAACAAATGATATGTATGTAAAGATTCAGTATTTAGTTATGTTTTGGGGAAGATTCAAGATGATAATAAATTTACATTTACAAGCAAATAAACACAACGACACTTAGAATCTAGATCTATTCCTAAATTCACTGATCTTATTTCATTCTTTCAACCCCGTTTTAATAATGTTAAGAAATGTTGAGATATTTGTTAGCACATTATATAAAAAAAATCAATGAGTTTGCTTCAATTATTGTTTATATACCTTTTCTGAATAGGAACGTGCTGGAGAAAGTCACAATCTTCAGACCTACGTGTAATTATTAATTATCTGAGCCCTACTTAGCCAAACGAATTCAAGAATTCACAAACAATTTAAATAGATGTGCCTTGAACTATGTACAGATATCGTACAGTTCAAACTCATAAGAGTAGAAAGATACGTTCATTTCAGATTTTCTTTAATCAATATATAAATCATTTCATATCAAAACGCTACATATAGTTTTCTTATCTTATTTAGTTTGAGGATGTACGACGGAAAACGACATTTATATCTTTCTTTTCTTCAGTTAAAAAGAACTTGTACTACTTTGGTAAAATATTGTTGAAATTCGTCGTTTGACAGGAAATTCCTCGTAGGATGATTTTTTAAAACATTAAAATACGCCTTTTACAAGTAGAAGGATGCGCAAATATTGGGTAGTTGGAAGGTAACCGGAAGACACGAAAGCAACATTTTTGTAGGGTCTTTCGGATACTCAAATTATGTTCAACTACGGTCTCATTTTAACTAAAAAGATTTGCGTTTAAGGTAGCAAATATCCACATATGTGAAAATTTGCTCAGTTGTGTTTCAAAATCCCACCACAAGTCATGAAGGAAAAAGATGAAGATGGATAAAAAATAAACAGCTGTCTTAAATTGAAAGCTTTTCACACAATGTCTTATTTAATAAATGTTATTTCCCTCCTCCATTAGAGTTTTTGTCATAAGCAGATATGTGATTAAAACAAATATCTTGAAGAACAAAATAAAGTACAAAAGAACCATGTACCTTGCCAATGCGTGGGAGGAACACGTGACTATCCGAGAATAGCCGCCATCCGAGAATACACGACACCGCTCTATGTTCCGCTTTAGTTTTCGCCCCGTTTTCAAATGCAGTTAATTTATGAAGGAATATTCAAATACGACGAATTTCTTTTTAATAAATTACTCATATTAGTTTGCCGATTAGAAAGACGGTTATCCGTGTGTATAAAACATAAAAATATCATTGTTTTATGTGGGAGAAAATTTTGGCGACTGAATATAAAAAAATAAGACAAATAATACCGACTGTTCGATTTCTAAATCGGGCAATTTGATGCCAGAGACCGCATTACCTAAATTTATTACTACTTCCAGTTATTCTAGGACACGCTTTCTCAAAAAAGAAAGATCTAAATGCACAATTTCTCCTTTTGCATCGGTGTTTTGTATCGATTAACAAATGCTTCTAAATCATTAATAAACTCCCCCCCCCCCCCAAAAAAAAATGGAGTAGCATTCTTTAATCCTATAGACGTCGGGTATTGCGTTACCTTCAACAAATGTCACCCCCTGTGTTTTAAAAGTGACCGTTACAAGACTCCTTACTAAAGTAATTTAAGCTTTATATCTAAATACCCATAATTCATTAACTCGACCAGGATAAGCAATTTTTCGAGAGATTTAATTCGTATTATTGCTTTGAGTACATGTGTCAGGGTCTTACCCTTTTTATATGCCTTTTTCAAAGTCACGTTTTGGTCACCCTGAACAAGTTAGTTATAAGGCATTTCTATGTCCGAAAAGCGCTATATCAAAGCGCTAAAAGCGCTGAAGGCC
This sequence comes from Fragum whitleyi, assembly GCA_948146395.1. NCBI lineage: Eukaryota > Metazoa > Mollusca > Bivalvia > Cardiida > Cardiidae > Fragum > Fragum whitleyi. Next base: position 29,842,936 of record OX411559.1, on the reverse strand, counting down.
TGGTTTATAAAGAGGGGCAAGGTAAAATTTGAAGGCGTGCACTCAATTTTTTAATGCTAAAGCAAGGCTTTTTAGGCGATGGAAACCAAGGGTTCCGAACTCACTTCAATGGAAAAATGTCGAACGGTATGCTCACTATATAATGTAGTCTGGCCGCCAGACTCTTCTTTACAGTGGTTTTTCAATTGAATAATTACAAATTTTTCAATTAAGTCCCCTGTCTCTAAAAAGAAGATTTTTGGTTTTTGTTCAGCACTTGTTGATATGAACTTGGTTTAAAGAGGCTTGTAATTGAACTACAAAAACATTTTCTGAAAATGCTAACAAAAACGACTGCGATCAGTCTATATATAGTGCTGAGTCCGCAGTCCTGAGTATAGATTACTACGCCCGAAACCGCTTTGCAGACGCGTTTTTAAATCGTACTGCGAAGCAGTAGATTTATATCTACCGTTTTCCAGAAATCCAGTCTGTTTGACCCACTACATTTTTACCATTTTCTTCTGAGCAATGTGTTCAAACCAAATTATGTGTTTTCAAACACGGAAGAAACGGCCTTTTCAGTCACAATCTACAAACTTTGTTTATACCTTATTTACTTTTCGACAAATAGAGAAGAGGCTAATACAAAATTTGATGTAATTTTCGCTTTTAGTAATTACCAGTTAGTATTTTCAGTGTTTATAACAAGATTTTCGGTTGAGTAAAGGAGTTGAAACGTACAATAGGTTAACTGTATAATTAATTTGTAGCACTTACAATATTACTGCTCTTAACTTTCTCGAACAGTCATTTACCAGTTGTAGGGCTTACAACCAATCAAATTCTGTTATGATTATCACTCGGTCAAAACCCACGCGTAAATTCAGACCACGTGGTATAGATGCAAATGGACATCGTCTGCTCGAAATGTGTCAATTTACTTGTTTATCATTAGTCAATAGTCGTCTGCACTCAAACAGGGAGCGTGGGAAGTTTACTTTTTTTCGCATGTGTTAACAAATAGTAATAATTTTGTAATTTTGAAATATTTGATTTCAATGAGCACTCTGATCACGCTCCAATCATATTTTCATTAAATTCAAATTTGAGTATGAAGAAAAATTATTCAACAACAAATAAACAGACAAAAACATACGATAAACTGATATATGGGTAAGTTCATATCGGACTCGGTTTCGACCCGAGTTAACCGGGTTTCCATCAGAACGGCCTCGGTTTCGACACTAGTGATGTCATTGTAACCTTTCAACCTCGACGCTTCTGATCCTGGGTCAGGCCGGTGTTACTTGGGTTCCAAAATGGCGTCGAGAATAGTGCACAACAATTCGATTACAAAAAAATAAATATTCTCTATTACTTTAAATAACAAATACTTTTTTTCTTATTTTAAATAGTATTTTGCACGAGTTTATCACATTTCTTAATGGAATAACGATATTTCATGGTAAATTAATTATTGTAGCGGTAAATTAGAAGTTTGTTCACTACCACCAGTGGCCTGTGGGTAACTCCGTTCACATGAATGTCTTTTCTGCGCATGCATATTACAGTCAATTTTAGATTATTACATCATCTCACGCGTCTCTCGGGCTGCCATTTGAATTTCCCCTAGGATAGCAGCAAGAGCGATCTATTTTTAGAACAACTCATGAATAATCATAGAGTGCTGCTAGATTTAATCGATTGGTCAGAAACCAAAGATATAAATAGCATAGTTGGCGATTTCACGTGTTTCTTGAGGGAAAATGCATTTACAGTATTTGGGAAAACCCAATGCTTGAAATACAAACATGTTGGTAATCAAAATTGTAAATAGTGTAATGAAAAATGTTTGTTGCTAAACAGGCTTTTAAACTCTATAGAGAGAGGAATAATATTAACAGACAAGCTTTTAGCTTGGCGCGTGCTCATTATAACAACGTAAAAATCTGCTAAGAAATAATTTAGACTAGCAGAGGGCTATCGAATCAGCAAACTTTCAAAATCGAACCCACGAGGTTGGATGAGCTGGCGATGTCCTCGAAAAGATGGAGTGTTAAGACAAAAAACTCACAAATTTAAAGATTTTACCAACTTTTGTTGTCCAAATTTGAGCCCTTTTGATTGGCGAACTATTGCACTATCCCAGCCTCTCAATGATGTACGATTTACAGTGCTGACAGCACTTTGATTATAATTTGAGTTGAGTTGGTTAGTTTGCTACTAGTCAGTCAATCTTTCATTCGATCATTCCGTTTAACAATCGTGGTAATGCTGTTTTTTCTAGGGACACAAGCTCGTCGGCTCTTTCTTTTATATTGAATTGAATTCCATAAAGAAGTTGTATTTTACTGTGGGAACACAAGAAATTGATAGGGTCAATTTCTCCCTTTCCAACAATATGATCCACCCTATACTCATACCCCATTATTTTTTAATTTCTATCCTAGATATATATCAATTTACACTCATGTTGATTTATTGTATTGGCCCAGTCTAAAATTTTGTCGTCTGTCTAAGGGTTTAAAGATGGGACAAGGCTTTTACATCTTTCTAATTTAGATTAATCCATTATAAGACAACAAATATTTAGACAGGTCCAAATTGTAAAGAGTTGCAGATTACATACAATTTGTGGGCAAATTAGTAAAATTTGTAGCAGAAAGGGTAGACAATATTATGGAGAAAGTGTTAGTTAGCAGCGTCTTCTTCTTTTCCCTATAAGCAAGGTCATCCGTCAAGATCGAATATAATAAAAGTTATGTATCTTTAACACAGCATGATTTTGGCAGTGATCAGTAAGAAAATATCTGGTATATATGATATGGACAAGGTGAATAATCAAGGTTATATTCAAGAAAATTGACCTCATGTGTTGTTTCGTCTATTCAGTTCCCTCGCCTTTAGTACCTTCAGTAGTTTGATTTTATTACAGCGGAGTGATATGCAAGCTCTGCTTCGAACACAAAAAGCACTCCGTATCGAACATAAGCTAGACTTTTTTTTCGCAAGCATGAACACAAAAAAGCTACGCAATACACATGTTGTTCGGTTTTTGACTCGATTATCTTTTTCCTTTGCGATTTCCAAGATACAGGGTTGTTTCCTATGGCCTGCTAAGCCGTGTCATCTAAAAGTTGAAATCGTGCTTTAGCCAACGGAAACGAAGAAAGGATAATACCGGGGCTTTCACCAAGTGATAAAAGAATATTGTTTAAGGCGGGACGATGCAGTTTTGGGGAGACAACTCGTCTAGAAAAAAAATGTGAGGGGTGGGCCTTGTTAAAATCAACTTCATATGAAGTCGCACGTGCACAGCGGAAGGTTCTTTTTTCAAACAATCGTAATTTTGTCAACCTGCACGCAGGATTGTCCTGAATTCAAAGAAAAAACGTTCGCGAAACATTTCAGAAACACAAGACTGCTGAGAAAGGATCACTTTCTAAACGTCTGAAATGTTTTTGCATCCTGAACTGTAGGGTTTGGCAATTATCATGAGGAACAAAATGAAATCCTGGCATGCGTTCAGAATAACGAATGACATTGCGTTTTCTCTCCTTTTCAGTTTACCTTTCTGCACTGTTAGTTGTCTGGTCGTTTTTCACTGTTCTTTTTAGAAATATTCAAAATGATATATTACTTTTGCCTGTAAAGATCCTATTCATTACGTACTATGTTACACGCGAAAACTGAAAAGAAGACAACGTAGAAAAAGGAAAATTTCAATTTATCAAAAATTCATTTTTCTCTCTAAATTTCTATCTTTATTACATTCCCTTTATGTGTGTTTGTGACAGAGTGAAAAGGATAAGTTGATAAGAATTATCATTATTCCATCAATAGCTTTGCCAACATTGAATATTTCAATAAGCAATGATTTCAAAAAGCTTTCGTATTATTCGAAGAGTGTATATATTCGAGAGAGTAATAGAGAGTTACTGCGTCTGCTCCTTGACCTCCTCCCGAGATCGGGTATAGATACCGGCGATTATACTTTCTTCCTTTATTTGGCCCCGAGACTGTTGAACTCTACTGTAATCATCTGAATCGAGAGGGTTCCATGTAAAATTGAGGAAATTGTTTCCGAAGTATTGTAAAATATATTAGGTTCAAATTATCAACATAATCACAGAATTCTAAAATCTTCAAAATCAATAGAAAGTCATTTTTCTTTTTTTTTTCAATCGTGTAACAAACCATCTTATCTTCCGTGACAACTGAAATGACATATTATTTCTATATGTAATTGCCTCATATAGAAAATGAGTTCATGAAGGAAAATCTCATGTTTTGATCAGGATAGTGGCTGTGCATGTGGCCAGAGGGAATGGGGTGTTCATTCTTTCACTGGGTAATTCTGCAAAACTTGGGAATGATGTGAAATGACTCCCCTTTCCCACTTAATTTTAGTTTAAACTCCGTAACAGAATTCCTATAACTGCCATAGGCGTTACCAAGTGTATCAAAATTACAAATGTTTTTTAAAATTGTTGATTGGGAAATCAGGGGACGTTACAATGTCTTGACAAAATCAAATTAGAGAAGTAAATTACGGGAGTACTGTATTCCAAACTTATGAAATTGACTAAAAGTGTCTGGATACATGTACTTTTCTTTATTAATTTCAGTTGTACGATAGTTGGGCTAATTTGTTATTTTTCTTGCTTGTTTGCCTCCTAAAAAATATTCACTTTTTATCTTTGAGGAGCATTTAAAGTAAAATGTCCACTTGTCGCGTATTTATGACCTTACTAGAAAGTATATTATATAGAGGATAATCGTTTGTTTCAGTGTAAGATCTATTTATATTTCATTGAGTGAACAACAAACGCTATATTTTCACGAGTGGCGAAAATATAGCTTTTGTTGTTCACGAAATGAAATATTAATCGATCTTACACGAAAAACAAACGATTATTCTATTTCTTTAATGCAAAAATGAGACAAAATGTGAAATTTCTATGACATATTTTCGTAAAGCGCGTCATTTTGCACGTGATTGCTATGCAACGTTCATTGTGACGTCACTTATTTCGCCCCGCATAGATGACGTCAGATAGGATGAAATGCACAAAAGCGGGGTATAAGTATTTGATAATTTCACTGCTTTTGCGGTGAGATTATCAAGTGATAATCTACCGTTATTTCTCGATAAACCACAGAAAAGCATTAAAGAAATATTTATGTTTTCCATATCTATGGCTATAAATATATGTTGAATTAGCACACCGGTATTTTGATTGTTCGGTGTAATAAACAGTTCTCTTTGATTTTTTCGAAAACATGATCGCCTTAAGAAAAATGTAAATATTTTCAAAATATGACTGGAAAGCTATGTTGATATTTTCACTATATCTGTGCATATGAATGCCCTAAAACATACATATGTTTCGCGGATATCTGGATACCCCCCGAAACTGCAACGGCCCACCTTTACCAAAAACTCTCGAAAGTTTTACACACCATGATACATGTATAAAGAAATGGAGAAGAAAATCTTTCCCAGCCAAACTATATGGATTGGAAGTTTGTTATTTCCCATGTCACAAAGCGATGGTCCTTAACAAAAACTGTTTAAATGGTGTCCTCTGGGCTCCATATGGGCTCTGAAAGGGCGATTTCTTTTTTCTTTTATTTTTTTCGTGGAAGCAAAAAAATCAACTATCAAACGATCTCCTCCTGCAAACAACAAAGTATTTGGTATAGAGATTTGATATTTTGCTTCAGTTGATGTTTTTTAACAATTTATTAAATGACAAGGGGATTCCTACATAACAAGATCTAATTGTTTGATATTTTGCAAGTGACATGAATTGATTGCAATCTATGATTATTGTTAATATGATGACCCTGTAATGCCTCATATGTAAATACTCCATTTTTTCATTGAAATAAATATAAACATATATTTGAAAAATATTAATCTTCTGTCAAACAATAAGGTACAGGAACCTGTTTTACTAAACAATACATTACGATCATTTTTTTCGGAAGTCAAAAATTAAAGTTGCTTCTACAGTAGTAACTAAATATGGTATCCTGCCATGCTATATCTCATTAGAATCGTTTTTCTAAAGACGATTTCAATGAGATATTGCGATGTAGAATCTAAAAATGAATGAAAACACCGGGTATGATGTGTGTTTTTGACTTACGATTACTTTTTTGCATGAGAAGTTTAATTAAACGGGTCCCAGGGGTTTGATATTTTGCATACTACATCATTTGATGGTCCTTTGCAAAAACAATTGCCCATGGGCCAAATGTTGGTTTCATTATCTCAAATTCCAATTTACACAGAGACAAGTTCGACAATCTTTAAATGTCTTCCCTCGTTTAAGAATAAACGAGCTTAGATTTTATATGCTTAGACTCTAATATCACTTGCTTCTCATCTGAAACGTTTTCAATTTACACTGCGAGTGACCTATGCTGGCTAGAGGATTCATACTTGTATTTGGTATCACCTGAAACTTCTCTTTTATAGGTGGAACAATAAAATATGTTTTCACGGCTACTCAGATAAGAGGTTTATGACCATAGTGGTTATTATACATGTGTATTTGATGCTCGGAGTTCCTGACAACATTTTCGCGTGTTCGATCACAAAATCTGAAACTCGCTCTTATTTGTAAAGGCAGCATTAACTCCTGAAAATGGTTAAGGATCTGCTCACGTAATACCATGATTTAAAAAAAAAAAAAAAAAAAAAAAAAAAAGAATACTCCTTTCTATGGAGCAATGCTCGGTATGCTAAAGATACTTTTGCCACCATAACGCTCTGGATTTGAACGTTGTGTTGTCTATAAAACCAATTTCTTTTTTTTAGTTATATTGCGGTGTGTGGAGCAGCTAACCATGGATTTATGGTATTTCTATCACAAGAATTACTACTACGAGTTCAGTTTTACGATTGTCATTCCTTTGATCTAGCAAAAATGTCAGAATGGATATTTGCCGCGATCTGGGTTCGAACTCATGGGTGAATCCGACGAGGATCAAACGGCGCTATGGCCGCGGCTCATAGTACACTGGAAGAAGTAATTCCGCGGTAACAACCCCCACACCCACCCCGCCACCAAGATAGAGGAGTTTATCGGAGAAGTAGAAGTTTCCTAAGCAATCCTAGTGTAAAACGGGCAATAATGTCTTTCATGAACCCATTTTTTCTAATTATGAATTCGACTTTTCCTTCTTCTTTTCTTCCTTTTCGTTAGCATTTTTATAAATAATGGATTCGTCTTTAAAAATGCTAGTCTTGAAATTAGACTTTGATAATATTATCTTCACCTGTTATAATAAGCTACAAATCAACTACTACATTAGCGCCTTAAGGTCTGTGTTGTTTTTCTGACATGTTATGCTGCATTAACCATCGTTAAGAATTCCATTTAGTCATTTTGGCCATGTTAAAGCTTAAATATACGGTTATTCTATTACTTTATTTTGTTTCGCACTCGTGACAATGTGATTTATAACCTGTTTGTTTAGAGTTTTAATATCTAAGTTAAATATGGCCAAGTTTAGTTCATACTTTAATCGTAAGGACTTTTCAATAAAATAGTCATAAATTTACATCCCACGCTCACTCGATGGGTTTGCTTTGATTTGAATGCGTTTTAAATCATTTTCAACAGTGTAAAATGTTAAGTCTTGTGAATATGCTTGACATAAAATCTAGGTTTTAAAACCAAAATTTGACTTTTATTTCAGTTATATCGCGGCGACTATCGAGAGTGGTGAGAAATATAGATTCCTAGTATTTTCACACCAGTGCTACTATTACATCTTTTTCTAACCTCCAACTGATCAACTTACTTACGGCTACGGTCATCCACCCATTGGTGAGAGACAAATGTCGGAAATGACAACGTCCAGGGATCAGACCCTAAACCTCATTCTTCAGGGGTCCAGATATGAGGGATAAAACCAGTCTCAAATCTTTTTTTCACAATGAAACTCTATTTTGTGGGTACTCATTTGAATCGTCTCGATGAGACGTTTCAAATGAGTACCAACAACATAGAGTTTAAGTAAGTAATAATCACATTTTTACATAAGAAATCAAATAACTTTTTTCTGTAGCTCTTATCTTGGGGTTGGTTTATTGGACATAGAATGAGTCTGAGTACAATGAAGACATAAATTTGTCACGTCACTCATCCAGGGGTCTTCTAGAAACTCCGTAAAATGAACATCTAAGAAGGGATTTTATCCAACAGAATTGGATCAAATTTAAATCAAAGTATTATTATATTTCCTGGAATTCAAGCTCAGATTCTCGCCACATACTCGAAAATATCCATTGATAAGTATTCGGCAAAAGAAGAGGAACTTCAAACACGGATCAAGTGGATATGAATTGTCAAAAATAAACCGATAAACTAAAAGTAAAGTAGAATGGTTATCATTGACTCTTGAAACACATCCTTTTATTTTCAAGCATGCACTATTTCAATTAAGAAATGGACATGGTAATTTTTTCTCTATGATAGAGGTTTGAAACCTAAACCTTAGGACAATGATCATTTTCTTTATTTCGTTCACAAAATTGGCAGCTAGCTACGGCGGCATTGGGGTGACATACATGTTGTTTTTTTATTATTATAATTAATATTATTATTATTATTATTATTATTATTATTATTATTATTATTATTATTATTATTATTGTTATTATTATTATTATTATTATTATTATTATTATTTCTATGAAGGTTTCAATGTAAAAAAAAATCCATATTTTTTTTTTTTGAAGATTTTTTTTTAAACGCGAAAATCAAATTCTTGTCTGGTCTTAATTTTACCTATTTGGGACCACTTTGCAAAGACAATCAAAATAGTTCGGTTCTTTAACTTTTTCCGAGGTGGTATGAATCAATCAGTCGATCAGAAGGCCCAAAACGTTATATAGACGTAACTGAAATGGAATAATTGTTATTATATTCGTAGTCATACATTACGATCAGATCATTCATTTCATAAATCCGTGTAAACAATAAAGTTCTTTATTATTTATAATTTTATGACATCTTATGAAAACAGGAAATGTTTTACAAATTTTTAGACGTTTAGTTTATCATTTACTTTGATTTTGAGCATAAAAAACAGGTTGATAATCAAACTCGCTTGGTATAAAACTAATTTCAATTAACAGATGAAAAATTGGTACTAGATTTTGCCGAAAAAAATATCAAGAAATTTCAAATAAATTTCGGTAAGATGCAGGTAAAAATGTTGTTTTCATGAATGTGCGAAACGAATAGATTAATCAAATGCACTCTATGCATATTCATGTATATTCTTTCCGTTTCATACCCCCATTGAAAAAAAGAATCAATCGATGAAATCGAGCAATTCACTTATTTCATGACTTTTCATGCTACTAAAATTGAACTGAAAAATTTTTTAATACAAATATTATCTCACCATTTTGTATTTCTCCTGTTTATCCCCAACCAGTCTCGGTAATTTCTATTAGTAGAATGTGTATTGCACTTTCCTTTATTTACAAAATAATACAATTAACCATATCACATATTGTTCCAAAACATAAACCCAGATTTCCACACGAATGTACTAATCCCTGATTGATCTTTGTCGAATTGTATGACCTTTTGTGACAAGTTATAAACTCGGATTTAAATTAAAATAATATGATTTTATGATCGCGTGGATTATTAATCTGTTTATCAGTTTTCGATTAGAAATTGATATTTAAAAGTAAATTTGCTTGAAATCCATAATTTCACTCGGTGACTAAATTCGTAAATACGCGCAGTTGAAATAAGCAGTGGTTACTATATTTGGCCACGCTCCCGTCATAGCGCAGTTGGTAGAATACCAGATTCCCAATCCTCAATCGTGTGCTGTCATATATTCGATCCCCGGCGACGTAACATTTCATTTAAGACAAGTAAAGTGTGTTGCAGATGATGGTAGAAAAGCATGTAATGGAAGTACGGGTGCGAGAAATGCCATTATTCCATTGTTATGTGTTCCAGTCTCAGCAATATGACTGAAAATTGTTAGAACGGCGTTAAACCCAATTCACACAAACCGTCGCCCATCTGTGTATCAGTGGTGTATCTAAGGATTTTGTTTTGTTTGATTGAGGGTTTACGCCGCTTTCAACATTTTTAGTTATCTCGCGGCGGCTGGAGCATTTGACAATGAATTCCTGGTATTTCTCACACCAGTACTACCATCACATCCTTTCCTAGCCCCAGCTGCTATCCCACATAGGTCTACAATTATCGACCCGTTGGTGGGAAACAAACAGTCGGAAATAATGAGTGCCGCCATCGGGGATCGAGTCCGGGACATCTACATTGACAGTCCGACGCACTACCAACTATGATGGCGGCTCAGTGTATCTAAGGAGGTTTGGGAAAGACCGGTCATTAGCCACCTCCTGTAGCCTTAATGAACTCAATTTTGTTTTCATATTTGTCACCCGTCGTGCAAAAAATGGACTATCTGGGTGATGCCATGAAGTGTCGATCCTTGTCAGACTGCGCGGACTTTGACCTATGCTGTACCTGATACCCTTTTTCAAACTTTTTTTTACTATGCGCAGGTGCCAGATGGTCCCTGTTCGCTTGACGGGTCACATTTAAATTCAAGCAAATTCGGTAAAAATTGAAAATCGACCTTCCCCGGTTTTTTTGTTAACTTTGCCCCATTTACAGAAACTCAGATCTGTCATTGTGTAAGAGAGGTTTACGGCTAATCTTGGCATTTATTGGCGCATGTTTTTTTTTATGGGGTTTAACATTTCCGACAATTTTATTCGTACATGTTGGACAAACATATTGCATTATGGTCATTAACACAAGGCAATTAGTATATTTGCTGACCACGTGTTGAAGGGCAGATACTTATCTATTTAGCGCAGAGCAAAGCATTTGGTTTAAGACTTTGCGGATGCACAGGCTGACCACAGGCTTTGTGTTTTGGTTTGTTGAAAATATAAATGTTCATTTTATACATATATGTCAATCTTCTATTGCGGCTTAAGTATTTTGCGTGCTCTGAGAGTTTGTTATAGTTTATATCATTTTTACGTAGCTTCAAAGGGACCGCCACGAAAAGGAATATCGGAAAATGATAAAGACTATCGTGGGAAAAGGTCCTTGTATTAAATGATGACTCTATGTATATCACAGCTCTGTTGCGTTCTTTTATATATACATTAGCAGTTTGTCTGTATTGAACTTAAAGTATGTCTAGAAATTGATTCATAACATACCTTCCCTTCGGCTTTGTTTGTTTCCATTAATGGTTAAAATGTTCAATTCTTGCTGTTTGTCCGAAATTTCAGACCCGTTAACATGATATTTCTCGAACGATTTAATGCTGAACACACGGTCGATCGGCGGATACATATAACTCCGACTGACAAAAGTCGACACTTTTCACACTTCTTTGATTGTCCCTTTTCGTTTTATGGATCATCTAAATACGTCCAAGGAAAAGAATTGTTAAATTCGCGGATTATGCAGTATTCCATTTAAGTGGGATAATACACATACGAGTATGGGATTATCGTAATACGTAAAGCTAATTTTGGCACCTGTAGAATGACCTTTGAGTTCGTGTCTTAAGGCATGTTTACACATTCACGATTTTTGGCTATGGTGCCGATACGATTCGCCACAATTTATAAAATAGTGGTGTACCGTGGGGATTCGTAATAGAACCGTGGTGAATCGTGGTGACTTTTGATAAGTCGTGGTGATTCGGGAAACTCCACGGTAGCGCTACGGAAGTTTTAAACTGTTTAAAACATTCGTGGCGAGTCGTTGTGGTTATTGGGCTAATTCGCAGCACAACCGTAGCGGAATCGTGCTTATTCGTACTGACACCGTAGCTATATTCGCGGCTATTCGTGAGAGATCGTAGCTAGTCGTGGACTCTTTGACATTACGAATTCTCACGATTCACCACGAATTGTGTACGGCTGTCCTACGAATCATCCGTGGTTTCGCTACGGAGCCCCACGATAGGCCACGACCAAGGCCGGTAGGAACCGTACAGGCACCATGAGCATTCGTTGTGCCACCATGGTCAATCGACTCGACGTTCAGAGAACACACCGTCAATCCTCATTGACCGTAGCGTTGCCGTCATGAATCGTCATTGATTCGTAGCATACCTTACAGACACCGTACTAATATCGTGGACATTCTTACTGGAAACGTAGTGACACTGAATATTTCTACTTTTCGCCATGATTCATTCCGATCCATCTCGACTTTCTGACCACGAGAAATCTGGGTGAATCGTAGAGAAAATCGTGAATGTGTACACGGGTCTTAACTACAGTAAGCATATTGATTACTGAAAAGGAGATGTCTTTCACCATGCATAATACGCACGTGCGTTATACGGTCTGATGAAAAAATAACGTCGATGGATGATCATAACATCGTTGCTATACAGGGAAACAAAATTGTTTGCGTACGTTTAGAATTGAAACCTGGCTTGACAAGTTTATAAAGGTAACATCGCCTTGTGCGTACGTATAAAAACATACGCGAATAGCTTCTTAAGGTAGTGGACCCGTAATAGATCCGCAATGTTTTGGAAGTAATGAACTTACACGGTGTTAACCGAGGTTTCCTAATGATTTTCATTAGGAAACCTCAGTTAACATTGTGAAAGAATATATGGTCCGAAATGTTGCGGGACTATTACGGGTCCACTACCTTAACCACTTCTTAAATGTTTGACGGGCGTTCTGACCTTGAACACAAGTCAGATGTTATCCTATTCAGTGGTTTCACCACAGACTCATTCCGAGGCGAGGGGGGGGGGGACTCGAACCCTCGCCACCTTGGTTGCGAGTTTAGCGTTTTCGATTTGGTTATCGAGATTTTATGATTGAAAAAATATTGTAAAAAAAGAAGAAATTGCTTCTGCTTCTTCTTTTTCCACACTATTTTCTATCCTACTGAATGGTTATTTTCAAATTTAATCCACTTTAAATTTTCGTCTGCAAAACCTTTGAATTTGGACAGGTCCAAAATTTTGTAAAATAGGAAAGGGTTAAGGGCCATTTTCTTTTTCTTTTTTTTTATATTTTGAAACACCACTGCGATATTCTGAGATCAACACCGATCATGTGTTGGACTTGTCAAACATTTAACGCTAGGTTCTATATAGAAGATAACCAGTTATAATAGGACCATATTTCATATGGTATATAAGAAACAGAATGATAATAAGCTTCAAGCTGTTTTTAAAGACAAACAATGTAACGGTGAACAATTTAAACATATAACTCCTAAGCATGTCCAACAGCCGTTAACACTGGCTCTGAAATAGGCCCTGTGAGCGATGCTGGTGCCCCCATCCCCCCTCTGTTATTCCATTGAGACTATAATTACACTTTTGGTATAGAGCGTTTGGAAACTCGAACCTACAACCTCCTGATTCAGGGGTTTGTTTCTCTAAGCTTCTTACGAATAATTTAATCAGAAGTCAAAATCTAATATCGAACCTGATGTTTTCATTAGTTGTAAGATTCTGCCTTGCAATATCACATTGGAATAGTCTTGAGAAGACGATTCCAATGAGATTCTGCATTTTAATTTTTGACCTACGTAAAAAAGATCGTCAGATGTTTAGTAAAATAGACCCCAGATACATAAGGTAAGAGTCAGGTTGTACACGTACTAAATCAATTCTTCAATTTTTCTTTCTCTTGATAGGGTCAAGGTTTCAGTTAATTTCATCGTGAAATTGACAAGAGTAATGAACTTGGAATGATTTTGGAACGAAATTGAATGGGTGTGTGGAGCGAGTTTTGAGTGTAATTCAAGGGCGATAATCCAAAATCGCTGATATTAAGATGAACAAAATAAGCAATATTTGTTAGCTCCCTTTGCTAAAATATACGTACTTTTCTGTTGATGTGTGTTCGTCGACCAACCAGACAAATTGGATCGATTTGAATTAATGATAAATCCTATTGAACGATTTCGAAATGTTTTAAAAAATAATATAAATGGGGCGATTTTGATCGACTTGAGTGAATGTTTTTGAATGAGTGAACGGAGCGCTGGGTGAGTGATCTAGAGTGATTTTGATCGGAACGAGTGTCAATTTCACGATGTTGTTAACTGTATAAAACTGGGATTCCCTGTATCCGAAAACTACTCTCATAATTTTTGTGAAAGTACAGAAATGAAAGAATAAACACTTCAAAGATATTTATAACGAGCCTTTATCTATTAAACCCAGTGAAATATGGATTTAAACTCTGTGATTGTATTTATGCTGCCTTTTGAGACATAGAGGATAATCGTTTGTTTCAGTGTAAGATCGGTTTATATTTCATTGAGTGAACAACAAAATTTATATTTCACGAAAATATAGCTTTTGTTGTTCATGAAATGAAATATTAATCGATCTTACTCGAAAAACAAACGATTATTCTATTTTTTTTATTGTAAAAATGAGACAAGTATGAAATTTCTAGGATATATTTTCGTAAAGCGCGTCATCTTGTGCGTGATTGCTATGCAACGTTCACTGTGACGTCACTCATTTCGTCCCGCATAGATGACGTCAGATAGGATGAAATGCAAAAAAGCAGGGTATAAGTTTTTGTTAATTTCACTGCTTTTGCGGTAAGATTATCAAGAGATAATCTACTGTTATTTCTCGATAAACCATCGAAAATCATTAAAAAATAGGTGATGTTTTCCTTTTCCGTAGAAGATCGGTGGGTCAGTTAGACTGTCTGTCGGTTTGTCCGTAGAACAAATTTGTGTAATGCATGCCTCAGAATTCCCCTATACACACAATTTCACAGAAAGATAGATCTCATGAAGGAGAACTGCAGGTCATAAGAACCATAAATATGTGCATCGTATTTCCGTAGTTACTGTCCTTTTATGTTCATTTTTATATCGGAGGTTATCAATGTCGATTAAGGGCGAATTAAACTCTTTAAAATAGTTAAGGTTGCCCAACAAAGATTTGCTTTTCGTTGTTTTTATTTTTTAACGACCCCTGGCAAACGAAGTTGTTTTTCTGAAGCTGTATTAAAGGGATATGTGTGATCAGATCGCTTATGTCAAACAAAATAATTGACCGCCCAATCAAAACTCTCATTCACATTCACATTGTTGATTTTCGACAATTTTCGCTATTTTTTTTTTTTTTTTTTTTTTTTTTTTTTGCTCAGATTTTCGGATAGGTGACTTATATGCTGTAACTACAGCTTGAATAAACTATAGTTACGACATTTAGGTCGCTCTCCATCAACTTGTTTTTTATGCATGTGCATGAGCATTTATTAAATGCAGATAAATAACGTTAAAATATCTGAGAGGCGTGTCGTGACGAAGTTCAAATGGAAATGCCAGCGAACCACCAATTGGCTTATAGTATCTCCATTGTCTCTTAAATGTATTTCCATGCCGCACGAATCACATGTTCCTTCAACACGTGCAGGCTTACATATCAAAGAGAGAATCAATAAGTTTCATAATTCATTATGGAACGGCCCTCCCCTGTAGCAAGTCAATAACTCCTTACAAATAAAAAGTTATGACCAACGTTAAAGATTTTTGGGGGAGAAAAACAGACAAACATTCAGACATGTAACAAACAATCTTTCGGTGCAGGGGTATAAAAAGAAGACAGATAGTGATTATCATGATGGTTTAAAATGAGGACCTTAAACAAAGAAATAAACAAAACTGACAGAGCTTTTGAGCAGTAATTCCGTACTGTATTCTTCTCGATCTATACTCTCTTTATACTCTCATTACACGTGAATCTTCTTTGAATGTCACCATTGAGTTTTGGCAAATACTACGTTACCAAAGAACTAAAATAATAATTAATTGTTCATTTTTCGATTAAACGTCGCCTTTATAATGATAGAATGGTTACTCTTACATCCCATGTATTAGTTTTCGAAATTGCGACCTCTGGTCGGCCTATGCTGGACACAATCTCTTTTTCAAAAACTTGTTTTACGAAGTTCAAATATGTTTTAAACTATTAGGGTCGGATCACTTTTTTTGTATTTACCGGATGGTCCCTTTTCGCTTGACTTGTCGCAGATAATAAATAGTCTATTAGTTTTCAGATAATTTTGAGTTGTTAACGTGAGTTATCACTTATTATCGGGTGTTTTATTTAATATCATTTTCATGTTTCATCGATGATTCGTCCGGAATAAACATCCCTTTAAATCAGTGAAATGGTCGTTTGGCTCAAAAGGCAATTACTTCAAAACCTTTTTTATATATTTATTTTATTTTATTTTATTGTTTTTACTCTTTTTAGCCTAGCATGAATTTTTCCAGATCAGAGGGATTACTGAAAATCTTAATATGTAATTTTTATACAATTCCTATTTCATGAATTTTTAAATGTCTTAACTAAAGTTAAAAGCTACTTACAAAATTGATGTAAAAATCAATGATAGCAATAGTTGAGATAACGGCGAAATGTTCGTCTATGTCGGGCTCCAAACGTAGGACCTTTTATTATGGCGAAACCAAACTTATTCAAATTGAGGCAATGGTAGGGGTCTCCAATGGATGCGTATATCTATGTGTAAAGACAGGAATTCGATAACTTTTTGGTGCTTTGACGGAGATTAATTCCAATGATAATTGTCGAAAAACCAATTTTCTTTGAAGTTCGTGTATTCCATTTCTCGCTTGCCGACACGAGCTGTCCGTGCAATTAAAATGTTTAAGGCTCTATGGCGATAACTGATATCTGTCATAAAAAAGTATGGTTGATTCTTTTGCAAGAATTCTTAAAATGCATTTTCTTTAAGTTGGAAAGGAATCTTAAACGAGATGGTTTTCTTTTCGTTTTTGACACCGACAACCGATAATTTCTTTTAAGCTGTTTTATAACAAGAACCTACTCTCGAAAAGAGGGAACATTCGATTTTAGCAAAAAAATCCATTGGCAAGTTCTTCAAATCTAAAACAGGGAGTACCAACGATATACACAACCCATTTTAAAAGCCAAGCACGAATACGACCAAAGGGCTATTTTTCCTTGAACTTCGAGCCAAGTTGAATTTAAAGTGACTTAGAACATCAAATGTTTCCTAATTTTCACTATTTTCTATACTCCTGAATAATGCGACGTTTCTTTCGTGGCTCAGTATATTGAATATATAGAGGATAATCGTTTGTTTCAGTGTAAGAACGATTCATATTTCATTGGGTGGATAACATATAGCTTTTGTCGCTCACGAGTGAAATATTTATCGATCTTACTCGAAAAACAAACGAATATTCTATTTCTTTATTGCAAAAATGAGACAAGTGTGAAATTTCTAGGACATATCTTCGCAAAGCGCGTGATTTTGCACGTGATTGCTATCCAACGTTCATTGTGACGTCACGTTTTGCGCCCCGCAAAGATAGCGTCAGATTGGGTGATATGCACAAAAGCAGGGTATAAGTTTTTGATAATTTCACTGCTTTTGCGGTGAGATTATCAAGTGATAAGCAACCGTTATTTCTCGATAAACCACCAAAACGCAACAAAGAAGAAACGTAAAAATATAGATAAATGTAATACGTACTTAGTGTTTTGTATGAGAAAAAAAATACTAAAGAGGTTGGGAGAATTGATCACTGTCGAGGCTCTGTCGAGATATTTATCTTCTTGTTTTCGTCGATGTTTGTAACAGAAATGCAAGTTTTAAAAATAATCGCATTATATTTTTGTTTTAAATATAACTATATGATATCATAAAAAAATATCAAACGGGATGTTTTCACACGGACATTTGTATAGTAATAAGATAAATGACAATGTATACACAGCAACATATCAATGACAATAAAATCCACGAGTCGTCTTTTTTTGACATTACTCTTTATGCCATAAATGTTGTTGTTGTTGTTGTTGTTGTTGTTTTCAAACAAACCTTAAAATTTGTAAGATTATTAATCCATCTTGTGTGCAATGGAATATCATTCCATTATTCCATACCGGTAAATGTAAAAGATTTTTTTTCAAAAAACCTGTTTTAGGACTCGTTCAGGTATATCAGGGGGCGTCGAAGGTACGGTGTATACCCAATAGATTAATAAGAGTTGAAGTAAGTTTGAACTAACTGTCCAGACTATGCTACCTATTCCACAGAGTGATAGTCAAAATGTTGCACTGAGTAAGTGATAATGCCATAACCAAAAATTGAACGTCGGAAAGCGCACCAGATTTATGACTTCATTCTTGACTCCTAGGTACTAAAATAACTGCTTAGAAAATACTCTATTACAGATTCTTATAGGTTGAAATAGTTCAAGTCTGAAGCTGAGGTACATTGAAAAAAATAGGCGAGGCATTGTCATTGTGTGTGAGTATACCTTAGATAAATAAAGTATATGTCGTTGTTGTAAGTAAAATAATTGGCCGTGAAAGACAACCATGAGGTCAAAATCAAAATGCTGATGAATATTTTGAAAGACGGAACCGTTCTTTGCTCTTGTACTTAAGTGTACAGCACGGAATCATTAAATTGTTAGTAAGGGTTAGGGTTAGGGTTAGCAGACCTGCTTTCAGAATGCAAACGCGTTTTACAATATAAAGTACATTGAAACCGCTTTTGAGCCAAGTCTTCCCGTTGCTTTGACGGATCATGTCTTTATAAATGACTCTGTTGGGATAATTTTCAAATCCCTGACTTCCAGATCTCAAATCATGAGGCCTTATCTCCTAAGACCTAAGTTCTGATTTAGGATCCTCTTTGATGACAAAGACAGCCTTTAAAAATTCTTTACGACAAGCCCTGCGTTCAGGATGAAAACGTTAGCGAAACGTTTTAGAAATGATACCCCGCTTTGCACGTATGAGCACGTGCAAAGCGGGGTATCGTCTCAAAACGCTCGCAAACCGTTTTTACATGCTGAACCCAGGACAGTTTAAACAGTCCGCTTATAGTGAACTCTTTTCAAAGTACAAATTAGGAAAGGCCAAAGGATAGTGGTCACTAATTAGTCATCAAGGATAAGGGTGAAGATGCGGTCATCACTAGCAGCAGTTGTCCGGCTTTTGGTCAGTGTCGAAATACTGTCAACCTATAATTACCTTTTTTGTATAAATATTTCTGGTACTCGTAGTTAATTTGACAGCGAAATGACCACCGAATCCAATTACTAACAAAGCAGGTACGAAAACTCTTTTATCCAAATATTGACCATCGAAAAAAGGCCAATTTGTTTTTTCAATGGAGTCGCCATTGTTTTTCACACTTACCGTAATTTTCCGAAAGGTCACATGATTCTGAACAGCCATGTTGGAAGCGCTTCGGTTATTAACGTAGGTGCAGGAATTGACCAATGGCAGGAGAGGAGCAGTGCAACGCCCATGTTTTTGCGTAATGATTGTTTGGAATTGGTCTTTTAAAGCAATATATATCAATCATTATGAAAATAAGTAGAATAAAAGGAATTGACTCTTGAGACATCGCCGGTGCATAAGCAATTCCTTTTTTTTAAAAGTATTTTATTTTTTATTCATTTTTGTTTTATAATTTGTGTCAACTATAAAATTTCAAATATACAGTGCTTCTTAGTCGAAGTTTAGGCACATAAAAAAAATCATGGATGGCGAACTTATGTTGCTTTTAGCGCAATTCACAGTTGACAATTTGGAAGTAACACATTGATAAAGAACTGTTGCTATAAACAATTTTAACACAAGGAGGGGACCCGCGAAAGGACTGTTATTTGCAAGTAATTCTGAACAGTGAACGAGATTGTATATAGACAACTGTTGAGGGCGCTAAATACGTTAAACTACGCGTTAAGACCCGTGAAACATGCTTCGTACAGAGGGACAAACTTGTGAACTTGGTACCAACCATCCATTTGCGCCTTATAACGACTTGAGAAGTAGCAATGGGAGTAGCGGGGCCGGATTTACAAGTCATCAGTCAGAAACAAGATTGTCGGAATGTGTTGGTTATCAAACACAAGATTCCCTAAACTTCAAGGATTATGATTGTCGGTTTGCCAGCCCGAATGGAAGTTCCGGGGAAAGCGGGATATACGACACACTGACGGACGACAATGGGCTCGTACGACAGGGGGATGACGACGAGACGGACGGGAGCGGCGAGTACCCCAACAGTAAGATTTATTCGTCTCCTACACATCTACAAGGCCAAACTACCGGATATAACTCATGTAGGAAGTATTCACCGCCTATGAACACGAGTCCACAACAATACACATCCCTATCTGGTTATGTCGGCGGAATCCACAGCGATTTTCACAAACCAACTGGTTACGGAAGCGGGACTCTGTATCCGACATCGTCCTATCACCGACAGGCGACACCTTACTCTATGTACCCCGACACCTTCAACATGGGACAGATGTATTATCATGGTCAGATGTCCCCTGCCCTGGCACAGTCACCCCCGGGCCTCATGCACATGGGTATGCCAACACACGGGGCCGGGATGTACATGCCGGGAAACATCTGTATATATTTATGTAACAGAGATCTTTGGTCCAAATTCCATCAACATACATGTGAAATGATTATTACCAAACAGGGAAGGTATGTGCATTTATACTTAATCGTGATAAAAAATATAACCGTGATTAAATGATACTAAAATAAAAACCTTTACACGAATTCATAAATTATTCTTAAGACCAATAACCAATTTTCTTCAGACTAAAATACGAATATGAATTATGCGCATTCTTTATTAACCTTGTGCAGCAATTAATACAAGATACCTGCTGCCCAAAATGTGCATTTGCTTGAATAAATACACAGACTGCGCAGTACTTAATTTTGCACCTGTCTTGCTGGATAAAAAACGGCGCAAACTGTTTACAACTTACATCCAACTTTGCACGTGTAATTGTGTGTAAAGCGATGTATAATTTGAAAACGGCTTGTACCGTTTTGTCGACCTGAACGCAGGTCCGATCACTGTCTTTGCTCTCGCCCTATGAAATGTAAAAGAATGTTAATGCCGAATTCCGAATGTTCATTCCTTACACCATCTCCAAAGTCCTTTTTGAACCTATTCGGATTGTAAATGGCTACTTTTCTGAAGTGGTCGTATTAATCTGTGTGTGTCATGTCTTGGAGACCGAGCAGACTGATCTGGATCTGTCCTATGCGAACTAGTAAAAATCTGTTTAAACACGCCGTTTGGTTCCAGCTTACCTACCAGAAAACATAAATCGCTCTTGAAACGTAGGTGAATTCAAAGGAAAAAGTGACTTGCCTTCCAAAAAATGAAAGCCTATATAACATTCGTAATTAAAGCGTCGATTTCATTTGTTCAGTTAACTTCCAAAAAATAAGATGGTGCACCGTTTACATTTATAAACCGCTTAATGGTTGTTATTGTTTTATCTAAGTTTTTTCGACGAAATTCGACAGAAATTCAATTTCGACATACCGTTGCATTCGACATATATGACAATGGACGAAAATTGATTTCGACGAAAAGGCATTCAACGAAATGTCATGGTCCCGTTTGAAATATCATTACTTCATGTAGAAATGGTTAAATGTATTCATTTCTCAGAAACCCCAAAAGAAATTTCTGTACTAGGTTCATTTCAATTAACAAATCAAAAATTCGCAAGGTTGATTAAGCAAATGTAGATATTTGTCTGATTGCTGTGTGTCGTGCGGCATCATATAGAACCGCAGATAGTGGTCAAAAAATGATGTTTAGGGGTTTTGAAGAAAACCCTTTTCATGAAAATATTAAGACATCACACGTCCCCATTTCAGTAGTGAAGAATTATCTCTCTTTTTTTTCATTTGTAGTAGTAGATATCTAGTTGTGGTGGTTCAATTAAATATTCAGAAACTTGTATCCTTCTGATTTTTATAATTCTTTTTTCAATTGATTGATCTATATGTCTTTCGGAAATTTTAATCTGCCTGACCCAAGTTTTCTCCAAAATAATTAGAGAAAGCAGGCAGCGTAAGGGCTAAGATCAGATTGCACGTATGTGTGGTCTGATCTTGGTTTACGGTTAGTAACTTCGTGAAATCGACAAGATGTGTGATTTCGGAATGAGTTTTTAATGAAATTGAATGAGTGTGTGGAGCGATTTTGAGCGACTGTAATGGGAGGTCATTCAATATCGCTAATTTTGTTCAAGATGAACAAAATTAGCGATATTGATTACCTCCCTTGAATAAAACATGCATGCAATTTCTATAAATAGCTTCCTTTTTATTCAAGAACCAATCAGACCTTTAAACTTTCAATTATGTTAGTGAATAGCGATATTTCCATTTATATTTATTTTGAATGCAGCTCTTGATTTTATTTTTCTAGTCATTTTGGAGCATTTTGAGTGGTTTGAGTGAGTGTTTGGAATGAATAAGCGCTAAGTGAGAGATTTACAATGGTTTTGAATGAGATGAATGTCCATTTCACGATGTACGTAACTGTATAAAGACTGCCAAAATTTTTGTCTTGAACATCACGAGAAGGGTTTAATCGTTTGTTTGATGACGGATTAAGCCAACACCATCATTCGGATTAAGTCGCAAACGTTGATCGTCATTTCGATAGATTGGTCTTTAATAAACCAATCAACAGAAGTGATCGGTGATTTAAGACAGCAAATCTAAATAAACATTTAGACTCTTTAGGGTACTGTAAGAAAAACAACCTTTGTGACACAATTACCATCTGAAGAGGCGGAATATCCCCTTCTTTTCTTTAAAATATTTTTTATGGGACTCTCTACATCACAACATCCTCGTGATCAGAATTACAAAAAATGTATTTTCTCTAACCGCCTTTAGACTACGAAAATACAAAAATACTTCTTGAAAGTTTTCAAACATCTATAAAGTGTATTCCACTTTGAACCTAAGTATACGTGCGAAAGCGGGGTATAATTTTTCAAATGTTTCGTTAACATGTCCACCTGAATGCCAGGCATGTTCTCAATCTCCAATTTTGGATCATGTAATATTATTAATATCATCTAGCGAAAGTATGATTTTAAATATTTTACGGTATTGGAAACTTTTCCTGCAAATCTGCAAATTCTTTTGAATAAAGTTCCATTGTATTTATCCTTAATTATTATTACTTTTTTTTTTATCTTTTTTTTTTATTCTGGTGAGTTTAAAATTTCTGCCAGATTTAGGACGTTTCGATCAGCTTGGCACATATTTTCATACAAGATCTAAAAAAAAAAAAAAATATTTACAGAATTATAAATCCGACAATATCTGCTAAGAATATGGCTTGTGATAGCTTTTAAATTAGGGAGTCATTGACCCCTCGACCATAAAATTCTTGGGGTCAAAATTGGTTTTGAAAGGGTAAAAAAAAAAGGAGTAAATTATCAAAACTTATCAGTCTCTACAGTTATCTATATTACTGAAGCAGCATAAACAATATAGTGTAGACACTCTTTATTGTTTATATTGTATCATTTATATAGATCTTTGGTGAATAGTATGAAGAAAATAAAAGCAATTAATTTATACAATCTTTTATATTGCTTAGGTTGCATCACTGGAAATTCTTAATTTCATTAGGTCAAAATGACCCCTCGAAGGAAATTTTTGAGGGTCAAAATGGGATTTTTTGGGAGTCAAGACCCTGGTTTAAGGGTCAAACACAAGATCTGCCTGTAAGATCTGCCTACAGGGCTATGCAGTCTGGTTTGGGTCTATAGGCTACTGTCTGCCACAACTTTTCGTGCAGCAGAAAGTTACAATGAACGGCTTGAAAAAAAGTAAAATGACACTTTATTATCACTTGGGTACCTAAGACTTGGAATAAATATGTCATCCTTATTTAACAGATGAAGAGAATATTTGTTGATTTCATGGAGGTATGCGAAATGTTACATTTGTATGAGCGGGATATAATTTCTTAATGTTCGCAAACGGTTTTTCTTTTTTTTTTTGTATCATGGTTCCAAACTTGCTTTATTATGGAGGAAAATCTGTAAAACAAAATAAATAAAAAAAGAATAAAACAGGCATATGGAAGACCTCTTTTCCTTTCAACGGTATTTTTCGCAAAGAAGCGAGTTTACGTGGACAAATAAATATATTTGGATCGTAGTGATAATATATAACTTATCAGAAAAGGACTTCGCGAAAAACACTGCCATTATAACCTTTGGTGAAATTATCACTCGATAAATGCTGTATTTTGCCACGACTTTTTCTGATCACGACCCAACCAATCCCTTTATCGCTCGGTCATTTGTTATTTCATATTTTCTGTTAATTCCAACAGAACTTCGTGCAATGTCTGTATTTTTTCCTTATTGTTTTTTATTGCAAGAAATGAAAACAAAAATGTTTGAATGCATACAGATATGAAGCTTAAAATGTAACTCAATATAAAGAATAAAGGCAAACCTTTTTGTGGAATTTCCAAAGGTGTCTTAAAAACGAATTTTCAAGTCATTTTCCCTTGTATATTTGTTTCTAGATTTTTATTTCTGATTGTGTGTTTTTGGGAGTGATAGCGGCTTTTTTCTCCCTATAAAGAAAATCACTTGACTTTACTTAGGTATTCTATTCAATTAATGTAAGCTGTAGAACTGTTTATAACTTTTTAGGAATCCAATTACACAAGCAAAACCACGAGGCCAACATATGAAAAAAATATAATTAATTGTTTATTAATTTTCATTGATTTATATATTTATTCTTATTTCACAAGGAAATGTTCCCAAGATAACAATTCAGCCTGTCATGATAAGACCGTAGCGCCAAATATAACGTATTTTAGCTAATAAATCGGTCACTACCGGTTAAAGTTCTGTCACATATAAATTAAGGTACCCCGAAACCATTTAGGACTTGTTCTAATCTTTATTAAATAAATATATTTCGTAGAGTGTACATTTACGATAATTTGACCAAAAACGCAGCATGACTTTCCATGCATCTTTTTGGAGAAAATAAGGATTTTTTGAAAATGCATGTACCATTTTTCCTTGCAAAAATGTTAAGAAACGGACGATAAGAAGCTTAATGGTGACCTTCAATGTAAGTGAGTTGGTAGAAATGATTAATTGAATACAAGGAATAGTAAAATATTGAAAATGTAACATTTACAAGACGAAATGCAGGAAAAAAACGTTCTCGAAAAAAATACTCTTTTTGTAGCGGAAATTTAAATTCTATTTTAAAATCAACAAAAAACATACACCGACATTAACTATAGTTAACAATAGTTGAAAGAATATGATTGAAAATTAGTATTACATTAGAAGATTTAGAAAAGGTAAAATAAAGAAGGTGTATTCAGGCATTTTTGGCCATTTTGCTTTCCATGAAATCACCAACCCTCAAGATTCAGGTGCTTACCTTTATTCGTAATCTGGTAATAAATATCTATGAGACGAGAGTTTAATATTTTTTATGTAATACATGTACCTCATTGATATTTATGTAACAACTATCTAAGTTTCAATTTATGATTATCCAGACACGTAGGAAGCAATTTCGGAGGATGGGTGGGCTAGATGAAGACTCGTTCTTTTAGAGTTCTTCTTTCATTTCATGACAAAATAAAATTTCGATTTCTACACCTGTAATAATAGATGATGCTTTTAAGGCAACAAACTTAAGGTTCAAAGCGTCCATGACATACTAAATATTCTAAGTGTCATTCGTTGAATCTTCTAGAAAAACGATTCAATTGACAAAAGACATTTGAAAGGTAATGCAATGACAGAGAAAGGTCAGGCTATAACATTATTAGAAAAGGAAAACATGCTGCAACAAGTCTCCTCACTTTCAAACAAAATATCCCGATTTTTCATAACATACGCAATAAAAGAAATAAACGTTCACAATTAAAGCTTCTGTGGCATTGTTAACTACCAAGTTTTATTCCATTGACCCTGTCGGGCCAAGTTCTTCTATCGTTGAAAAGGAAAAATTGCCAGTGACTCTATATTACACAACTTTCAAGAGGGGTTGCAATTATATAACCAAATGATTTTAACTTCAGTATAGAATAATGTTTAGTTCATTGCAATATGTTTTCAAAACAAAATAACTATGACATTACAATACCAAATGAACCTTCAATATAAAAAAATACGGAAGGTATAAACTTTTATCAAAGGGCGGTAATATGTTTTCGTTATTTTTGCTTATTCGAGTTAGAGTTTCCCACGGTGTCCGATATCCTTAAGTTAGTTCATTTTTTATTTCCTTCATTCTTTTTTTTATTTCAACTATCTATTTATTTTAAATTCACAGGAGAATGTTCCCGACATTACAGTTCAGTTTGACTGGGCTGGACCATCACGCCCAATATAACGTATTTGTCGACATCGTCCTGGCAGACAACAGCCACTGGAAGTTTCAGAACGGTCACTGGGTACCATGTGGGCAGGCCGAACAGTTACCACAGAGTAAGGGTTTACTTGTCTCGTCCAACGTTCATGGTTCAAATGTGCATTGAAACGTTAAGAAATTGAACCCCCTCTGCACGCGAGAAAACGTGGTTACCCCGTCTATTTCATGTTCATTTCAATCCTTTTCTAATTTTCAAAGAAGTTGCATATACTAATATTTTTGACCGGTGCAGTTAGAAAATTGGAGTAGTTTATATTTTAACCAAAAATATCTTTCATTGGTCTTGTCTGATGACTAAACGTCACTGTGACGGGAAATGATCACATTTGTTTTTCTAACTAAAAAAACGCTCCAGATCTAGCTAGGTTAATTACAGCATTGCGTTATAGAGCAATTATATTGAGCTTTTTTTTCATACTCATTTTATCATCAGTACATGAATTTTTAGCCCTTTTCAAAATGTGTTTGGTTTTGTTCGTTGATTCTACCATTTTTAATACTTCCGGAATGAAAAATAAAGAAAAAAAAACCGCATAATATAATCGTTCGAATTATACGAAGAGATTATCATAATGCTTCTCATAAACAACAAAAATGTATAATCGACGGTAAATAGGGGGTACTGTTAGGAACATCGAGAAAATTAAATGGTTTTGGAAGATTTCGGAATGATTTTGAATGAGAGTGTGAAACGAGCTTTGAATGAAAATTAAGGGAGTTAATTCAATATTACCATTTATTGGGAGGTTGGTGCTTCGCGACGGACAACTGTCACAACGAAAGGTGACGGTTAACCCTGAGATACTCGACTGTTTATACGTGTATGTACACTAATCAGACAGGTAGATTTTATGCAGTGAGCCGTGAAATATATATTCATATGTAGAATCTCGAGCTCAGTTCGGATAATACACCTAAACTACCGAAGATTTAATTTAGTAAAATTTTGTTCGAGGCATAATAGAGAGCAATTCTCGCCACGTACCAGTTCTCGCCAACAGACCATTTTCACAGTACAGACGCAATACTCGGCGAGAACTGGGTTTTGACCAGGAATAACGTAAACAAGTATTAGCCATTCCTTTTGCAAGCCACCGAAAACAATATCCCCCATAGAGAGATTATTGTGAAATTTAGTGGATTTTTTTTCATTTCTTGTTTTGAACCTTTCATTTTCAGTTTGAATTCATTTTTCTTGAAAAACGACACAAATCAGAATCCCTATGAAGTTTTGCCATTTATTAAAAATGCGATTGCTACATATGACAAAAATCGTCACATGAAAAATCTTCCTTGGTGTGTTTGAATGAAAATTGTGGGAACCATAGGTCTAGAATTGATGATTATAGATCAAAATGTCATTGCTAACGACCCGTGAAGATTCACCCAATAGATAAAAAAAGTTAAATGATCAAAACTGGTCCTTAGTTAAATAGTTGTGGTAAATAAGCTAGTCCACAGCAGGACTTCACGGCTTGTATTCATACGCTGGTCGCCTGTATTTGTTGACAGGTCTATCGCCCTTTTTTCTGATCTAGAATAGAATACAACAGAGACTATATATACGCCGGCTTTACTTTTCCTGAATATTGTATTTTTATTTCGATGTCATTTGAATCCATGTTGATAGTTTTAACAAGTTCATGCGTGCCTATTGCACAAACATTGAGCTACAGCCGAATAGTACAACTGGAAGAAAAGACTTACTGTCTAAAGTTACTTTTATACCTAATCTATCTACAGTGGGCTTCTTGTCTAACTGTGTGAATGCACAGGCTGAGCAGGGCTTTGCTTTGCGCATGTGTGAAATAATTGGAAATGTCAAACACCGATTATTTATATGTGATTTACACATGATTTCGTACAAACCATTTTATTCTTAATTTATATTTTTCAACTCATTTTCATTAAATTTCAGTTAGAAAAAAGAATGAGGTTACAGAGAAACAATCTATCAATAACTTAGTGCAAGAAATAATTCCTTTAGAAAGGTTGAAAATTATATGGTATCGAAACCCGTTAACCTTTATAATAAATTTTCAAAAGAATGGCCTTATAATCAACACCGAAAAAAATTCATGTGACAAAGTCTGGCACTGAAACATATTAACAGCGGGATTTTTATAAGTCTATGAACATTATTATCATAGCAATAATATCGATAAAGGTCGAGATGATCATTAAATTATTCCAAAACGGTTATACGTGTTCCGTTGAGGTAACCATTGTCATAGCAACAGAGTCTTCCCGCGAATGTTTATTGGATGTCGCCTAGCAACATTGCGAATGTGCCATAGACGATATTCTGAAAAAAAACAAACGTTTACATGTACATGTTTTGAATGTTTGACCCGACCATTCAGTGGCGTATCCAGAGGGGAGTTCGGAGTTCAAACGACACCCCCTTTGTGTATCTAATGACCTCATTCTAGTGGACAAAATCAATAAAAAAAATGTGACGGACGGAAAACGCCCCTGTTTTCATTGTGTTTCGAACCACATGTATTAGAAGTTCTAAAATTAATAGAATTCTGATGTACAGAATTCGAGCAATTAGTACCATAGTATCCCTATCCAATCCCTTTCCATACAGATAGGGATACTATGGGATTAAATACTCGATTTCTGTAGGCCGACACCGACCCCCTTTATAGAAACCATGGATCCGCCGCTGTCATTATAACGTGAAGACAAGAATTTGTCTTATTGTGATAACGGACGAGTAGGCATGCGTCAGATTTTCGTAACATTTGCGTGTTGAGATGATCTGGTCACGTTTTTCACCTTTATTTCTCGAACTCTTAACATTTCAACAAAATTTACCTTACGAAGGCTCTCTTATCAAACAAATAGGATAGCCATTAAACGGTACAGTGTTCGTCAAATCGATCACCTTGGCGAATTTCCTTTCAAAAATTGTAAACTAAGAAAATGAATTTTATATTGTATTTTACCTTTCATTCCTCCATTTTTGAAGAGTTACATAATAATAAATTTTAACAAGCATAATTGCTACAAAGAAACAATGTTGATAAAAATGGAGAGTGATATAACGATCAGTTACATAGGCGTAACTACGATTTTAAAATTTATACGCTCTCAGGAGTCGACCACCATAGAAAACATAAGATAAAGGCGAAATGTGTACTTTTATAATAGATAAAAATGCCCTCCACCCCTTCCCTTTTTTTATGATTGGAGCGTTGGCGAAGAATAATCAAAACTCCGTAACGATGTTTTATGATTCTTGAACTATATTTTTCAAAAGATGATTTATTTGAATTTTGAAATTGCGTAATGTGCGTTATGTTAGTTACGTCCTTGAATTTCTTCTTCCAATTGTGTTTCTTTTGTACACTTATGGCCTCTACCGCTCATAATGATCATCTAAGAAATCCGTATAATAAACATTCGAAAAAGAAAAGTGATTAGTTCCAGTAGATATCGACTGAATGTCATATTTCGAAAACTCTTCCACAGGAAGATAGAATTACCATTCGGCGCAGTGGACACTTTTTCGCACCACCCAGATGATCTTTTTTGCTTAGTGGGTCACAATTTTTCGGGCCCTGGAACCATTTTAATGGACTATCTCCAATTTTGGCGTAGGGGAAACACCCGACAACTCATGCAAGACATTCCGAAATGTCAATTCGAAGCGGTTAATCATAAGGATTGCTCGTGAAAATAAATGTGCTTTGAACACTTAAAACGTGACTTTCACGCCAAATCGTCTTTTAACACCAAGAATCTGCGATTCACGAGAATTTCAGAATGGTATCATTTTGTTTCACAGAACTTTATTTCACATCAATTGAGTATGTGATAAGAGTATTCTGGTGCAAAATCTGTTCCCCCATTATTTGGTTTATAAAATCGGTTAAGTTATTATAATTGTACTTGTTTTGATATGAAAATGGTGGTAACATCGTTAGATACAGTCGAATCCGGGTGATTGGTTAACCAAAATGGTTAACACTGTTGACATTAATTTTGAATGTTTTTTAAAAAAATATTTTCTTTCCTTTGAAACTATTGTTTATATCAAAGACGAGTATCATTAAAGCAGTAGATTTTCAGCATTAGGGTTGCAGTAAAGCAGTTTCAACATTGATTATAAGTACTTTGAATTTCTATTCACAATGTCAGTGTCAATAAAATAGTAAATAGCTGTTACTGGAATTACAATAAAGCACATTTCATAGTTATCATAAGTACTATATTAACTTCTATTCATTATTTCTGTATCAATTAGGCAGTAAATAACTATTTCCAGCCCTGCGTTCAGGAAGAGCAAACGGTGCAAACAGTTTTCCAATTACACCCCGCTTTGCAAGTGCACATGCGTGCAAAGCGGGCTATAAATGACAAACATTTCGCACCTTTTTGTCATCCTGAACACAGCGCTGGATTGTTATTTAGTGGATTCCACTGTAAGTAAAAGAATCATAATTTCTATTTTCCAATTTCAGATGGTCGAATTTACGTTCATCCGGACTCCCCAAACACAGGCGCCCATTGGATGAAACAAGATATAGTGTTCAGTAAACTCAAACTAACCAACAATAAAAACGCGGATGCTGGCCAGATCGGCACGAATGTAAGTCAAATACTTCATTCCCTGCACCATTATCCACGAGTTGTGGAAAAAACGTTTTTACGGTTAATACCTCAGTCTTGTACAGTTAACAACATCGTGAAATTGACAATGTGATTGATTTTGGAATGATTAAGGAATAAAATTGAATGAGTGTGAGGAGCGAGTTTTGAGCGAATTTAATGGGAGGTAATCCTAAATCTCAAATTTTGTTTAGGATAAACAAATTAGCGATATTGACTACCTCCCTTTAATAAAATATGCATACAACTTCTTTACATAGCTTACTATCTTACTATGTATCCTATAAGGCGCTAACAATTTGAATTATGTTAGTGAAATCGCGATTTTTCTCTATCCAATCATTTTTTTATTTTGGATGACGTTGTTGATTCTATATTCTAGTATTTTTCAATAGGTTTGGGCATTTTTGAATGGTTAGAGCGAGTAAATGACCGAATGGAGCGCTGAGTGAGCGTCTTAGAATGGTTTTGATTGAGGTGAATGTCAATTTCACGATGTAATTTACTGTACGCCGTTTACTCCATGATTTTTTTCTTCTTTTTTTTTGAAAAAAAAAAAAAAAAAAAAAAAAAAACAGTTATAAAAAATATTAAACCAATTGCAAACATATTGGCATCTGTCAGGTAAAATAGACCCCGTGATGACTCAATTACACCTACCTGATGCCAGTTTTGCGACATTTTTGATCGTTCACATTTACTAGGTGTTAGCTTTGACCATGTACGCTTAAATATCGTCAGAGGGTTTCCAATACAAAGTTCTTTGTGCGACGAAAAATGATTGTTTTACAGCTAGGAGGCGACAAATTTAATTGAATTTGATACACGTTGCTAGAATGTTATTTTTTCAGGTGCGATGTTTAACATTCTATGTTAATATGTGTTTGTAGGGCGATATTTATTCTTAAACTCGATACTCAGTGATCAATTTCGAGAATTGCTTTGTGAACTGATCAACTAACAGCCGCAACTTTTATTAATGCTTCACGTTCGCCCCAATGTATGCTTACCATTCAGTTCATTTTTTTGAAGTTATTCAATTAATATAATTAAAAAAAACTATATAAACTATACATATATGAACGAAGAGAACCCAAGAAACATAGGGCCCAACATGCAGTCAGAAAAATATCAGCCATATTTACTTTCTATCTAATAATTGGTGATTTAAAAAGCGTCGCTGTAAAGATTATTTTTTCTAAACCGATTCATATGGCTAGAAATTAATTTTAATAACTGGCTCAATAAAAGAATGGCACTTCCTGTTTTTACCTTCCTTCGGTAGAAAAGACGTATTCATATTACGTAAGTAAACGGCTATGAAACCGATGAACAAAACTGTCTACAGCATTCGTTTGATAAGACAATTACCCTATTATTTCAGATTGTACTCAACTCAATGCACAAGTATCAGCCCCGTATTCATGTTATACAAGTAGACGGTTGTGGACCGGAGGACCAGAAAACACTACAGACACATTCCTTCCCGGAGACACAGTTCATAGCTGTAACTGCATATCAAAATACAGATGTAAGAATATATACGATTTGTCATGAGATTTTGTTACGGACTAGCTGATCCTAACCGAGTCTTAAATAGAAATGTTATTAAGCGAGCCGATTCTTGACGAGGTTAAAATCATCGTGTCTCAAACAAAATCGAGAAACAGATTCTTTTTCTCACATAAACGCCACTTTTGTACGTCAAACCCATTTCGAGACGCCCAATGATAAAAAAATCTGTGATAAGGTGTGTTAGATGCCGTCGTGATAACGTTATTTAGATTGTGATATTATAGGCTTAATTCTCGTTTTTGAGGGCGTTCAATTTGCAAAGACCCGAAAAAAAGTTTAACGCCCGAGTGCGAAGGACGAGGATTTTAAACAATTTTGAGGGGTTTGCAAATGTTAACGTCTAAAAAACGTGAATTGACGCTATTATTGCATAAAAAGCAAGACTAAAGTTTTTATTTAAACAGAAATTACCAATAATTCGTAGGAATGCTTTAAAACTAGCTCCAAAAGTACTAATGTTCAGGAAAAATTGCGTTGTGTATTGCTCCGTCACTTTTTGTTTTATTCTGGCTTTGCTTTTTAAATTAATGAGGTCACAAAAAAATAATGCGGATACAGGATCCACGTCTTTATTTATTCTCCATATTAATGTAAGATAAAGAAACTGATAGTGTAAACGGCACATGATTTTACTTATTTTTTTCAGTTAACGCTCGGGCTTTGTCCATTAACGTACGTCGAAAACGACCCGAAAACGTAAATTTTATGCAATAATGCGCATCAGTAAGACAATGATATCTCTGATAGCTGTTTGCCATTGAAGACAATGACTATGTGCGAAAAAATATAGTTCTAGTTTGAAACGAACAAGTTTGTATGGTGCATAAGAACACAATGCTTTTGCATAAGTCGTCAATCAAAAACACCTTTGACAGCAAGAGATGTGTGAAGTTTTTTTATAATCAATCTATCTCTCTGGGGTCCAATAAGCATACAACCCCCTTTCCCAAATGAAAGACCTCATTAGTTTCCTGATTTTGAAGAATTTCTTAATTCAATAAACAGTCAACATATTTTATCAGTAATATAAGT
Source organism: Fragum whitleyi (assembly GCA_948146395.1). Taxonomy (NCBI): domain Eukaryota; kingdom Metazoa; phylum Mollusca; class Bivalvia; order Cardiida; family Cardiidae; genus Fragum; species Fragum whitleyi. The sequence goes on along the minus strand of OX411559.1, from coordinate 29,809,384 downwards.
TTTTTTTAATTGAACCTGGCGACTTTTACACGATTTTTGTATTATTTTGTGAGAAAATGACACTTTTCAATGTTAAACCTGGTGGGAAAATGTCTTTGATGACATTATAAAGAAAACATTAACAAATTGTTTTCTCTTGAAATATTCCCAATATTGCCGTTATGTTGACAATGATCGTCGGGGTCTGTTTCCCAAAACAGGGAAAAGCCCTCGATACAAATCATAGATATTTTTTAATGTATAGCATTCTATCATTTTTTGTTCCAGATTACACAATTGAAGATCGACCACAATCCGTTTGCCAAAGGCTTCAGGGACAGTTTCGACAGGTATATATTTTATCTTTAGCAAAATGGATCTTTCAGAACGCAAATGTAGTAACTCCTTCGCAATCCACTATATGCATTTTGCAGATACGAGTACTTGAACATAGATTTTCGAACAGAACTGTGTATGCGTAAATATTTTGCAGATGTCTTTAAATTCAATAAACGATGCTTAACTGGGTTCGACACTGACTCATTTTGCCACTCTATAGGATACTTGGTTCGTAATAGTTTTGCAACAACTCAGAGGTAATGAACTTTAACGGTGTTAACCGAGGTTTCCTAATGATTTTCATTAGGAAACCTCGGTTAACATTGTGAATGAATATGTGGTCCGAAATGCTGTGGAACTATTACGGGTCTACAACCTTAATCTTTCATGGCCTTCCTCATAATAACAGCTCCTCCTTAGAGGACCAAGAGCATGATAGATAGCAACAGTCTTCCATAAAATCCACAGGTCTCTGGCTTTAGGACTTGTGTTAGTGTCAATATCTGATTCTTTAAATGTTTAATGAATTCTTACGAGAGTTAATTGGTTTTCAAGATTAAAGATATCCAAAAAGAATTATACACATGTCTTATTATCGTCTAACATAAGACCTTGCAATCATAACAAAATACTTAGCAAAGACCATTTTGAATAAAGAATCGTTTAATTACAGGGGCCCAGAGAGAGGTAGTCCATCACCCACATCGTTCTCTCACAGTCTCCAATCAGGAAGCTCTAACTTCGGCCAGTTTTCTCTACAAAGATCCATGGGATACCCAGGTCGACTTCACAACGCGAACCGAGGATTCCACCTATCAATGAATCCGGTTGAGCATGCGCACTCAGACTTTTACAATCAGCATAATAGTTCTAACGGCCAACACAATACAAACAGTGTAGAACCTGGTTCTCTACCAAAATACTCAAACGCAAATGGCAGTCACGAATTCAATAATTCCAAAAATTGCCAGTTTGTCTCTAATTTCTCACAACAATACCTGAATCCGGTTGAAGATAAACTATTTGAAAATGGCGTCGACAATTCGAATGGCTCCCCGAATCATGATAGCTTAGATATAAAGCCAGACATCAACGGTGATTGGAATAATGTGCTAGGAAAAAAGAGACAAGACTTTCACGATGAAGATCAAACAAAAAATAAACGCCTGAGATCGGATAACGATGATGACAGTCAGAAACATTCCGAAAATGGTGGCGTGAGCCCTTCTGTGACACACAACATGAACAGAAATGACGTCATGAATAACGAAGGGGTTATCCTTCCTTGTAAAACTGAACATATAGATAATACAATGTGGCAGCAGTTTGGTGAAAACTGAATCTGACAATTCGAAATCTGAATGCTAAAAGGTCGTAATTGCGTATGCTCTTAATGGGCACTTTCTACTTTATACGACTGGGACGTCGAGTTTATATTCAATATCCTTCGGGAACTTTTCCGAAATGAGTTATCAAACACTTGAGATCTACCAATGATGACCCTTTATGTCTTTGAAATGGTATTGAGCGCACTTAAGAAAATCAGTAAATATTGAAACATTCTTTACTGGTTGATTACGCTTCTATAGGCTAAAAAGTAACCGCCGGCGTTTCGACTTCACGGACTTTAATTCACATGCGTTTAAGGGTCCTTTTAGAATGACGTTCCACAAGAATTGGTTTGTTTGTGTTTCGACATGCGGAAATCATCTAGGAACTGCATTTTGACATTACTTTTTTTATCAGAGATTGGCTCCATCCTAAGTAAACTGATTGAATTTCTCAATCTCGGCTCGATTTATTTAGTTCAAAATGAATCTGTGAGTTTGATCATATAGTTTAATTGTGCACGGATAATTTTTTGAAAGATGTCCGAATTTCTTCTTAATTAAGGTAGTGGACCCGAAATAGTTTTGCAACGTTTCCGAAGTAATGAACACTAACAGTGTTAACCGAGTTTTCCTAATGATTTTCATTAGGAAATCTCGGTCAACATTGTGAAAGCTCATGAGTGCCGAAATGTTGCGGGTCTATTACGGTTCCACTACCTTAATTTGTAAGTCTAAAAGCTTATTTTCTAATCTTTTAAACCAATGATTCATAAAAAGATCTTAGTTTTTGTTCTACAGTAAGTATTTACCATTTTTCATTTTGAACCTGTTAAATGTAATTTAACTCGATCAAAACCATTCTAAATCGCTCAATAAGCGCTCCATTCATTCATTCCAAACACTCACCCAAATCACTCTAAAACGCCCCGAAACCGTTAAATCAATTCGAAATCGGCCACAACGATCAACATTTCATTCATATATACATCAATTTTTTCCACGACTTATGGCAAGAGTCGATTTTAAAGCGTCGAATCGATATTGTTTTTAAAGGGAGGTAATAAATAATTGCTAATTTCGTCCAACTTGGACTAAATTAGCGAGAATGGACTACCTTCCTTAAATTTCAGTCAAAACTTGCCCAACACACTAATTGAATATCATTCCAAATTCATTCCAAATTTATTCATCTTGTCAATTCCTCGATGCTGTTACTTGTAAATAGAGGATCGTGTGGAATGTTCTCTGAAGTCGGCAGTGAATACCTACATTCGGAACACCACTCACGATCAACCTCGGATGTACATAGACGGACAATTTTCAAAAATTGCGAGAAACCTTGGAAAAACTCGATGACGTCAGTTAAAATGGCGTTATCCCTCGAAACTTTGAGTGAAAACATTGGACGTTGCCAAAGCTACTCGTTTAAGTCACTGACGTGAAACAATCGTATCCTTTTATAAATGTCTTAAGATTCTTAAATACCGGCTGAAAATCTTAATTTTTGAGAATGATTCGTCATTTTCAAAAAATAAGAATTATCAGCCGTTATTAACTGTAAAATATATGAATTTTAAAGATAGCGCCGGTTGTTTCTGCACTAGTTTTTCTTACACTGTTTCCACATAAAGAAATGCACAATTTTGTTACATACCCCTCCGCCTTATAAACATCACAGGATTGTTGCAGCTTACGGAAATGGCCAAGTGATGTTCCGAATGTGAATACCTATAGTAGAGACTTTTCTTACATTCGGAGATGGTTCCTATTTCTATCTCGATTTTTATTATCTGAATTGTTGGCTTAATCAATATTAATTAGAATAACATATATATACTATTAAGATTATTTATGGATTCTGTTGTATTTGTGACATGTGAAATCGTGCATCACGTGACATTGTGACATGTGAATCTGTAGTAAATCATTATATTGTTACAGAAAATAAAATAAGAAATGTGAAATTTACCCGTTGTTTTGTTTCTTACCATGCCAAATTAACTCAGTACTACGAGGTTTACTGTTTTTCGATACACGTGCTCTAGTCTCTTTGTGCTTTACCATTGTCCTGCCTAATCCGGGATATCCCTGTTCTGGCAAGATGTTAAAGACAAAGATCGGCCTGCACGTATGTACAGTATGATCTTAGTCTATACCATCTGATTTTTCCGTTCTAAATTAAAAAAGTTTGAAAATTAAAATTTGAAATTAAATAGGCCCTACTGATTTCCATAGAGCTCAGATTCGGTTCATATAATGCAAGGTACAAATCAACCACCCAACATTGCAAGTGACGTCACCTTTGTTTATTTTTTTTAAGGCAATGTTGAAATTGAATTGTTAATCAACCCGCATTTAATCAACTGGCGTAATTAGCGCAGTCGGTAAGGCACCCTAGTCTAAGAATCATGCTTCGCGTGTTCGTATCGGCGCATAAGAAAATATTTTTTTCTTTTTCATAAATTCAAGATTCGAAACTTTATGCATTGTATTAGCAATTTTACACGAAACGATTTTGAAAAAAAAATCGCTTTCCATTTTTGTGATATTTATGAATACATGTGTATGAGTTGAAAATAGTAAAATATGGAAAATCCGGACACACAAGTAGTGAGAAAAAATATATTATAAAATGTAAAGTTTTCTTACAAATGTAACGAATAAACGAGTCAATTTAAAATAATTTTCTAAATTGAATTTACACTAAAAAAAGATAATCATTACAAAAAATATATATTCGACTGAGTTTCGAACCTCAATATCAAATATCTCTTTACTTTCGAGGGTCGAAGACGTATGGCTAAACACACTTACTACCTGAGCTATTTTCCCTCCTGTCAAAATCAAATGTTTTTACTATTTATTAAACCTTATATTTTAAACATAGCAATAAAAATAATAAACAAATCATGACGTCACTTGCAATGTTGGTCGGTCGTACTGTATATTCTGCGTTATTATTCAACTGGCAGGGCGTGGATGAGCCGTGACCTTATATGGCAAGTTTACTTTTCAATACTTTTGGTTCTTTCAAAAGTTGGACTGGGTTACTGCCCCTAGATCTATCGATACTAGAGACGTCATTTGATCAAAGTTAAATGGAAGCTAGAAAATCGTAAAGCGTTTGGTAGCGGATTTGCGACATGCAGTTGATCGAAAAGCACAATGAATGCAGCGAAAAAAGCAAATAATGAGTTGATTTTTTGTTTTTCTTTCGTATGTTTATCTCGTAAAGAGCATATTAATATAAGCAAAAGAATTTCAGTACTTCCATTTTGAATAATGCCGCCAAATTTCAACGGATATCGACATGCATGATGGGAAAATTCTTACGGTTTGTAATAACTTACTTGTCGTGAAAAGTACACAGCCAATCAGATTGCCGTAAGATTTATACGCTACCCGTTGTCTCTAAAAGACATCGGGGACCAGTTCATTCAAAAGTAAGCGGACAATTATCATTACCACGTGTAAATAAATGTATCCTAAGTACGAAAGACGATGTTGAAAATTTAAAGTCAGGAGAATCTGATTCGAAGGAAACACTTCTTTATTTACAGTCTCAGAGTATGCGCAACAATCTGATATTTACAAACATTCCAGGGGTTATGCACGAGCGACCCGAGGATACCGAGATTCAATTACGTCAGTTTCTTGTTGACAAGCTCAAATTAGACCAGGATTACGTCACGAGCCTCAATTTGGAAAGAGTCCACCGAATTAGCAATCTTGAACCTAGAAATATTGTGGCCAAGTTCTCGTATTTAAGGATCGGGAGATCGTCAAAAGGGAAACGATTGGTCTAAAAGGCTCCAACTGCTGTAGCAACGAGCAGTATCCTAAAGAAGTTGCTGATCGAAGACGACCACTTTATCCGCTGATGAAAAAGGCTTTACGTGAGGGAAAAAAGGCGTGGCTTAGCTACGATACGTTGTTTATCGATGGAAAACCAGTTAAAATCTAGGACGGGCAGGAAGCGGGACTCAGTGTTTTCCCGTGGAATGTGCACGAACTAACTAAAAATAAACTTGAAGAGCAAGATTTCATTGATACGCTTGTCTCGCATGATATTATCTTTCTTTTGGAAGCATGGACCAATTCTAACTCTGTTATAGATATAAAAGGCTATAAACATTTTAATTTCTGTAGAAAATTTCAAAATAAGCGGGCTAAGCGTTGTAGCCAAGGTACGGCTTTGTACGTCAAAGAATCGATTTATAATGGCATTTCTATTGTTAAAAACCATTTTGATACCAATATTTGGATCAAGCTCGATAAATCATTTTTTCATTTAAATCGCGATGTATTTATCGCAGGGGTATGTATTTGGGTTGAAAACTCGCCGGCATATCAAATGCAAAATGTGATTTTTTCTCGATATTAGAAATTGATATCAGTAATCCTGGAATGCAGGGTAGTGTCATGCTTTGCGGAGACTGGAATGCTCAAGTGGGTAATGGGTCAAGACCTGATTATGTACAATACGATTCAAACAATATCTTTACGGATGACGATGAGTATATCCCTGAAGTCCCTTGAATCGTACATCCATGGATGATTGCTGTAATTCTCATGGTTTAAAACTATTGGATCTTTGTAACTCAACAGAGTTGCGTATAGCGAACTGTCGAATTGGTTGAGATCATTCAATTGGAACGTTCACATAAAAAAATTCCAATTATTCATCGTGAAACTTAAGGAGGAAATAAGAATGTACAAACAAGCAAGTTCAATAAATATGAAATTTAATAGTTGTTGATCAATTCCAAGATTTTAGAGAAGTCATATAAACCAAAACAAATCATAGTAATACTAATTTCCACAACATTGCAATTATTACTGAATCAAAACATTTCATACTGTGCATAAATGAGTCAAGAAGCATATATTTTCAAAGACCACCTCAGAAAATATATCTTCCGAATCCATCCTGCCAAATCCCCCGGCCAACCACAAAAAAGGAATAAACAAACAACAACACATAATAACTTAACCAAATAATATGATTTTAATCCCTTTATCATAACATACACAGTCTAACTCCACTTATAGATGCACAAAGATCAGTCTTCACATCTTTGCAGACTGAACTTAGTTCTTAGCATCTGTTTTTTACAAGGATAGTATCTAATTTGTCCGAATTAAAGACTACCCCAAATTTAACCAATGAGAATTAATACAATGTGGACTGTCATCCGATAGAAAGGGGGTTAATAGCAAAACGTAGTTATAAGCGAACTAAATATTCAAAGCTAAACTCAGCAAATCACATGCATAAATAATTTATGAGCAAAAATTTACTAAATGAAATTAGTCTACCTTTCCTATTCTCAATTATTAACTTTGAAACAATTCCTTCTCTACATGTCTTGATGCACTTCTAGTCATTCTACCTTACTGTATCAAAGACAAAAGCAAGACATGTTTGTAAAACGTAAAAAGCCCCCAATAAAAGCAGGTCGAAAGTTTATTCTTTGTTAATCCACCAAGAGCAATTACCCATAAATATGATAAATAAAATGTTATGGTTCTTGTGTACCACACTTCTCAATGAGATCTAACCACCTGTGAAGTTTATTGATTCTTGCTTGCAGAATTTTTGAAACATGACCTGGACAAAAAACTGTCTCCAGACGGACGGACCGACCGACGGACCAACCGACAAAAAAGAGCAAAGCATATTTGCTTCAAAAGAGGGTATAATAACTAAGTTATAATCCTCTAAACTGAAATTCAAGCAGCCAAAAAGTCATAAAATTGAGCAACTTTAAGCATAAACATACATGCAGCATTTGGATGCAAAACAACATTACCTTAATTATCACGGCCCCCAGCTGGGCGGGGGGTAGAAATAGTCGGCTGCTGCCCATGTAGTCAATGGTATGACCCCTAACAAATGGGCCCGCCTGTTTGCCGTGGGTGGAGACTCGTAATGCCGGAAAAGAGGGTCCTGGTAGTTGAGGGAAGCCCAGGGATCTCCAGCTTCTCAACACGCTGCTTTGGCCTCGGCTTCGGCTGAAACGGGAGCCTGGATGGGCCCGGTCTAGGCAATCGGCTGGTCCTTTTAGACTGGGGCATCTACTTTTGTAATATGAAATATTTTGTTATATTAAAGATGTTCTGTCATGATTCTAATGACACATTACTAAACAATTTGTTGTACCAAATTTCTTTGAAAACACTTTGGTATAAAAGTCATTGTTGTACTAAGTGCAAAGGTTTATATGCCCGTGTCACTCATATTTTATATTTTAGTAGTATTTTAGTCCTTGTCTATATAGGCTCATGGGCTAATCGGGTTGAATAGATTTTGTGATTTGGCATTATTTGCACGGCTTGATTCTTAGTTAGAAAATTGTTCGTGCAATCGCTGTCGACTCATTTTGTCATTTCGGCTCGAGTATACTATTCGGGTAGCCCCGGCATGGGGGGCTGGAAACCCGCCCCTTCATGTCCCCTTGTAGGACTCCGTGGAGGGTGGTGGCCCCGGATAGTGAATACCATCTTAAATTAATATGGAGACCTTCACGAAAAAACGAAAAAATGATGAAGAAGATTTTGAACACGGACCTTCCCATCTCGGACCTGGCTTTCAATCAACGACTCAAGCTTTTTCCAGATTTTTGGTTGTTGATGCATTAGACAAAGATACGAATCTTACCAAACTTTCGCCTTTTGTAATTGAAAAGGTGTTGCAGTCAGTGATTGGACAGCCCAAATCTGTTAAAAAACTTAAGTCTGGTGGACTTCTTATCGAAGTTGAAAAGCAAGTCCATGCTGAAAACTTAATGAAGATGACGACTTTTTTCAACACTCCAGTCTCTTGTTCGCCGCATCAAACTCTTAATACTTCAAGAGGTGTGATTCGGTGTAGAGACTTGGAGGGGATAAGTGAAACTGAAATAATTGACGAATTGAAAAATCAAAATGTTACCAACGCCAAACGCATTTCTGTTTATAGGGATGGTGTTAAGAAACAAACAAACACGATTATTTTGACATTTGGCTCTGCAATTCTACCGAAAACAATCAAAGTTGGATATTTGAGGGTAAATGTAGATCTTTATATCCCAAATCCCCTCCAGTGTTACAAATGCTATAAATTTGGGCACCATGAAAAGAAATGTAGAGAAAAGGTGGACGATCTGTGTAGCCGATGTGGTGAGGAATGGTACCTTCACCGCTGCCAGGACTGTTCTAATCCTATGAAATGTTTAAATTGCGGCGGTGAGCACACAGCAACTTCCAGGAAATGCCCTGTCTGGAAAAGAGAGAAAGAAATTGTAACTCTCAAGTACAAAGAAAGTCTCTCTTTCCCAGAAGCAAGAAAAATAGTCGATAATAGGGTCAATTTAACTAATACATATGCCCAGAAAGCTTCAGTCCAGGTAAATAAAGATGAATGCCAGAACTGCAAAGATCTCTTTCAAAAACTATGCTTGATATTTCCCGAAAAGAAAGATGAAATTGCAAAATTGTTCCCAAATTCTAAATCCGTTTCGCCATCTACATCCTCAAGTAAAGAGAAAGATCCTCCAGTTTCCTCGATTCAGATTGTTGAAAAGAGTCAACCTGCTGCTCAATCACAAACCGTCAACGCTTCATCAAACTTATCCAAGTCTACTTCAATATCTTCTGTCAGTAAAGAGCAGAAATCAATCACGCCTGAAATAGAAGAAATTATTCGTTTAGACAAAGCCGAGATGGGAAGACGCAAGAAAGCTCAGATTCAGCTGGAGAAATTAAACGCTCCAACTGGTAAAGTATCAGATGATAAAGATACGAGCTCTTTTATAAAACCCTCTAGGAGCAGAACTTCGTCTCCTAGGGCGGCAACATCTAATCGTCAGCCAAAAGGGTCTGAGGACCCAATTAAACAATTCAACCGTTACCATAGTCTTGAGGAAGACATGGTTACGGAAGACACTGAGGAATCAGATTCTTCAAAGGAGAATAAGCAAGGAAAAAACATAATAGATCTTTCACATATTAAGAAATAAAATCCATACCTCCACTACAAGTTAGGATACTTTATCCCCTTAATTTAATTATGGCGAACACAATCATTCAATGGAATTGTCGCAGCATCAAAGCCAACTTTGAAGAAATGAATCTATTAGTTCCAAATGGAAAACCAGTGGCAATCTGTTTGCAAGAGACTTTTCTCAAAGATACCGACCAATTCTCTTTTAAGTATCACTCTTGCTATTTGAAAAATTTTGAAGGGAATGAGAAAGCTTCGGGTGGTGTCGGAATTATTGTTAACAACAGTGTTCCTCATCGCGTCATTCCTCTTAACACTTCGCTACAAGCTATAGCTGTTAGCGTTTCCCTTAATAAAACAATAACCATTTGTTCAATTTATCTCCCCCCTAGTTCTCCTATCAATCGTAGGAAACTAGACGATCTTGTCGAACAGTTACCAAAGCCTTTCATATTAATGGGAGATTTCAATTCCCATCATACGCTTTGGGGATGTACTAATATAGACGACAAAGGTCGCATAATTGAGGATTTCATATCAAATCATGATCTTGTTTTATTGAATGATAAATCCTCCACCTATCATCATCCAGCTACTGGTTCATATTCTTCACTTGATTTAACTGTTTGCACTCCAGACATTTTCCCGGCTTTTAGCTGGAAAGTGGACTCTGATCTTCATGGTAGTGACCATTTCCCTATTCATTTATCTGAATTAGGACCTTCTGTTCAAGAACGCCCAAGGCGATGGAAACTCCATAAAGCTAATTGGGAGTTGTTCAAAACTACCTGCGAACAATCAATAAATCCAGAAGCTTTCGAAGACTGTGAAAACTCTACCGAGCTTTTCACATCCTTACTATATTCGGCTGCAGAGAAAGCTATTCCTAGAACGTCGCCTGACCCTAAACATCCTAACAAACCATGGTTTAATGAAGATTGCAAAAAGGCTTTAGCTGAGCGAAAATCTGCTCTTAGAACATTTGATCTGAGACCATCAAAGGAGAACCTTTACAGATTCAAAATTGCACGAGCGAAAGCTCGTCGTACCATTAAACAAAGTAAGCGTTCGTCTTGGAGACAGTATGTTTCTAGATTAAATTCTAGATCATCTGTCAAAAAGACATGGGATATGGTGCGTAAAATCAGCGGAAAGAACACGTCAATTGGAGTTGGTCATTTAAGAACTGACCTCAATGACGTTTCTTCCAAGGCTGATATTGCGAATGTATTGGCAGATACTTTTGCCAAGAAGTCATCATCATCCAATTACTCACCTGCATTTCAGAAATTCAAAGGTGATAAAGAAAAGTCAAAACTTAACTTCAGTTCCAGTCGACTGGAACATTATAATAGAGACTTTTCTGTCAAAGAATTGAAGAAGGCTTTAAAGAAGTGTCATGACACTGCTGTAGGAAATGATAATATACATTATCAATTCCTCAAACGTTTGCCCTCTCGTTCTTTGCACTGCTTACTTGAAATTTACAACCAGGTATGGAAAACGGGAAGCATTTCAGCCTCTTGGCGGGAAGCTATCGTTATTCCTATACCGAAACCAGGTAAAGATTCTACCAATCCTTCAAACTATCGCCCTATTGCTTTAACTAGTTTTTTTGTAAAACCATGGAAAGGATGGTTAATGATCGTCTTGTCTGGTTTCTTGAAAAGAACCACCTCATAACGTCAGTCCAAAGTGGCTTTCGTAAACAGAGAAGCACTCTTGATCATCTTGTCCGCTTCGAGACTTTTATTCGAGAAGCTTTTATAAAGAAAGAACACGTTGTTTCTGTCTTTTTCGATCTTGAAAGTGCTTATGATAACACATGGAAGTATGGAATCATGAATGACCTCTTTGATTTTGGTATTCGAGGTCGCCTTGCTTATTTCATTTCTGCATTTTTAGATGAATGTCAGTTTAGAGTCCGAGTTGGAGATACTTTTTCTGATCCCCATGAACAAGAAATGGGCGTTCCACAAGGAAGTATTTTGTCTGTGACACTTTTTAGTGTCAAAATTAACAATATTGTCAAAACTGTTTGCCCTGGGGTTGAATGTTTTCTCTATGTTGATGACTTTTGCATCTGTTACAGATCAAAACATATGTATACGATTGAAAGACAGCTACAGCAAGTCTTAAAAAATCTTTCCAAATGGTCCAATGAAAACGGCTTTAAGTTTTCCAAGACAAAAACTAAATGTATGCATTTTTGTCAGTCTAGGAAAATGCACCCTGATCCAGAATTGAAGCTGGACGGAGTGCAAATTGAAGTTGTAAAAGAATTTAAATTCCTGGGACTCCTTTTTGATTCTAAACTGTCGTTCATACCCCATATTGACAATTTAAAAAATAAGTGCTTAAAGGCACTTAATCTTTTACGCGTTGTATCAAGTAAGGACTGGGGAGCTGATAAAAAGGTTTCACTACGCCTTTACAGGGCACTTGTCAGATCAAAATTAGATTATGGTTGTGTTGTTTACGGTTCTGCACGCCCTTCATACCTTCGTAAACTTGATACCATTCATAATCAAGGTTTGCGCCTAGCGCTGGGTGCCTTTAGAACATCACCAGTTAATAGTATTTACATTGAAGCAAATGAACCTTCCTTGAATCTGAGAAGGAAAAAACTTTCAATGCAGTACTATTTAAAGCTGAAATCTAATCCTGACAATCAAACGTATAAAGCTGTGTTTGAACCTAAACACAGACCCGATTTTAGTAAGAAACCTAGTGCAATACCCCCGTTTAGCTTACGTTGCGAAGCAGATATTAACTCTCTAGATTTTAATCTAGAGGATGTGGCAGAACAGATTGTTCCTGAAGTTCCTTTGTGGACTTCTAAAAGCCCCACATTTCTTTACGATCTTGCTTCTAGCAAAAAGGATACAACCGATCCAACTGTTTTTAAAACAAAATTTTTAGAAATTAGAGAGAAATACGCATCTTATGAAGAGATTTATACAGATGGTTCAAAGGACGGCGAAAAAGTTGCCTCGGCCACCATTTTAGATGGTGAAAAGTATCAATTCCGTTTGCCAAATAACTCTTCTATTTTTTCAGCTGAGCTAAAGGCGATTGACCTCGCACTCGATCATATAATCGAAGAGCGCTTCTCTCGCTACATAATTTTTACTGACTCTTTGTCAAGTATACAAGCGATTGAGAACGAGAAAACAGACAATCCGATTATTGTTAGATTACTAAATTCAATAGCTCAGCTTCATGATGTTGATCTCGTTTTCTGCTGGCTTCCGAGCCACGTTGGTATTCGTGGTAATGAAGAGGCAGATAAAGCTGCCAAGGAGGCATTATCACTAGAAATTTTACCTTTTGAAGTGCCTTTTACCGATTTTAAACCTTTGATTCATGGCTTCATTCAGGATGTCTGGAAGAACTGTTGGTCCGATCCAGCGAACCACAGTAATAAATTATACTCTGTTCGTCAAGATCTTGGCGATTGGTTGCCTGGTTACAGGTCTAACCGTCGCGAAGAACTTGTATTGACTCGACTGCGCATTGGGCATACGCATCTCACCCACTCTTACCTTTTAAAGGGAGAAGACATGCCATTGTGCATTCCTTGCAACTCTCCTCTTACTGTCAAACATGTTTTTATTGATTGTATAGATTTCTCTTTTACTAGAGATAGATATTTTAAAGTTGACAGTATGAAGAATTTATTTGATAATGTAAAGCTTGAGCTGATTTTTGATTTCTTGAAAGCCATTAATTTGTTTAATAAAATATGATTTTATTTTCTTTTGAATCCAAGTTTCTTTGACATTTAAAATGTTTTTCTGAATTATACATTTATAATGAGTGTTCTTTTGAGCACATTTTTTCTTTTAAGTTTTGAAAGTATTTACTCAGCTCTTACATTTCTACCGTTTACATATTTTTATTATTCGGTTTACAGCGTTTTGTTTTATAGTGTTATAATTATCTTAGTTTTAAAGATATATGTCGCCTTTTAAAATAAGCTATTTTTTAAAGTTTTGCGCCCAACATGACCTTAGTTGTCGACGGGCCTTAAAACACAATTCATTCATTCATTCATTCTTAATTATCACCTTATCTTGTTTACTATACAGCTTTTCATATCTGTTTTTGTACTATAAAAAGCAAAATAACATAGGATTAAAAATATAAAAATGAAATACTAAACTTTTTATTGCAATATCCTAACATCAATTTAATTATTTACAAATGTAAAATTGTAGAATTGTTTTAACCGACTTGTACCGGCAGTATTCAAATGTAAACCTCCATCTCGTTTAGCAAAAAGTTCAACCTTTACCTCTCCAGCTCGTATAAAAGGCTTGATTATGCAAACAAATTTAAATTTCATCTCTTTGCTCATTTTCCTATGCATGTAATTGTTGATTTCTCTGATTTTCTTGTCAGAAAAATCGTGATCTACAGGCCTCGTAATAATAGCAGATATAACAATATTAAAAGCACCATTCAATTTCCGACAAACTCCAATCAAATTTCCATAATCTGACAAGATCTGTTTAACAGAGCACTTATTGCCAATGTCATTTGTCCCAACATGAAAATCACATGATTGAACTTTTCTATATTTGCTTCTTTTGATAACAATCTGTTTGTCAATTTTTCAATTGTGTTTCCCCTAAATGCTTGTACAGTACACCCTTCTATGTTTGACACGTATTTAGCTATAAAGTCACTGATAATTGTTACTTTTCTTAATCCTGCAAGTACAAAATTTATAACCTTAGATAAATACAGTTGTATCTGATACTCTACCTTTAATTAAGCATTATACACCAAAACAGACTGGAGGAACACTTAAAACCCAGTGAAGATATCCAGACACTACACCAGCTCAATGGCAAGTAGACAAACGCTGCAAAATAAAGATAGATAATCAGAACATCCGTTGAACTAAAGAATCAAGACACTATTCTATTACGCATTTTCTCTGCAACCTTTATCTTATCCTGTAACGTTAAAGCTAAATATTTTTTATATGCATCTGATTTCCAATCTCCATGATGTTGGATTAAATCAGAAGGGACTCCTGCTTCGAATGCAAAAGTAGCTCCCCCTCTTCTAAAACTATGTGAGGAATATTTAGTAGGGTCTAACTCTATTTTCTTAATATATTCTTTTATTTTCCTTTGGAAATACATCGCAGTGTAAGCTGCAAATGGTCATCAATGTTAACTTATGGAGTTATCAGTTTTCTCTCTCCAAATTGGATAGTTTTAGTCCAAAACATCTCTACTAATACAATGTTACCTTTAACTGAAACATTTTCATGGCGTAAAACCTTTTGCTTTTACAATCCTTGCTTGAATCTGGTACTAAATTAGACTTTCTTGCAAATAAGAATAAAAATAAACACCATATAACTATATCAACTTCATTATCAAAATTAAAATATCTATGCATTTTCTTTAAAATATCTGGTGTAATGGGTTTAGCTTGTTTTACACATTAAGGGTTTAATCTAGCTATTCCTTTAACAACCAAACTCAATAAGAATTCATTAATTTTTGTAGTATTGTATCCCAAAATGTAATGCATAGTTCTCATTCCACTTAAATAATTTTTAATGGATTCTACTGATTTAAACGTTCTACTCAAAAACTGCGCATAAAGGCTCAAAACTTAACCGGCGCAGAACAAAAATTGAAATATATACAGAATGCTAAAAATGTCTCCCACTTAATCCTTAAATTCTTTAAGGTCCCCTTTGCAAAAGCAGCTTGTCTGGATTTTTTTCATATCTTTGGATAAAGACATCAACTGTCCATCTGAAACAAATGTGATTGGTTATGAATTACCAATCATTGCAAATATAAAACATATCCTCTGTTACCACACACTCTTTTAAATCTTTACCTTTGGTTAAATCAAAGAATTTTTGCTGAAATCTAGTGTCTATCTCCCATCTGGATAAGCTGTCTGAAATTCTGTTAGAACTACTACTCAAATGTAGTACTTTTATTTGAAATTCAAATTTTGCTGCCAAAAACGCAATTTCCCTTAAGCAACTTTGCATAATCTCATTATTTGTTTTACCAGAATTTATTATTTGACAAACAGACTCATTGTCACAAAACATTTGTATTTTCTTTCCTTTCAAATTGTTAGCCCAAAGAACTAAACATACCAAAATGGCAAACATTTCCAGAATAATGATACTAAATCTTTCTTTTACGAACTGGGTCGGAAACTTTGAATGAAAATATTGATCTTTAAAGAAACCACCACATCCTTACAAGCATGCATCAGAGGATATTTCTGCATCAAGCAAGGACCAATCTTCATAAATCATCATTGATATGCCATTGCATTGGGGCAAACATTTGTACCACCACCTGATATCTTTCTTCACATAATCTGGAATTGGATTCCAAAATACAACATCCTCTTGATATAAGGCTTTTAACCACTTTAACATTCTGGAAACAAAAATTCTTCCGGGCCTAACACATGCAGATACAAAATTAAGTTTACCCAATAAAGACTGAATCTCTTTCATTGTGGCCGTCTCTTTGTTTAACCAATTGAAAAGCAATTGTATTAACTCTTCTAATCTTTCTTGAGTAATTTCCATTGTCATGGTAACTGTATTAAAAAGAACTCCGAGAAAAGACAAACATGTTGTTGGCGGACAGGCTTTGGTTTTTGCCTCTTCAACACTACATTTTTCCCGACCTGTTTGAAGTAGTTTAAATGCAAACCAAGCATTCTCCTTCTTTTCAGCGGAAGCTAAGTCATCAAGATAATTTAAAACAGAAATGCCATATTTCAACATGATAAACACTAAAGCGTTGGTAAATCTCTGACAGCAAAATGCAGAAGATCGCGACCCCATACTGAGCACGGAATCCAAATATATATGTTTTTTTCCATATAAAAGCTACTAAATTGTAAGCAGACGGACAAATATGCAGTTGTCTATATGCTCTTCTTAAGTCAGTCTTGAATAATAAGCAACCCCTACCCTTTTGTATGATAATTTGAATGAAATCTTCTATTTTAGGATAAACTAAATCCTAGCCACGGCAATAGCGCAGTTGGTAGCACGCCGGACTTCTAATCCAGGGGTCTATATCGCACGGGTTCGATCCCCGGCCGCGGCACTTATCCTTTCCGACTATTTGTCTTCCACCAATGGATAGATAATCATAAACCTATGTGGAATAGCAACTGGAGGCTAGGAAAGGAATGTGGTGGTTGTACTGGTGTGAGAAATACCAGGAATCCATCGTTAGGTGCTCCAGTCGTCGCGATATAACTGAGAGATTGTTGAAAGCGACGTAAAACCCCAATTCAACTCAAAATCAAAATAAACTAAATCCACTTTTTCACCTAAATAAAAATCTTTACTAACAAAACCATTCACCGATTTGCCTTTTGGAAAACTTAAATCCAAAATAAGTATTCTTTCTGTAGAATCCTTTTTGGGTAATGAATTAACTGGGGATGTTTTGATACCCGTTTTAAAAGGGTTTACCTTAAATGGTCCTACGATTGCTTTATTTTCACTTTCTTTTTGTAGGTAATTAATCATTTCATTAGGATGATCTTATACACCCTTATGGTTTTTACATTTCAACATCTGTTTCTTGTCACATTCCTCAAACATATTGTCGTCACCTGTTAATTCAATATGAAAACCAAATTCTAATAAGTCGCAGATTTCTCGATCTTTATAGTCATGCAACAAAGAACGCAAGTAATCAATATTTAATTTTTCATTCACTGATATCTTACAGTCTTGAAAATTAAATTTACCTGATTCTTTTACTTTATGATGAGCTTCTACTAAAAAAATAATGCCTTGATTCTTTAAATTCTTTTACGTAGCGTTGCAAACCGCACACTTTTGAGTCAAGCAGACATGTGAGGACAAGAGCTTGAGCATTCCGGATGTTCTAATTTCTTTGTGTCTTTGAGCCAACAACTTGCACAAATATGGCATGCAAGTCGTTGTCTCCCTTTCACCACCATTAAATGTGATAATTTGTGTTGACATTTATTTCATTGGTAATCCGAGCAGAACCAAACTCTCTCCTCATTATTTCTTTTCAAATTGTCTTTTTTATAAGAATTTGAGCTCTTAGGCTTTAATAAATATTTTGTCAAAATTGCGGATTCAATGTTTTGAGAATCATCGGACCAATCTTTTTTTTCCCCAATTCAATCTCTCTTAGCCATGCTGCATAGAATGCTTTCAATCCAGTGAACTCATACGAGCTACTGTAATAAACCGCTTTTTTCAATCTATTCAAATCAAATCCATTTCTTTCTTTCTTGGAAATATCATCGGCAGAGATGATTTCCAACTCACCTGCAACGAACATCTTAAGATCAAGATCATCATAATCCAGATGTTTATTAACATATTCAAATTGCAGATGAGAATGAGGCCACCTCTGCGGATAAAGTACTTTATCAGATGATTTCATATGAATGCCAGACTTCCTCCGTTTCCTCCTTTTTCTATCTTTCCCATTTTCAGATATTTCATCAGAAAAAACTGAATCTACATCCGACTTGCCTCCTGAAGAAACATATTTCTAAGTTCCCTTTGAACTGCTTTTTGTATAGAATTTTTATTTCTCAGGTCATGCAAGTTTATATCTTCTTTCACATTTATTTGTTCATAGATTCTTCCTTCAGAATTGTTTTTACCTTTTAAGTCTTTGAATCGTTGTCTCTGTTCAACAATCCACTTTCTCAGTCTGTCTTTCTCAACCTGTCTCTCGACTCTTATAGCTTCTTGCTTCAGTTCCAGAAGTTCATTTTTCATCATTTGTAGTTCTTCGTCATCCATGAGATCTGCTTCCGGTTGTTTCCCCTTCGAAGTTGAAGGGAAGCCTATCCTCTTCTCCGACTCATTCTCCACTTCAAAATCTCCACCCTCTATCGCATATTTATATCGTCGTAACTCTCCTCGGACCACCTTCTGTCTGCTATCTTATGATAATCTTTCCTAGCTGTTTTTCTACGAGGCCTCTCACTCATGTCCGACTAACCTTTATATTTCTGCGAACCGGGCGGTGCTGTTCGAATGTGAATTTCGTAACTCCTACTTCCTCTAAAAATAAATCGTTTTTAATCGTAGTGGCTGATCACAGTCAAAATCAGCAGCTCTCTCTAGACAATGAGACCATAACTTCATCGGATTAATTTCAAATTCTGTCATCGACTTCTCCGCTCCGACGAACTTTTCAAACTGTACCTTGAAAGCGGCAAATATAAGAATATTAAGCGACCAATCAGCCTTCACTTTACCACATGTTTAGTATTGCCTAGCAACAATATGCAAATGACATTATAGTCTCGGACTGAATAGTTTTTATCTTCATAATAAATAATTTTTCTTTCCGGTAAAAATTTTCCTGTTCTGCGGGCAGTAGTGTGATTGATTAGTTACTCTTACACCAACAGGATTTTGATCTTATCGATAATTACATTATTCATGGTTTTAACGAATGGTCAGACCACACCCCCTTATCGTTTAGTTTGAATCGCACGGGGAATTCGAGCACAAATGAGACTGAATAATTGTATACTAAAACCAAATGGGATCAGTCATTGAGACTTACCTCAAAAGTGAGGACAATTCTAGTCTTGATGAATGTATTAAAAGATTTAGTGATGTTTTCAATGAAATTGCAAATCCGCTGTTTCGCAGACATAAGTCTTTTATTTCTGCAACGGCTTCTTTTAATTCATAATGCTTGGCAAGATTAAGCAAATCAGACTTTTTACCCAAATTCAATAGCTCCACGGAAGGTTCGTGCGTAAATTGTTCTAAGTCAAAAGACATGGTAGCTTGTTGCTGTATTCAAACGAGAATGTAAGATTTCGATAAATAAAAGTGAAAGTACACTTTAGATTTATTAAAATTGAGATATGAAATTAATTTCTTAAATAATTTTGAACAGCAGTTTTAAATACAGAATTTGTTTGATTTGTTTTGTTTTGTTTGTTTGTCTGATATTCGTATCTCGAGACGAGCCCCCAATTGTTACGTGCGAATGTAACAAGAACAAAGAAGCCAGCAACAAACTTTACAATTAACAATATTTATTGACAATAATAACAGAATTATTGACAATATGAAATACAAAAACAAATTACAATACCTTGAATGTTTAATCCTAAAGTTTTTAATTTTAGATCCAATTTAATTAAGTTCCTGGTCCACAAATAATAAGTCCAATAATATCCGAATTTAAAATTAAACACGCTTTCAAACACACTTTTAAGATAAGAAGAAATCCCCTTTTAGTTTAACACAGTACTACTAAATGAAACCATTAGTCTAAACCAAGTGAACCAAGAATGCTGTAGGAACCCCTTTATATAATACTATAGAATAATCTGGAATAGCATAGAACATAAGAATACTCTAGAGTCTGAATCACCTTCCAAAAGGCCTTTCTAGAAAGATCTAAAATCTTCTACATACATTTACCTATTAGTCAAGGTAAATGGAAAATTCCCAGACTAATTCTAAAAATAGACACGGTTAATACCATTAGGTTTATTTATAGTTTATATATAACATGGGGGCTCGTCCGGGATTGGCCATTGAGCCATATATGTCGGCATTGGACCGACTTGGTTAGTTCAGAAATCACATTACTGCCTTGATTGGCTTATCGTCATCAATATATGATGCCTCTTAAGTGTGTGTGTGTTATGGGAGACCACTCTCACCACTGTCCTGCATAGCTTCGTAGGTTTAAATACAATGCCTGACGCCTGCGTCAGGGAAGATCTTCTTTGGCTCAGTGGTAGAGCATTGGACTTGTAAACCATTTATTTGAATATTGTTGTCCGCGTGAGTTCGAGACGGGCTCGCATCGGATATTTTTCAGCTATGCTTCGGTTTAGGGCAGTTCGCACGTAACATTGTTGATGGCCCATCAGTTGCAAGCTCAAGAGAGCTTGAACTGTTAAAACTTCAACAAAGGGAGAAGGAATTGGAAATAGAAAGAGAGAGAGAAGAGAAAAAAATTACAAGAAAAACAATTAGAAATTGAAGAAAAAGAAAGAGAAACGCAATTTCAAAGAGAAGAAAGAGAACGAGAAGAAGAGAGAGCAGAGAGAGAGCGAGAAAAAGAACGAGAATTTCAATTACGATTAAAAGAATTAGAAATTCAAGATAGAGCAAATCAGTCCAGATATATGTATAATGACAATTTTGATGTAACAAAACATTTGAGGCTTGTTCCTCAATTTCAAGAAAATGAAGTTGAAACATATTTCGAACATTTCGAAAAAGTTGCAAATAACTTGAAATGGCCAAAGGAGCACTGGACCTTACTTCTTCAAAGTGTCTTAGTAGGAAAAGCTCGCAATATTTATTCGCAACTTAGAACAGAACAAAGCAATGATTATGATACTGTAAAAGAACTCATTCTCAAAGGTTATGAGCTGGTTCCAGAAGCATACAGACAACAATTTAGAAGTTGTAGAAAAGAATCTGGCCAGACTCACGTTGAACTTTCAAGAAAAGAAGAAATATTATTTGACAGATGGTGCTATTCTAAGAAAATAAACCAAAATTATGATAATCTTAGACAACTTATATTAATTGAACAATTCAAAAATTGCATTCAATCTGACATTAAGTCACATTTAGATGAAAAAAATATTGAAACTATACATGAAGCAGCTCGCTTAGCTGATGATTACTACCTTACACACAAAAATTCTTTCGTTAATAAAGCAAAACCTGCTTACTCACATCCCCAAAATAAATCTATGTCTGGTGATTCATCTAGCATGTCTAGTCAATCAAATTCACCTAAACCAAAGTCTACTGGTGAAACCAATGTTCAAAACCCCTTATCTCGAGTACACTGTACTTTTTGTAAAAAACCAGGTCACCTTATTTCGGAATGTTTTAGATTAAAAAGGAAGAAGGAACTGAGTGCAGCCAAACCTACAGGGTTCAACAGCCTTCAGCCTAAATCACAGCCTTCTTTTGAGTTAAATTCAATTGTTAAGGCAGAATCAAATTCTGATTCCTGTATGGAGATTTTTGAACCGTTCATGTTGGATGGTTTTGTATCACTTTCAGGTGATATGTGCCCACCTGCCCCTATTAAAATTTTAAGAGACACAGGAGCTTCTCAATCTCTTATTTTAGCAGATGTTCTGCCTTTTTCTGAGAAGACTTCGTCTGGTTCTAGTGTCCTTATTCAGGGTGTAGAGTGTGGTATTATTAATGTTCCTCTTCATAAGGTTAATTTGTCCTCAGATTTGGTTACTGGTTCTGTGGTTGTTGGTGTTAAAATTCTTTACCATTTAAAGGTGTACATTTATTGCTAGGCAATGACTTAGCTGGAGATAAGGTTGTTGTTAATCCTCTTGTAACTGACACACCTAATGTAGGTCAAACAGATGATCCTATTTTGCAGGAAATACCTGATTTGTACCCTTCATGTGCAGTAACTCGGGGTATGGCTAAAAAAGCTTCCTTGAAAAATTCAAATAATATTGACTTAACTGATACTTTTGTTGGTCAATATTTCAATGACGAGATTAAAAAGTCTTTTAAACTTAGTCTGCCTGATCGTGAAAATTTTGTCAGTCATCTCCAAGGTCAAAGGACCAAGGTCATGAAACGCATTCAAAGTCAAAGTTAATCCAGGAACAGCAAAATGATCCTGAGATTTCAAAGTTAATTGATAGGGCATTACCCGAAAAAGAAATGTCTCAGAATCCTGTTTGTTACTATAAAAAGAATGGTATTCTGATGAGAAAATGGCGACCATTTGATGTCCCAGCTGATGATGATTGGGCTGTTCATCACCAAATTGTTGTTCCAAAGTCATATCGCCATGAAATACTTAGTATAGCACATGAAAGTCCAATGTCTGGTCATTTAGGTGTAAACAAGACTTATCACAAGATTATGAATCATTTCTTTTTGCCTGGACTTAAATCCGACGTTTCCAAATATTGTAAAAGTTGCCACACTTGTCAAATGGTAGGGAAACCTAACCAAGTTATTCCAAAAGCAAGGTTACAACCCATTCCAGCTTTTGATGAACCTTTCAGTCGAATAATAATAGACTGCGTTGGTCCTTTACCAAAACCTAAGTCAGGTTCTGAATATTTGTTGACAATTATGTGTGCTTCTACTCGCTTCCCTGAAGCAATTCCTCTAAGAAACATTAAGGCAAGGTCAATCATTAAGGCTCTTGTCAAATTCTTTACTTTTGTTGGCCTTCCAAAATCAGTTCAGTCTGATCAAGGATCAAACTTCATGTCAGGCATATTCCCACAGGTTATGCATGAATTAGGTATCAAGCAATATCGGTCATCTGCTTATCGTCCTGAAAGTCAAGGTGCTTTAGAAAGATTTCATCAGACCCTAAAGAATATGATAAGGTCAAACTGTTTTGATACTGAGAAAAATTGGGATGAAGGTATTCATTTGCTTTTATTTGCAGTCAGAGAATCTGTTCAAGAATCTCTTGGCTTTAGCCCCTTTGAGTTAGTTTTTGGTCATTCTGTTCGTGGGCCATTAACACTCTTAAAAGAGAAATTTCTTGCTGATGATGAAACACCCTTGAACTTGTTACAGTATGTTTCTGACTTCAGAAATAAACTGTCTAGGCCATGTGAGGTTGCTAGGTCAAATCTTAAATCATCTCAGAGCAAAATGAAGGCAAGATATGACAAGCATAGTGTTGATAGGAAATTTGAACCAGGTGATAAAGTCCTTGCTCTTTTGCCAATACCTGGCCGACCCTTACAGGCAAGATATTATGACCCGTATACTATTGATAAGAAAACAAGTGATTTGAATTATATCATCAATACTCCCGGAAGGCGTAAAAATAAACAATTGTGTCATGTGAACATGCTAAAAAAGTATTTTGACAGAGATAGCTCTACTTCAAAACCAATAACAGTTGTAAACACTGTCCCGATAGAATCAAATGTGGTTGAATCAGAAGTTAGTTCAGACTTTAGTGAAAAATCTGTTCCTGGTCCACCTAAACTTGAGAATTCTGAAATACTAAAGAATCTTGACGACAAACTTTCACATTTGGAGCCATCTCAACGAGAAGAGCTGAAACAGTTGATTAATGAATATAAACACTTGTTTCCTGACATCCCCACAAGAACTGGTAAAATATATCATGATGTCATTGTGGAAGATTCTCAACCAATAAAACAACATCCTTATAGAATGAATCCAGTGAAACAAAAAGCCCTTCAAGATGAAGTAAATTACTTATTGGAGAATGATTTTATTGAACCCAGCCAAAGTAATTACAGTTCACCATGTATATTAGTTTCAAAGCCAAATGGAACATACAGAATGTGTACTGACTATCGAAAAGTGAACTCAGTGACAAAAACTGACTCTTTTCCAATACCAAGAAATGATGACTGTATTGACAAAGTCGGTAATTCTAAATATGTCACCAAATTTGACCTTCTCAAAGGATTCTGGCAAGTTCCGCTCACTGGTAGGGCTAAAGAAGTATCAGTATTTGCTACTCCAACTGGTCTGTACCAGTACAAAGTTATGCCATTTGGGATGAAAAATTCTCCTGCGACGTTTCAGCGGCTTGTAAATATGGTTATAGCTGGCTTAGACGGCTGTGACGCATACATCGACGACGTCATCATCTTTACAGACACATGGAGTGACCATATTCAAAGAATCAAACAATTCTTCGACCGTCTCAGTGATGCAAAATTGACTGTTAATCTGGGAAAACAGAATTTTGTCATGCTACTGTTACTTTTTAGGACATCTTGTGGGACAGGGTCAAGTTAAACCATTAGAATCTAAGGTCAATGCTATCTCTGAGTTTCCTGTGCCTGCTACTAAAAAGCAACTGATGCGATTTCTTGGTATGGCTGGCTACTATAGAAAGTTTTGTAAGAATTTTTCTATAAAAGCTGAACCTTTAACAAATTTATTAAAGAAAAATGTTAAGTTCCAATGGAATGATAACTGTCAAGTTGCCTTTGATCGCTTAAAAGCCATACTAAAGAGCACACCAGTTCTTTCAGCACCTGATTTTGACAAATATTTCAAATTAGCTGTTGATGCAAGTGATGTTGGTACTGGTGCTGTTCTTTTGCAAGAAGACGATGATGGTATAGTTCATCCAGTTTTCTTATTTTTCTAAAAAATTAAACAAACATCAGAAAAACTACTCCACCATTGAAAAGGAATGTCTTGCTCTGATTTTGGCAATCCAACATTTTGAAATCTATTTAACATCTGCAACTTCTCCTATAGTTGTATTCAGTGACCACAATCCCTTAAGTTTTCTTCACAAACTTAAGAGTAAGAACCAAAGATTATTGAGGTGGAGTTTGTCACTTCAAGAATTTGATCTTGATGTAAGACACATTAAAGGAAAAGACAACATTATACCAGATGCTCTGTCAAGAGTCTAAAATTTTGAATTGTCTTATCTTTAATAAAACATTGAATTTAACAGTTACATTTTACTATATTTTTGTATATATGTATGTATGTTTGCATATATAACTCTTTTTCAATTCCTTTGATGAAAATTGTTTGTATTTTCATGCTAGATGTGCTGAAATGTTGCAACGAATCATGATATTATCAATTATGTGATGTATATTATCATTGTATATGCTAATGATAATGCAAAAAGAAAGATTTATTTCATAAACCTTTCTTTTTTCTTTCAAAGGGGAAAATGTTATATATAAACTATAAATAAACCTAATGGTATTAACCGTGTCTATTTTTAGAATTAGTCTGGGAATTTTCCAATTACCTTGACTAATAGGTAAATGTATGTAGAAGATTTTAGATCTTTCTAGAAAGGCCTTTTGGAAGGTGATTCAGACTCTAGAGTATTCTTATGTTCTATGCTATTCCAGATTGTTCTATAGTATTATATAAAGGGGTTCCTACAGCATTCTTGGTTCACTTGGTTTAGACTAATGGTTTCATTTAGTAGTACTGTGTTAAACTAAAAGGGGATTTCTTCTTATCTTAAAAGTGTGTTTGAAAGCGTGTTTAATTTTAAATTCGGATATTATTGTACTTATTATTTGTGGACCAGGAACTTAATTAAATTGGATCTAAAATTAAAAATTTTAGGATTAAACATTCAAGGTATTGTAATTTGTTTTTGTATTTCATATTGTCAATAATTCTGTTATTATTGTCAATAAATATTGTTAATTGTAAAGTTTGTTTCTGGCTTCTTTGTTCTTGTTACATTGGCACCTAACCATATGACGAGTGTTTAGCTAACAAATCTGTTTGGTTTGACAACGATTGCAAAACTGCAAAAGATGCATATGTAAGAGCGCGTAACTTATTTAATGTTTCAAATTCTATTGAAAACAGACAATCTGTGTTACATCTTAAATCAGTTTATAAAAAATAACCAAAAAGAAGAGAAGACAATTTGAATATAAAAAGGTTAGAGACCTTGAACAGATGAGGCATTCTAAACCCAAAGATTTTTGGAAGGTTTTTTTAAAGGGTAAAGGAGTAAGTCTGATATCCCTTTAAGCGATTTTTTCACTCATTTTTCAAATCTGCAGAATAATCTTTCAAATAATAGTGATGCTGAAAGTGAAGCATTTTGTCAAAATCAACCAGAGTTTTTGATGAAATTAAATTCTTTTAACAACTTTTGAAGTGATTCACCCAAAGATCATCCCTGCCAAGTTTCAGCTTGATTGGCCCAGTGGTTTAGGAGGAGAAGAATTTTTTCTAGTAGTTTCAGCCATTTTTCAGACTGCGTTACCGTGGAAACTAGAGTTTTTTATGAATTTAACTTCTTTTAACAACTTTTGAATGGCTTCACCCAAGGAACACACCCCTGCCACGTTTCAGCTTGATTGGCCCAGTGGTTTAGGAGGAGAAGAATTTTTTTCTAGTAGTTTCAGCCATTTTTCAGACTGCGTTACCATGGAAATTAGAGATTTTAATGAATTTAAATTCTTTTAACAACTTTTGAATAGCTTCACCCAAGGAACACCCCTGCCACGTTTCAGCTTGATTGGCCTTGTGGTTAAGGAGAAGAAGAATTTTTTCTAACATTTTAAGCTATTTTGGCCCTTTATGTAACCATGACAACCAGAGTTTTTGATGAAATTAAATTCTTATAACAACTTTTGAAGAGCTTCACCAAAGGCACATCCCTGCCAAGTTTCAGCTTGATTGGCCCGGTGGTTAAGGAGGAGAAGATGTTTAAAGAAATTGTTAACGGACGGACGGACGAAGGACGGTGAGTGATCACAATAGCTCACCTAGAGCACTTTGTGCTCAGGTGAGCTGAAAAGGTGACAGGAAAGATGTAAATAACTACAGGGGCATAACTCAAGTCAGCACTTTTTCGAAAATTTTCACAAGTATTTCAAATAAAAGAATTAGTTATTGGGCTTACAATAATAACATTCAAAGTGACGCATAATTTGGATTTCGCAAAGGCCTTTCTACCATTGATGCAAGCTTTGTTTAACATAGAATTATCAAAACGTTTCTTAGAGAAAAAAAGAGACTTTCTTGTGCTTATTGATTTAAGAAAGGCATTTGAGGCTTATATCTGAATGGCTTATGGTTTAAATTGAATAATTTAGGGGTCGATGGGAAACTGCTGAGTGTTCTAAGATCCATTTATAATAATGTGAAAGTCTGCGTAAGGGGCTGTAACTCTTACTTGGATTTTTTCAGTTGTGCGGTAGGTTTAAAACAAGGGGAGGTAATTTCCCTTTTGTTATTCTCATTATTTTTAGAAGACTTAGAACTGAATCTTCTGGAGGGACCATCTTCAGGACTGACGTTAGACGATATTACCTTTATTTTACTTTTGTTTGCCGATGACATGGTTGTCCTCGGAAATAGTGTTTCAGACCTACAAAATAGCCTCAATTTACTTTCTCACTATTGTAACAGGTGGGGGCTTGAAGTCAATTCAGAAAAAAAACAAAGGTCATGGTCTTTAGAAAGCGGGATATTGTTCATAATGAATAGCACTGGACGTATAATGGGAATGATATAATAAATGTTGATTATTTTAATTATTTGGGTACTGTTTTTAATTACACCGGTACTTTTAACCTAAACCAAGAGTACTTGATAGGTAAGGGACTAACAGCGCTGAATGTTCTTATTAGTAAAACTCGAAAATTGGGTCTTAAACCGTCTACAATGTTGCAATTATTCGACGCTTTTGTCGGGTCTATCCTTACTTTCGGCTGCGATATTGGTGTGTTCGGTTAAGAGTAAAAAAATTGAGAGAATCCATTTGAAATTTTGCAAAGAACTTCTACAAGTTAAAACATCAACTTCAAGCATGGATGCATATGGCGAACTAGGGAGATACCCTTTGTACATCAATCGATATGTAAGAATAATAAAATTTTGGTGAAAATAATTGATACTAAAAACATTCTAATAAAAACCGTTTATAATTCACTTCGCCTAGATGCTTTAAGTGGCAACAATAACTGGTGGTGCGGTATCAAAAACATTTTGGATTCATACGGTTTTTCATATATTTGGGAAAAATCCATTAAAACATAATTTGAAGGTTTTCAAACAAGATTTTGAGAATAGACTGATAGGTGTTTTTAAACAATCGTGGTATAATAACTAGCACTTATGTAGAACACTTTATCTGTACAAAGAATTTAAAACGAGGTTTAGTTTTGAAAGATACCTATACAATTTATCAGGCAATTGCAGAATTTCTATGTCTAAATTGAGGCTAACTTCACATAAATTACGCATTGAAACTGGTCGTTATAACCGCGAACTCACTGATTCATCACGTAGATACTGTCTGTTTTGTGAATCTCAGGATAAAGAGGACGAATACCATTTTGTTCTGGTCTGTCCGATTTATGAATATTTAAGAAAAAAGTATATAGACAAGTTTTATTAAAATAAGCCGAGCGTTTTCAAACTTGTTACATTAATGAGTACCGAAAAAAATCCGCTTTAAGAAAACTCGGAAAATTCATTCGTGAGTCATTTATGCTTCGTAGCTCGTTATGCATGGCCTTATGAATACATTTCATCCTTAAGTTACCAAAACCTCGTAACATGAGAATTTTGTTACTAACCTACGGTTTAAGGTCTCAAGTTATTTATATCGACTCTTTGTAGAAGTAATTTCATATAAAAGCTGATTTACCTTAACCTTAAGTACAACGGTCAATTACTTTGCCATAGTAATATTCGTTTATACATAATGGGATCGGTTTTGAAAGCACGTTACATTTACACGATTACACGCGATGTTTGCCTGTGTCAGGTCAAAGGATGCTCAAATGCCAGTAATTTTGCGTTACCTTGCTTCTTCAGTATAATCAGAGAATGTAGTGACAAAAAATAAATGGTCCCAATTTATTTATATTAAATTGGTCTCTTCCAATCTGGAATGAATGAATATTGTTTTACGGCCCGTCGACTACAAAGGTCATGTTGGGCGCAAACACTCATGTATAAAAAAGTGAGTATTCATTGTATGAAAACATAAGTAAACAATATTTAAAACAATTTCAATGTAAACATATAAAAATCCAAAAGAATTTCAAATGTATAAGAAAGAATAGCCAAAACAGCCATTGAAAACGGTAAAATTTAATAGAACCATTTTAAAAATTAAGAAGAAAACATAATGAATAGTACCTAAAAGTACCGAAACGGGGTAAATAGAACCTAAAAATCAGATTTTACTGTATAAATGAATCACATTGAGAAAGTCAAAAATTAGTTCAATTTTAATATTGTCAAACAACTGCCTCATACTATCAACTTTAAAATACCTGTCTCTTATTAAAGAAAAATCAATGCAATCAATAAAAATATGTTTGACAGTAAGAGGAGTGTTGCATGGAATGCACATTGGCATCTCTTCTCCTTTTAAAAGATGGGAGTGTGTAAGATAAGTATGGCCAATGCGTAGGCGAGTCAAAATCAGCTCTTCGCGATGGCTTGCCTTGTAACCAGGAATCCAATCGCCGAGGTCTGGTCGAACAGAGAGTAACTTATTATTCTGGTTGGCTGGATCAGTCCAACAGTTCCTCCAGATATCATGAATAAAACTGTGAATAAGGGGCTTAAAATCAGTAAAAGGTACTTCAAAGGGTAAAATTTCAAGTGATAATGAATCCTTGGCAGCTTTATCTGCCTCTTCATTACCACGAATACCAATATGGCTTGGAAGCCAACAGAAAACGAGATCAACATCATTAAGCTTAGCTATTTTATCAAGTAGCCTTACAATAAGGGGATTGTCAGTTTTTTCGTGCTCAATCGCTTGCATGCTTGACATAGAGTCAGTAAAAATGATGTAGCGAGAGAGACGTTCTGCGATCATATGATCGAGTGCGAGATCAATGGCCTTAAGCTCGGCTGAAAAAATAGAAGAGTTATTGGGAAGGCGGAATTGATATTTTTCGCCATCTAAAATAGTGGCTGAAGCAACTTTTTCGCCATCTTTTGAACCGTCAGTGTATATTTCTTCGTAAGATGTGTATTTTTCTTTGACTTCCAAGAATTTGGTTTTAAAAATAGATGGATCTGTTGTATCCTTTTTGCTTGAAGCAAGATCATAAAGAAACGTGGGACTTTTATATGTCCACAAAGGAACATCAGGAACAATATGTTCTGCCGCGTCCTCTAGGTCAAAATCTAGAGAGCTTACATCGGCTTCACAGCGCAAACTAAAAGGAAGTATTGCGTTCTTTTTCTTTTCAAAAGCCTCTCTATATTTAGGTTCAAAAACAACTTTATGAGTAGGATTATCGGGATTGGATTTAAGTTTTAAATAACATTGCATGGAAAGCTTTTTCCTGCGTAAATTTAAGGAAGGCTCATTTGCTTCTGTATAAACACTGTTAATTGGTGATGTTCTAAATGCACCCAACGCCAAGCGCAAACCCTGTTTATGAATAGTATCAAGTTTACGAAGGTAAGAAGGGCGCGCAGAACCATAAACAACACAGCCATAGTCTAGCTTTGATCTAACAAGTGCCCTATATAGGCGCAATAGAACCTTTTTATCGGCTCCCCAATCCATACTGGATACAACACGTAAAAGGTTAAGTGCCTTTTGGCATTTATTTTTCAAATTGTCAATATGTGGAATAAACGAGTCAAATAAAAGTCCTAAGAACTTAAATTCCTTGACAACTTCAATCGGTACCCCGTCCAACTTTAAATCTGGATCAAGGTGCATTTTCCTCGATTGGCAATAATGCATACATTTAGTTTTAGTCTTCGAAAACTTGAAGCCGTTTTCATTTGACCATTTTGAAAGATTGTTCAAGACTTGTTGCAATTGTCTTTCAATTGTATGCATATGTTTTGATCTTTAGCAGATACAAAAGTCGTCAACGTAAGGAAAACATTCCACACCAGGGCAAACGGTTTTAACGATGTTGTTTATTTTGACACTAAACAGTGTCACCGATAAAATACTCCCCTGGGGAACACCCATTTCTTGTTCATGGGGATCAGATAAAGTATCTCCAACACGGACTCTAAACTGACTTTCATCCAAAAAAGCTGAGATGAAAAAGGCAAGGCGACCTCGTTTACCGAAATCATAGAGGTCGTTCATAATTCCATACTTCCAAGTGGTATCATAAGCACTTTCGAGATCGAAAAAGACAGAAACAACGTGTTCCTTCTTTATAAAGGCTTCTCGAATAAATGTCTCGAAGCGAACAAGATGATCAAGAGTGCTTCTCTGTTTACGAAAGCCACTTTGGACTTTCGTAATAAGGTGGTTCTTTTCAAGAAACCAGACAAGACGATCATTGACCATTCTTTCCATGGTTTTACAGATGCAACTAGTTAAAGCAATAGGGCGGTAATTTGAAGGGTTTGTGGAATCTTTACCTGGTTTAGGTATTGGAATAACGATGGCTTCCCGCCAAGAGGCTGGAATGCTTCCCGTCTTCCATACTTGATTATAAATCTGAAGTAAGCAATGAAGGGAACGAGATGACAAACGTTTGAGGAATTGATAATGAATAGCATCTGATCCGACAGCAGTGTCGTGACACTTTTTTAAAGCTTTTTTCAATTCCTTAACGGAAAAGTCTCTATTATAGTGTTCCAGATTTCTGGAACTGAAATTAAGTTTAGACTTTTCTTTTTCACCTTGAAACTTTTGAAACGCAGGTGAATAATTAGTAGAGGAAGATTTCTTGGCAAACGTGTCTGCCAAGACATTAGCAATGTCATGTTTTGAAGAAACTGTGTTATCGTCATCCGTTTTAAGATGACCGACATTAAGTGATGTATTCTTCCCACTAATTTTACGTATCATGTCCCAAGTCTTTTTGACAGATGATCTAGAATTTAATCTAGAGACATACTGTCTCCAAGACGAACGCTTACTTTGTTTAATAGTACGACGTGCTTTCGCACGTGCAATTTTAAATTTGTAAAGATTCTCCTTTGAAGGCCTTATGGCAGATGCTCCAAGAGCACGTTTTCTTTCAGCTACAGCCTTTTTGCAATCGTCATTGAACCATGGCTTGTTTGGATTTTTTGGGTCAGGCGATGTTTGTGGAATACTTTTTTCTGCAGCAGAATAAAGTAAAGTTGTAAACAGATTTGCAGAGTTTTCACAGTCATCAAAGGCTTCTGGATTTATGGACTTTTCGCAAGTGGTTTTAAACAGTTCCCAATTAGCCTTATGGAGTTTCCAACGCCTAGGGCGCTCCTGAACAGATGGTCCTAATTCGGAGATCTGAATAGGGAAATGGTCACTACCATGAAGGTCGGAAAGAACTTTCCATGAAAAATCAGGAAAAATATCAGGACTGCAAATAGTCAAATCCAATGAAGAATAATTTCCTGTTGCAGGATGAAGATAAGTTTTAGATTTATCATTCAGTAAAACAAGATCATGCTTTGTTAAAAAATCCTCCACAGTACGACCCTTGTCGTCTGTATTGGAGCACCCCCATAACTTATGGTGAGAATTGAAATCTCCCATTAGCATAAAAGGTTTAGGTAGCTGATCGACGAGATGATCAAGTTTTCTGCCATCAATAGGGGAACTAGGAGGAAGATAAACAGAACATAATGTAATTGTTTTATTTAGCGAGACACTTACAGCCACTGCTTGCAAAGAAGTATCTAAATTGACATGACGTTGAGGGATATTATTATTTACAATAATTCCCACACCACCAGACGCTTTCTCGCGATCTGTAAAGTTAGTAAAATAGCAAGAGTGATATTTCAGAGAAAACTTATCTGTGTCTTTAAGAAACGTTTCTTGTATACATACTGCAGCTGGTTTTTGTTTGTTAACTAGAAGATTAAGTTCTTCAAAATTAGCCTTGATGCTGCGACAATTCCACTGTATAATGTTATTCGCCATTATGGAGGTTAGGGTTAAAATAATACCACTTAATAATGGAAGTGAGAAACTACCCATTATTTAACTGCTGTTAGGTTTATTTTATTTGCACCTTGCCTTATTGCATCTGTTTGCTTTTGATTTGAATTAAGAGAGGTTGAAGGAGGCGGAGCAGGTTTCGAATCCGAAGCCTGGTGTACGTCCATATCCTCCTCGTCATCTGAATCGCTTAACTGTTGGAAGCGATTACCTGTTGAAACTGGAGGAGGAGAGACCTTCTCCAGATTAATGCGAGTCCGTCTCTGTTGAACAGACTCTGAAGGGTTTTTGCTTGAAGATTTATCTTTTGTAGACGGTTTATCCTTATTAACATTGACCTGAGAAGGACGAGTAACTGGTTTATTCTTTTCAGGATTGTTTGTTTCATTTTCTACTTCTTTGGTATTTGACACGTTAACATTAGGCTCTTCACAAGACATGATTTTATTGATTTTATCTCGGACGTCCGGAAACAATTTTGAAAGAATTTTTAACAGACGGTCGCAAGAACTGCATTCTTTTTGCTTTGGTGTCGATTCTGAAGTAGGTTTAGATTTATTGGCATAGGAAGTGTCGCTTTTAAGTAATTCTTCCCTAGACTCTACAATTTTCCTTGCCTCAAAGAAGGAAAGTGATTGCCTGTATTTTACGTTCAAAATCTCCTTTTCCTTTTTGAACTTTGGGCTGAGTCGTGAACTTGATGGATGATCCTGACCGCAATTAAAACATTTAAAGTCATTTTGACAAGTTTCTTCATCATGTTCATCAATATCACCTGTATATGAGCATTTCCTACATACTTTTGTTGTTCTACATTTATCTTCGTGATGCCCAAATCTCTGGCAATTAAAGCATCGCAGAGGATTTGGGACAAACACATCAACATGTACTATTTGAAAGCCATTTTAATTTCCTTGGGCAATGTCGGTTCGTCGAAAGTCAAAATATACGTGTTAGTTCTAGTTGTTTTGCCATCTTTCTTAAATTCTACTCTTTTAACTTGTTTTACACCTTGAGATCTGAGATTTTGTTCAATTTCGTGTATCAAGCAGTTGTTTAATTCTTTGCATCGGATGACACCTTTGGACTTTTTTAGTTTTTCATGGGCATAGACTTCTACTCTTTGGTTAAAAAATTTAGATGTTTTCAGTAAATTATCAGATTGAGCCTTTTTCGTTACTTCAACAAGGAGGGTTCCATTTTTTAAGCTTTTGACAGACTTTGGCGTACCGACGATTGCTCTTATTTGTTTTTCTATAATGAATGGAGATAGTTCTGCGATTGGATTGTCTTCATCTAAACTTTCAATTATTAGGAATTTTGGGAAGGAAGGCATGCTTATATTCTCATCGTCCGATTCCAAAAGGTATCGCTTGGTTTTCTTTTGTTGAGCCATGGTGTGTTTTAATTTTCATCGGCGATGCTCCAAACCACCCGCCCTCGGAGTCCTATAAGGGGACACCTAACCTGGGGAATTCCATCTCAGGAGAGTCGCCGGGGATACATCGCCGATATACTCGTGCAAAATGGCTAGATCAAGCAAAAATACGCCGATGAATATTTCAACCAAGCATGAAGTAGACATTAGACAGTAAAATTGTCGATCAAACACCAAATTTACCCGATTGGCCCATGAGCCACCGCCTTCTAAGGCGTAAGTGAAAACGTCATTAAATGAAAACGGTGGTTTAGGAAACACTATTAAAAGACACGTATTTTGATAAAAACACCCTAGGGCATAGCATGACCAGCCGATTGATCAGGTCGGGCCCGCCTGACCTCCCGTTTATCCCAACTAAGGGCCAAAGTGGTGTGTTGCAAACACAGGGCCTAGCCAATCCCTGAGGTCACTCAACCACCAGGATCCCGTCATCAGGCATTACGGGTCGCAGCCCACGGCAAACAGGCAGGTCCATTTGTTTGGGGTCTTACCATGTACTACATGGACAGCAGCCGACTATTTCTATCCCCCCGCCCAGCTGGGGGCATCTTCCAATCTGGAAGTCGTGGGTTCGATCCCCGGTGGCAACAAATATCCTCTCCGACGTTTGTCTCTCACCAATGGGTAGATAATCGTTAACCTATGTGAGATAGCAGTCGGAGGCTAGAAAGGATGTATTGGTAGTACAGGTGAAAGAAATAACAGGAATCCATTGTTAGGTGCTCCGGCCGCCGCGATATAACTGCGAAATTGTTGAAAGCGGCGTTAAACCCATTCAAACAAACAAATTAAATTGTTCTCATGTCTGTTTATAAACCTACAAAAATCGTGGTTTATCTATGAGTCAACCCTAATTTTCATAATTAAAGCTCCAACTAGATTGGCTGGGATCTATTTTGTTTATTTGGAAGCGTTTTAACGCTGATTTGAACATCTATCAGTCATACCGTGCGGCGACTTGAGCATCCTAAAATGGATTCATTGTATACTACCATACCGTAAATTTTCCTCGCCTTCAATTGCTACCCCACTTAGATTTATAATTACCCAACTATTAGAGGGAGACAAATGTCGGGAAGGTGATGTGCAGCCAAGAGAAATAGAAAACAGGGGTGTGTTCGTTTAGGATTGGACCTTTGCTCATGACAAATGAGAGAATCACATCATGACAATATCACAAACACATTTTACTGTTATTCAACACGTTGACAAAAATTGTACGTAGCCGTAACAAATAATTATTATAAATTCTAAAGGTTTGCATTGTAATGTCTGATCAAAACTGAAAAGTGAACCCAAAGAAGGTTTAGGGGGTTCAAACGAACTATAGCCCAATTGTTTCATTTTCATGTAGAAATTCATTATCATTATTACTGGTAACAAAATGTTCCTATTGTAAGCAGAGTTTTGGCAGACAGAATAGAATAAGATCAGTCAGCACAGTTTGGCAGTCTGATATAAGCAAACAATGTCTACTTGACTTTTGTAGACAAAATACGATACAGACTTGTATGTCCAAAATATTGAATTTTTTTAAAACAAAACTCAAACTAAGAAAGCTTGGGGTTAAATTTGTGTAATACTAGGAAAAGGAACTCGCTTCCATATGTTTAAACCCCTTTTAATAGAAATTCCAGAACCGTGAGAGTGTTACGTGTATGTTTTTTTTTTTTGTATGATTCCCCTTAAAAACTACTTTTTACATGAAAATTAAAGCACCATAATAGGTAAAAATAAAAGACACAAGAGGACCTGTATCGATCCACTGGCTTGCAATTATCTTTCAATGAGAAACTCGGTCAGATATAGAAGTTTACAAGGGAATTTGTGAAGAAGTCAAATGATGGACAGAAAGTGTAGGCTAAGCCTAATAACGATGGCCTAGCGCCAAACAATTGCAACTTCTTATATGTTTATAGGTGCTTACAACCTTTTCGCGCTGGACAATCGATATGGAAAGCCATTTAAATCAGACCAACGGTTTGGGAGTAGAAGATTTTTAAAGATTAATATAGTGAAAATAAGCCGGGCATGCCAATCTTTGGGGGTCAATCCAAATTTCTTGAACAACTTAAAAAAAAAAGGCCATCAAACAAACATTCATGCTAAGTGTTATAAACGAACTGTCCTCAGCCGAAGCATAGCTAAACAAGAGCCGTCAGAGACGGATTATGCTCTCCGAAAAAGGCATTGTCACGAAAACAAAAGCCATGTTGGACATGGACATCCCCCGCGAAGAAAGCTTGATAGTAAACTGAAGCCTCCTATAAAATCTAAGTAATAAAAATAACAAAGGGCAATAACTCCAAAATTATGCTAGCAAGAGTTGTAGTTCAGGTGTATTGCACTTCTCCTCCATGACATCTATCCACCCATAAAGATTAAAGTTGATAGCTACTATATTTTAGGAGATATGCTCCAGAAAAAATCTAAGTATCAAAAATAACAAAGGGCAATAACTCCAAAATTATGCAAGCAAGAGTTGCAGTTCTTGTACACTGCACTTCTCCTCTATGAGATCTATCCACCCATAAAGTTTCAAGTTGATAGCTTTTATACTTTAGGCGATATGCTCCAGACATAATCTAAGTATCAAAACTAACAATGGGCAATAACTCCAAAATTATGCAAGCAAGAGTTGTAGTTCTTGTGCATAGCACTTCTCCTCCATGAGATCTATCCACCATAAAGTTTCAAGTTGATAGCTTTTATACTTTAGGAGATATGCTCTGTGGTCAGATTGCAAGGACTCGAATAAGGTGTAATCTTATACAGCAAACATAAAGGTAACACACATTAAACCTCCATTTTGCATGACATATTTTTAGACACAAATTCCAAATAGTTTATGGTAAAGGACATCTAGTTTGCTACTGAAATGTGAAATTTCATCAAATTCTGAGCATGAGACTAGGAGATATGAAAGAATAACTGTATTTTACGCGCTAGCGTAAAGGTAACAAACATTTAGCCCCCTTTTTCCATGATATTTTTTTATGTTTATTTCAAATTGTTTATAGTAAAGGGCATCTGATTTGCTACTAAAATATGAAATTTCACTAAATTCTGACAGTTAGACTAGGGGAAATTTGGGAAAACTGTTTTTTACCCTAAGTCCCCTTTTCCCGTGACGAGGCCTCAAATCAAAAAACCGTCACAGATGCATCAACACTATATCATAGGAAGTTCACATGGTAAGTTTCATTTGATTTGGCCCAAGGGTTATGGAGAAATAGGTGGGGACGGTCGGACGGAATAGCTATTTTACATGCTTACGTAAAGGTAACAAACATTTAGCCCCCTTTTTCCATAATATTTTTTAAGGTTAATTTCAAATTGTTTATAGTAAAGGTCATCTGATTTGCTACTCAAATATGAAATTTCACTAAATTCTGACAGTTAGACTAGGAGAAATTTTGGAAAAACTGTTTTTACCCTAAGTCCCCTTTTCCCTTGACGAGGCCTCAAATCCAAAAACCGTCACAGGTGCATCATCACTATATCATAGGGAGTTCATATGGTAAGTTTCATTTGATTTGGCCAAAGGGAAATGGTGAAATTGGTGGGGACGGACGGATGGACGGAATTACGGACGGACGGACAGACGAAGCGGCGGCTATATGCTCTCCCTTCGGGGAGCATAAAAATATCCGTCGTGAGCCGGCCTTGAGCCCACGCGGACTACAATATTCAAATAATTTGGTTTACACGTCAAATGCTGAGCCAAAGGAGATCGTTCCTGACACAGGTGTCAGACATTGTATTTAAACGTACGTAGCTATGCAGGACAGTGGTGAGAGTGGTGTCCCATAACACACTCCCCCTAAAGAGTCATCATTTACTGATGATGATAAGCCTATTTAGGTAGTCATGTGCTTTCTGAACTAACCAAGTCGGTACAATGCCGACATAAATGGCTCAATGGCCAATCTCAGACGAGCCCCAATGTTATGAAAACTGTCCTCAACCGAAGCACAGCTGAAAAATATCCGTCGTGAGCCGGCCTCGAACCCACGCGGACAAGTAACATTCAATTTTTTGATTTTCAAGTCCAATGCGCTAACCACTGAGCCAAAGAAGATCTTCCCTGACGCAGGTGTCAGACATTATATTTAAACCTACGAAGCTATGCAGGACAGTGGTGAGAGTGGTCTTCCATAACACTAAGTTTCATTGAAATAAGGCCAATGGTTTTTGAGAAGATTTTTTTAAAAAAAACTATTTGTAAAAATACCCCCCCCCCCCTGACATGCCCATATTTCAGTGGGGTCAATATTTTGGGGATCAATCCAAATTTCTTGAACAAAGTTAGAAGAGGGTTACCAAAGGATCATTCATGACAAGTCTCATTGAAATCGCGCCAATGGTTGGGGGGAGGGCTTTTTATAAAGATGTTATAGTGAAAATAAGCCCCATCCTGCCACGCCCATATTTGAAGGTCTATCCAAATTTCTTGAACACTTTTAGAAGAAGCTCACCAAAGGGACAATTCTGCTCTAATTGTTTTTCTTCTGAAACTCCAGCAGACAGTTCTATCCCAAATGCAACAGAAGCGGTTTCTATTTTTGCACTATGAGATCAAAATGAAAAAAAAAATATTCAAAGTGGTTGCCAGATTGGTCAGCTGACGATATTAAACAAATACAGCAATCAGAGAATGTTATAATGTTTTTTTTTAATCTTAAGGAGAAATTTGAAAATAAGCCACCAAAACATGTTGTAAAGGACTTGTCATTTAAGGCTCGTTTATTGTGGAGCATGTGGGAATCCCTTGGTGTTTAAAATGATTTCCTGTATAGTAAAATGCATTGCAACAGGAGGGGATGAAACTGTCAAAATGCAATTCGTTGTTCCCAACGCATAAAAACGGGAAATATTCGAGCATCTGCATGTTAGTAAAACAGCTTGTCATTTGGGTAGAGATCGAACTCTAATTTATTTAAAGGTTTCACTGGCCTAGAATGTAAAGGCTTGGTGCATAGCCTGCGAACTATGTTCTCGAAGAAAACCTGGACCAGGGCTAGGTAAATCTCCTCTTTATCAGGATTTATCAAGCTATGTCATAAATAGGATAACGTTAGATATACTTGGACCCTTGCCTTTCGCCCCAAACGGGAACGAGTATTTGCTGTTTGTAAGGGATTACTTCACCGACATTTCAGACGCTCACTACTTGTCCTAACCCTAACCTCACCCTAACCACGCCGCCCTAACCGTTGCAGATAAATTTATAGCACGGTATGGGGTACCTTCAGTCATTCTGAACAAGGTCGAGAGTATGAATCTCGATTATTTACTGGAATGTACAACCTGCTTGGTATACAAAAATCTGGGACAATACCTTACAATCCTAAGCCAGGTGGAATAATTGAACGCTTGAATAGAACTGTTCTTCAGTTGTTGTCCGTTTTTGTTACTGAAAATAGGAACGACTGGGATGACCACATCCCATTCGATATGATGGCTTACCCTGCCACTTGTCATGACAGCACTGGATTTAGTCTAAATGAACGGACAGGGAAATTCCTTTTCCCATTGATGTTATGTTTAATAGTTATCAAGAGCATGTAGAACGTGTTTGCCCATCACAGTATGTAGAATGGCTAAAATCATCTCTTGAGCTCCCCTTTGACGTAGCATTTGAGAATTTCAAGAAGTCTGCTTCAAAACGAAACGCGTATACATGGCGTTGGTCTAAAACCTGGAAATATAATGCAAACGACGTAGTCTTGCGATGGTATCCTGCTCCGGGTAATGATATATAAGCTATGGGTTGGATAGGGCCATACAAAATTATAAGAAAATTGACCGACGTCACCTACAAAAAAGAACATCTTGATAATAAAAAAACAGTTGGTTGTTCATGTTGATCAATTGAAGCCTAACAAAGGGGATACGAATTTTGATCAAGATGTAACTCCCGATCAAAAGAAGGAATCTTTTAATGATCAATCTATTTTAGATCTACTTGAAAATGTTTTGTGTCAAACAATGGCGCTAGTAGTAATCCTGACGCGGCTCAAGTTAATTTCACTAGGACTGGCAGGTAAGTTAAGCCAAACGAGATGTTCTCTCTTTAAAACTCCATTTAAGTTAAGTGAAATATTGTATTGTATAACTAATAAATGTCATTTATGATAAACAAGTCATTTTATATTATAAGTAGTATTATGAGCTGCTCTTTCACAGATCGGGAAATGTGAGTTTTGAAATTTTTCGTATAATCAATTGGTAGTAACGACCTCAGCATGTTCAAGCCTTTAAACTAATACGATTCAATCTGGTAATGCATGGAAAGAAAGACAGATGTTCCTGAACTTAGCGAAAACCATTCTGAAAAATAAAGCAACTACTAACGCCTTAAAAATTATTGTTCAATTTCGAGCCAACAATTTTCGCATGCGAATTCTGCATGTTTGTCTTATTCAATCAAAGATAAAGGTAAAGGTATTTGACAGCAGGAAACTTCATATCATTACAAGCCAAAATGAAAGATTATTCATGGAAAGTAACGAATTAGTGATGTTAGATTCGAAATAAATATACTGGATCCCTTACTTATCTTGTCGATTCGAAAAATAAGTTACAAAATTATTGAAATATATTTGTTTTAAGTGCAAATGCCCTTGTGCAATTCTTAATCGTCTTAAACTGCACACAATTCCAAATCTAAGAACAAGTTTTGTATTTTTTTCCTATGAAAAACTGAAAGAGGAGCTTTAATGTATATAAACATAACATTATGTCTATTTGACTAACAAAATTTTTCGCTGTAGGAAACAGTATAAGAATAGGACGAGGTTCTTTCTCCTTTTCTCTCTTTCCCATTCTTTCTTTTTTAAATAAGGTAAATAAAATAAGTTAATTAGACTATTTAAATGACTTAATACTTTACACAAGAGCTAAAAGGAATGTACAACCTTCCTCTTATGTATGTCCCGATATAATCAATAAGCTTAGGAAAGGATTTTCTTACTATAGGGTTTATCTCGGGAATCGTAAAACCTATCTTATACCTTTAAAATATCTAACTTGCTTTACTATTTATCTTTCTTTGTCTCACTGTTAGATAGCAGAATTTATTCCCGATGTGTTGGACGGTGTTGAAAAAGAATTAGACGAGATCCACAGGAAAGAAAGGCCTATTTGGCCTAGTGGAACCGTTCAGTGTCAAGTTACGATATGCAACAGCTCCTATACTTCATCTCCGACATTTGAGAGAGACTGGGTACAAAACCACGAGAATCGGTTGTTTCACTAGGCATGCTATCGTAAAGTGTCTCAACGAAAGGACAACATCCGGAGAAACATACGCATAAAACATCACATCGTCAGCACTCAGGACATTCACTTGACAACAGTTCCAAATCGTCTTTTTGTTGACCCGGGAGACGATTTTCCTTATCAACGTCCGGAGAGAGACGCCATGGCAGCAAGGAGGCGTGCTCTCGTTCCTGTAGCCCTCAATTTAGTGTGTTGTGGCCAGGTGTGCCGGGATCAGGAGTTGGATATGGATGACAACGACAGACATTGTGGACATGTCACCTTTAAAAGATCAAAAAGACAGTAGACAACATTCGTTGTTGTTGCTTTTTAAATAATATTAACATTGTTTTGTGTGATTTGTGTTCCTAACTGTAGTTGATATGGCGCCAATAGACATCTGCTTTTTCAACAATCGTATGAACATCTGTCGATGCAGAAAATGTTTAGATCAGGTTTGTTTTTGCAAGTGATGTCGTTTCCAACAGAGTGCCATGCAAATAATTTCTTCAAGTTATTTCCTAGTTCTTTTGACCAATTCCTTTTAACAGGAATGGCTGAATGAATGGTGTTTATGGCCCGTCGACAACTGAGGTCATGATCGGCGCAAAACTTTTAAAAATTAACTAATTGTTAGAATCACTAATCGATCATACATTCAAAACTAACAATAGGGCCATAGTGGCCCTAAATCGCTCACCTGAGTTTACTGGCTGTTACTATTTGGAGAAAGGCTTTGGTTTAATGGCAGGGGAGCAACAACAAATATCACAAATTCGAACTTGTCCGAGGTTTCATGAAGACAATCATTCTGACCAGTTTTCAGGTTGATTGGGCCAGAAATATGGCCTCTAGAGTGTCCACATAGTTTTTCTTAGATTTGAGCCAGTGACCTAGTTTTTGACCCCACTCGACCCAAATTCAAACTTGTCTGAGATTTCATAAAAATAATCATTCTGACCAATTTTCAGGTTAATTGGGCTAAAAATATAGCCTCTAGAGTGTCCACAAGGTAAATGTTGACGACGGACGACGCACATCAAGTAATCCCAAAAGCTCACCTTGAGCACTTCGTGCTCAGGCGAGCTTAACAAGAGGACCGTTTGCCCTGGGTCGCTCACCTGAGAAAAGAGCTTCATGACCAAGGTATGTCCATGCAACCACAGAAAAAGAGATTTTCACTTATTCAATCGGATAACATTTAATATAATCCCCCCCCCTCTGCTTCTCCCCAGGTCATTATTTATTTCATAAAAGGTCTGTGATCAGCTAATATATGCCAGATATACAGGCTGAGTCTGAGACTTTTAAAGTTTTCTTACGACGGACGACGCACATCAAGTAAACCCAAAAGCTCACATTGAGCACTTCGTGCTCAGGCGAGCTAAACAAGAGGACCGTTTGCCCTGGGTCGCTCACCTGAGAAAAAAGCTTCATTACCTAGGTATGTCCATGCAACCACAGAAAAAGAGATTTTCACTTATTCAATCAGATAACATTTGAAATAACCCCCCCGTCTGCTCCTCCCCTGGTCATTATTTATTTAAGCTTTTTTCATAAAAGGTCTGTGATAAGCTAATCTATGCCAGATATACAGGCTGAGTCTGAGACTTTTTTTAAAGTTTTCTTTCTTAAATGTGTTGATCAATCCATGTCAAATAAAAAGGCTGTAGGGATTCTCAACAAAGCACTCCCCCCTCCCCAAGATGATCTGCACCTGGTGAATCTTCAGTAATGATATTAGCTAATTCAATTAATGTCCATATGCTGATCATCCATACC
Organism: Fragum whitleyi; assembly: GCA_948146395.1. NCBI lineage: Eukaryota > Metazoa > Mollusca > Bivalvia > Cardiida > Cardiidae > Fragum > Fragum whitleyi. Next base: position 29,765,869 of record OX411559.1, on the reverse strand, counting down.
AATTTTCACGTCTGTAGGACTCCTGGTTCATCAGAAGAAGATTAAAGATTTCAAAAATGATCCAAAGTAATACCCCCTCCCCAAGACACTCAGCACCTGGTGACCCTAAATTTGAAGGCTGTAGGGCTTCTTATTAAGTAGAAGAAGAAGGTTTAAGATTACAAAATTAACCCAAAGAACTCCCCCCTCCCCCAAGTGCTCCGCACCTGGTGACCCAACAGCTAGATTTTAGCTATGTTTATTCAGGTCTATTAGTGATCATCCATGCCAAATTTAAAGGCTGTGGGACTGTTTGTTCTAAAGAAGAAGAATTTTAAAGATTTTCTAAAATTTTCAACTTTGGTTGCCAAAGCAACCATACTTTTTCACCGAGTTCAATTCTTTTAGCAATTTTGGAAGGGGACCACCTAGGGAACATTTCTGTAAAATTTGGTGTAAATTGGCCCAGTAGTTTAGGAGGAGATGTCGTTTAAAGAAATTGTTGACGGACGACGGACGTTGCACGGACAAAAGGTGATCACAAAGCTCACTTTAGCACTTTGTGCTCAGGCGAGCTAAAAAAGGTTAACATGTATTAAGCAGGGTTCTCGCTAACTTTTTATGGTTAAACTCCCTTTTCCCTGATTTAAACATGAAATGTTTTAATATCTGAAATGCAAGAAGAATAAAATAAATCCAAAATTAAAAGTTATTAAACAAATAAATAGCTTTCAGAAAATCAAAAAATAAGCTCAATTTTCATATATTCAAACAGGTTCTTCATACTGTCAACTTCAAAAAAAACTATCTCTTATAAAACAGACGTCTATACATTCTATCAATATGTGCTTGACAGTAACAGGAGTATTGCATGGAATGCAAATTGGCACTTCTTCTCCTTTTAAAGGATAGGAATACGTAAGGCGTGTATGACCAACGCGAAATCGAGTCAAAATAAGTTTATATCGACGGTTTTACCCGTAACCAGATAACCAATCATAAAGATCCTGTTGATTAGAAATTAGACCACCCTTGAAGCGAATCGGCCAATCAGAAAACAGTATTTCAAAAGTATAAATCACAGATTCAACTCTGAGCGTTATATTTACAGATATACAATTGTAGTGTGTCTTGCACGTGAATCTCGACAGGTTTTTGGGGTCGAGTCATTTCAAAAAGATAACGAGCATTTTATACTGCTTTTAAGACTTTCGACAGTCGCAAAAGTTCAAAAGATCTGAAAATGGTAACGGAAATACATTCATAAGTGATTTCAGCATATTCTCACTTGATAAGAGTAATATCACAGCATGTTTTAGTCTTTTATCTTTTTTAGAGGTTCGGGTAAACAATACAGATAGTGTAAGAAAAGCGTGGTCTTAGTCAGATAGAAAATCTCGTGCCGCGGTATATTGAAAATAGACACTCGCTAACGCTAACGCTCGTGTCTATTTGCCATATATCACGGCTCTCGTTTTCTATCCTATACATAATCTCCTATATTGGTTTGCAGGATCAGTCCAATAGTTCCTCCCGGCCATGAATTAAAGGATCAAAATCAGTGAAAGGTACTTCAAAACCTAACACTTCAAGTGATTATGCCTCCTTAGCAGCTTTATCTGCCTCTTCATTACTACGAATTCCAATGTGGCTCCTTTTAACAGGAATTGTATCTTAAGGAGGAATGAATGTAACTTGAACGACTTACGATATTTCCGAATACTCTCTTAAGGTTCATGTAAAGTGTTTGAGACCCAGTATTTAGGGCACTTCATTTGCCAAGAAAAGGCAGTATGTCCAGGTATATTACATATCAAAATGAAGCTGTTCGTGAGCACAAGCAGTTAGGCAACATAAGACCGTCATAGCTATAGCGGTATAGCCAAAACATTGTGGAAAAGGGTCATTTTGTACAGAACAAGCAACTGCATGACGGTTGCATAAAATTGCCCCGTATTTTAACAAAGTACAGTCTGAAGTACCATCCAGGTAGTGCTACAACATTAGAGCACAAGCAGTTAGGCAACATAAGACCGTCATAGCTATAGCGGTATAGCCAAAACATTGTGGAAAAGGGTCATTTTGTACAGAACAAGCAACTGCATGACGGTTGCATAAAATTGCCCCGTATTTTGACAAAGTACAGTCTGAAGTACCATCCAGGTAGTGCTACAACATTAGATATAAAACTCAGTCTCAAAAGGCTCTTTTGAAACATTCAATTTCCATTTATTTTGTCAACATACATGTCAAACCGGTTTGGTCTGTTTTCAAAATAGATGTAAGGTATGGTGCAACATCACACCATAATATTGTGAAATATTTTCTGCGATTTATTTCAAATTATATTTTTTTTTAATTCAATGATCTAAAATATTACTATATATTTATCATTCTGTGAAATAGAAATTGATATATTGCTAAACAACCTTACAGGTATATAAACAATTAATGTCTATTTATGTTGTGATAACACACCATACCCTAAAAAGATCTACACGTTTACAAAATTAGAATGACATATATGACATATGTGTTTATAAAATAAGTCAAAATAAATTGCTTGCATAACTACGTTTTGGGGCTGAGTTTTATACCAATGGTTGTAGCACTACCTGGATGGTACTTTAGGCTAGACTTTGTTAAAATATGAGCCAATTTTATCCAACAGTCATGCAGTTGCTTGTTCTGTACAAAATGACCCTTTTCCACAATGTTTTGGCTATACCGCTATAGTTATAACAGTCTTATGTTTTTCAACTGCTTGTGCTAATAAATATCTTCATTTTGATATATAATATTCCTGGACATACTGCTTATTCTTGGCAAATGAATGCCCTTAAAATTGGGTCTCAAACACTTTACATGAACCTTAATTGGCGTCAGAACATCTATGCTGCCACGTAAACCCATTTTATCTTGACTCGTAGACTATATCTATATGTATAAATCTATTCTACCATGTCTTTAACCACGCAATATACACATGTATATTATTGCAGAAATCTTTATTTAAACCGCTTCTACGATTTTATCCTCGCTTGTAGACGTGTACGTTTGGTCGTATTTCATTTCCTTTTTGCAATTGTAGTGCCTTTTTCTAAGAAGAACCTTGATAATCCGTAGTGCTAATTTAACTACCAGGTTAAAGATATGTCATAATAATTCAAAGCCTTTGCTACACACTGCACGTGCGTCCTACCCAAGCAAGGCTGTATAACTGTGTAACTTTTTCAGTGTTGAGAAGTTATACAGGTAGTGCCTACCTTCGAACTATTCACTGAGAAGACTATTCTCTTTCCAATATTCTTCCTTTCCTATTCGATTTTTATTGAGGGTTATATATAAAATGGTTTTTGAATATTTGCTTTTACTACGCAATTAAAAATAATTCTTGAAATACAGTAGTTTACATTCTTTGTGCTTATCTAAAAAACAGTAACTAACTGTGACTATTGATTATACGTGTTTGTCTAAAATCCAAACCAGAACAGATTTGTGTCTTTTCAAGCACCAGGAGACGAAATCCTCCGCCCAAATGTCGTCCCATACATTCAAGCACGGAACCTGATAATGCAGCAAGACAATGCCCGGACCTATGTTGCCAGAGTTTGCCAGCAATTGCTTGCCAACAGTAACATACACCCACTAGATTGACCAGTAATCTGTCCAAATTTGTCCTCAATTGAACATTTAGGGGACGAACTGGATAGGAGGGTAAGGAGACGTCCAAATGTATTGACTAATCATGTCCAGCTCACACATGCGCTGCTTGAAGAATGAAATAACATCCCAATGGCCGTGATTAACAACCTGATGAATTCCATGGATACACGAATCAGGGCTGCCACAGATGCGCATGGACGACACACAAGATATTGATATGTCTGGCCGTGTTTCGCAAAACAATAAGGTCAACATTAAAGGGGGTATTTTTTCACATAATCAGCATCGGAAATCTATTGAAATTTCCATAGCTGATTCAATATCATATTAGTCATTTGTTAGGGTGCCAAAATTTAAAAGTATTGTGAGTGTTAGATTAAAAGATTCGATAAAACAATTTTGGTCATCCAGGGACGGCTCACTATCTGAAAAGAATCAAGACTTCTTGAACGCTGCAATGTCAGGTTGCTGTTTGATTGTTTCTGGTAGGCTGTTACAAAGAATCACCGTGTAAAGAAAAAAATAACATTTAAAGTCAGAAGCATTTGTGTGGATCTGTCTAAAAGATTCTGTGTGCATATGTCTGGTGATCCTAACTGGTCTTTCAAGATAAGTTGGTATGGGTACTGCAACAATCTTATAAAACATGGTGACTCTGGTGATTACTCGTCTGTATCGAAGAGTTTGCCAGCCAAGTTCCTTCTGCATGCAGGTGACACTGTCATAATAGGAACAAGAGGGCGTATTTCGCTCCACTGGCTTTAACATCTTTAGACTTTCATTTATTGAAGCTTTCATTAACTGGGTATGGCCCATATTGCACCAAAATTCTCAAGTTTCATTGAAATCGGCCCATCGGTTCACCAGGAGATGTAGTTCAAAGATTTCGGGCTCAAAATAGGCCACACCCTGCCATGCCAATATTTATGGGCTAATCAAAATTTTGCGAACGGTTTTTTAAAAGGGTCACAGAAGGAACATTCTGGTAAAGTTTCTTTATTGAAATCAGTGGTTCAAGAGGAGATGTCCTTCAAATATTTCGGGCTCAAAATAAGCCCCAACTTGCCATGTCCATATTCGTGGACGAAAAAAAATTTTGTGAGGAACTTTTGGAGAGGATCACCCAAGGTGTTTCTGGTAGTTTTATTGAAATCGGCCTTATGGTTCAGGAGAAGATGTCGTTCAAAGATTTCGGGCTCAAAAAAATCCCCGCCCTGCCACACCCATATTTGGGGGTCAATCAAAATTTCTTGAACAACTTTAGAAGAGGGTCACCCAAGGAACATTCTGGTAAAGTTTCATCGAAATCGACCCAGTAGTTCAGAAGGAGAAGAGTTTCAAAAATTTCAAAGTAAATGCCACACTCTGCCATGCCCATATTAAGGGGTCAATCAAAATTTCTTTAACAATTTAAGAAGAGGGTCACCCAAGGAACATTTCTACTAAGTTTCATGAAAATCTGCCTATTGGTTTGGGAGGAGAAGATGTTTAGAGAAAAAGTTTCCTAAGTTTATCTCTTACCCTGTATGAATCTTGTGATTCTTCATACAGGGTATTTGCGATCTCTCTTCGGATAACACCTATTGGAACCTTTCTTCGAGAGAGTCTACTGTCCAAGATCTCTTGATCGAAAAGGTCCTCGAGACCTTTGGTCTCGCTGTGGCTCCAAAAGGTTCGGGTCGACGACCCTGGCAACGCGGCAACTCAATCCTTTGTCCTAGAGGTCGATGGCTAAGACTGAGAGGAGATAGAGGGCACAGAGGTCACAGGGGCCGCCGCAGACGGCACAGAGGCATCACGAGAGCGCAACTCCTCGCTCTTACGCTTACCATAGAACTTAAATTTCTCTTCCGTCTGTGCCGCCCGTGTTGGCCCCTGTGCAAGAACGTAATATTTCCTCTACGTCTGTTGACTGTGCACAGCTGTCTCGAGGTCCCGGCCGCGTTGCTTGGGTCATAGGTCTGTGCAAGGGTGGCGAGCCTTTTGCGGTTAGGTGTAGCGTTAAAGGGGCTATACCTTGCACAGAAATCTGTCTTCTCCCAGACGGCCTTAAACATCCTACAAACGTGTGAGGTGTTTAAAATTTGTCCGCCGATAGAGCAGAAGACGGTCGTCGACCCCAAACGTTCGGCTAATGCCACCAGATTAAAAAGAGCATAATACACGAGTGGGGCCACATATAAGTAAGCTTCCCCGGACAGGGAAGTCTTGTGTGACGCGACAAGCACAACGTGTCTAATTAGGCCGTTCTCTAGCCGGACCTCCTCTGCTGTAAGGACTTCCTCGCAGAGGAGGTTGGCAATGGCCCCTGTCCGGGCGCCCGATTCCACAATCAATACGGAGGCCAGGTACTTACTTAGAGCGATAAGACTGCTGGCCTCCGTTTGATGACATCTCATCTCCTCCATGGCCCCAAAGACGCCTGGCTGCTCCAATAACTCGAAGACATCCATTTGACTCAACTTGAAAAGGTCCCGCCGCATTTCTTCTGGATACCAACGCATTCTAAAGACAGATTGGCAAACTGGGACGAGGTGATGCGGCGTACACGGACCAGATACCTACCGAAAGATTTGATAACTGTGACAAACGATAGAATGGACCCGGGCCCCCTGCCTTTCTCAATCAGGCTGTCTATACACGCCGATATATTTTCCAATTTCAGGAACTTCCTAATATCAGAAAATGTACCGACGTATATCATATATTTCTCAATGCAAAGGGCGTACTCCCTGGCCCTCTTCAGGGAGTACAACCCCCCTGCAGGGGATTGCAGGAAGGCAGCAAACAGTTTGTTACCACAGCACGGTAGCCACCAATTAACTTCCTGTCTCTCGGCAGGGGGCCGCCACCATAGCGCAGTTGGTTAGGCATAAGACTCTCAATCTGGAAAGTCGTGGGTTCGATCCCCGGTGGCGGCAAATATCCTTTCCGACGTTTGTCTCTCACCGATGGGTAGATAATCGTAAACCTATGTGAGATAGCAGTCGGAGGCAAGGAAAGGGTGTAATGGTAGTACTGGTGAAAGAAATACCAGGAATCCATTGTTAGGTGCTCCGACCGCCGCGATATAACTGCGAAATTGTTGAAAGCGGCGTAAAACCCATTCAAACAAACAAAACACATAGTTAAGCTTGACGTATATGTTCCAAACCCTCTGCGCTGTTTCAAGTGCCAAATATTTGGAAATCGTATCTCCTAGTGATACCCTGAGGTTTGCCCGAAATGAGGCCAAGCGGGTTCTGAACACGACAGTGAAACCTGTACTAATCCTAATCTTTGTGTCAATTGTAGCTCTTTCTCTTAAGATTATTTAACCCTATAAGATGAAAAAGAGGTATTTAGAATTAAGTACCACAACAACGTCAGTTTTATTAAAGCTGGAAAAAATCTTGGATAAGCGCAAGAAAGCTACATTCACTGCTAGCTATGCTGGTGGTGTTGGCACATCTAACAAGAGTGACTGTGGCACCTGCAAGATTCTTGCAAAGCTTCTGTTTCAGAAGTTTCCTAAAGTAGAAAACGATTTGGGAGAAATCCTTCCTTCTCCCAACCTTTCTCAACTCGAACCAAGTAAGTCAACTAAACCTGACAAACCTGCTCCTTCTTCAAAAACACTCGGTATTCAACCAAACTCTAACCCTATTTAGAAACGTTCTTCCCTGAAATCTTTATCTTATTCTCAAGCTTAACCCTATCTTTAACAAAGGTATCTTCAATATCTGTGCCCAAACCTGATAAAACCATACCAAATTCATATGCATCTGTAACATCCAACATCTCAAGAAGTAACCCTAAACAAAATCCTCGAAAAAACTCTAGCAATAACAATTCTAACCCTTCTCCTCCCAAACCACAACCAGAGGTTATCCAGGATCTTGAATTATTTTTCTCCTGATCAAACCTTTAAAAGGTTTGAGGCACGTGAGAATTAGAAAGGCATGGACCTCGAGTTGGATTCTTCTGTTTAAGAAGCTAATCCATGAGGCCCCGAGTCGAAATCTGGAAATTGAACACCGATAACTGGTCTGCAAGCGGCGTCCGAATTACTTCAATACCAGTCGAATATGCATCGGTTGAACAACTCCTTTTACACTTACTTTATAAAATTTTTGCATCATGGATGGTTAAAAAAAAATGTCGAGATCTTAAAACAATTTTGATGATCTCTATCTTTTAATCAATGAACACAAACCAGTTGCTGTTTGTCTTCAAGAGACCTTCCTTGAACGAGAACACAATGTTTCTGTCAAATATCATTCGATGTATAACTAAATATTTTCAGATGGTGATAGAGCTCGTTCAAGAGTTTCTGTTGTTGTTAACAATAAGATTCCACACAAGTCTATCACCCTTAACACAACCCCGCAAGCGGCTGCAGCTAGAATTTCCCTTCATAACACTTTTTCTCTTTGCTATCTTTACCCGCCTCCAAGTGCACCTATCGATGAGAGTAAACTCAAGGATCTCCTGCAATTGCAACGGCCACAATAAAATTTGGGGATGTGGCGACAATAACCAGAGGAGTGTTCAACTAGAAAAATGTATTACAAATTTCCAGAGGGGTGTCCAAGAAGAAAAATGTATTACAAATATATCCATACTTTTTAGGAATGATTGCAAGTCTTAAACTTACCTGATCCAGCAACCTACTTACTCTTCTACTGATCTAACCCTAAGTTTCCCGGTCTTGCTTCCAAATTTTCCCCGTAAAGTTGATACCGGGTACCTGCTGTTACCTGGTAAAGGTAACACTCATGTAAATTACCTTGAAAATTAAAACACTTCAGTAAAGTCCCCTCAAGATGTTGCAGACACCCTTGTTTCAACTTTTGCTTAAAATTTATCCTCGGTAAACTGCTCTGGAAAATTTCAAAAGTTCAAAACAAGTGCAGAAAATAAAAAGTTAAAATTCAACTCTCCAAATCCATAGCATTACAAAAAACTCTTTTTTCCTTGAAAGAGCTCCAGACAGCTCTGAATGAATCCCATTACTCTGCCCCCGGCCCCGATAAAAAAAATTATCAGATTTCAAAACATTTGTCCTTAAACTCACTCTCAGTTTTGCGAGACCTTTTTAATGATATCTGGCAGTCAGGAGAAATCCCCATGTCGTGATGAGAACTTCTGGTCATTCTTTCTCCAAAGGAGCCGCCGTCATAGCGCAGTTGGTAGCGCGTCGGACTGTCAAACCAGAGGTCACGGGTTCGATCCCCGACGGCGGCACTCATTCTTTCCGACTATTTGTCTCTCACCAATGGGTTGATAACTTGTGTTTGTGTATCCGGAACAAATTATGTCTAGGATTTGCTTATCTTTGCCATACAATAATGATAGTTGATTTTTCAGTCAAATTGGAATAATGAAGCTATTATTCTTTCAATGCCAAGACTAGCAAATACATATACCTTTTCATCCCTAGTTTTTAAATGAAACACCCCAATGGTCTCTATGAGTGTGATGTCTTGACAAGCGGGTGCTTCAACAGGATGCATTATATTACAAACTATCCATCTTTTTTGTCTCTGATAAAAAAGGAACATTTTCCAACAGCTGAAGCTGAAATCCACTTATGGAATCTGAAAATTGTCTCCGCATTTTAATATTAACAGCCACACTATGCTGGGAGCTTAATTTATTTTAAGTGGGAATTTTACTTTAACTTCTTATTTTAGAATGAATGAATGAATGAATATCGTTTTAAGGCCCGTCGACAACTAAGGTCATGTTGGGCGCAAAACATTTTGAAAAATATATAACTGTTTTAAACGACGTCAAGTATACATCAAAACTAAACTAGACGGAATCATCATAAAATCATCATGGTAAATAGGATAAGACAAATCAGTATAAATGGTAAAAATGCACAGAAAATATTTCAAGTCTTAAAGAAGATCATGATCAAAAAATCACTCGAAATAACTTTAAAAATTCACGAAAAAGCTATCAAGTCTAAGAATAAATTCAATTTCAAACAGGCGTAAAATTACATTTTATTATACAAACCAATGGCTTTCAGGAAGTCAAAAATTGGCTCAATCTTAATAGCTTTATCTGCCTCTTCATTACCACGAATACCAACGTGGCTCGCAAGCCAGCTGAAAACGAGATCAACATCATGAAGCTTAGCTATTGAATCTAGTAATCTAACAATAATCGGATTGTCTGTTTTCTCGTTCTCAATCGCTTGTATACTTGACATAGAGTCAGTAAAAATTATTTAGCGAGCGAAGTGTTCTTCGATTATATGATCGAGTGCGAGGTCAATCGCCTTTAGCTCAGCTGAAAAAATAGAAGAGTTATTTGGCAAACGGAATCGATACTTTTTACCATCTAAAATGGTGACCGATGCAACTTTTTCGCTGTCCTTTGAACCATCTGTATAAATCTCTTCATAAGATGCGTATTTCTCTCTAATTTCTAAAAATTTTGTTTTAAAAACAGTTGGATCGGTTGTATCCTTTTTGCTAGAAGCAAGATCGTAAAGAAATGTGGGGCTTTTAGAAGTCCACAAACGAACTTCAGGAACAATTTGTTCTGCCACATCCTCTAGATTAAAATCTAGAGAGTTAATATCTGCTTCGCAACGTAAGCTAAACGGGGGTATTGCACTAGGTTTCTTACTAAAATCGCGTCTGTGTATAGGTTCAAACACAGCTTTATACGTTGAATTGTCAGGATTAGATTATAGCTTTAAATAGTACTGCATTGAAAGTTTTTCCTTCTCAGATTCAAGAAAGGTTCATTTGCTTCAATGTAACTACTATTAACTGGTGATGTTCTAAAGGCACCCAGCGCTAGGCGCAATCCTTGATTATGAATGGTATCAAGTTTACGAAGGAATGAAGGGCGTGCAGAACCGTAAAAAAACACAACCATAATCTAATTTTGATCTGACAAGTGCCCTGTAAAGGCGTAGTAAAACCTTTTTATCAGCTCCCCAGTCCATACTAGATACAACACGTAAAAGATTAAGTGCCTTTAAGCACTTATTTTTTAAATTGTCAATATGGGGTATGAACGACAGTTTAGAATCAAAAAGGAGTCCCAGGAATTTAAATCTTTTACAACTTCAATTTGCACTCCGTCCAGTTTTAATTCTGGATCAGGGTGCATTTTCCTAGACTGACAAAAATGCATACATTTAGTTTTTGTCTTGGTCATTGGACCATTTGGAAAGATTTTTTAAGACTTGCTGTAGCTGTCTTTCAATCGTATACATATGTTTTGATCCGAACAGATGCAAAAGTCATCAACATAGAGAAAACATTCATCCCCAGGGCAAACAGTTTTGATAATATTGTTAATTTTGACACTAAAAAGTGTCACAGACAAAATACTTCCTTGTGGAACGCCCATTTCTTGTTCATGGGGATCAGAAAAAGTATCTCCAACTCGGACTCTAAACTGACGTTCATCTAAAAATGCAGAAATGAAATAAGCAAGGCGACCTCGAATACCAAAATCATTGAGGTCATTCATAATTCCATACTTCCATGTGGTATCATAAGCACTTTCAAGATCGAAAAAGACAGAAACAACGTGTTCTTTCTTTATAAAAGCTTCTCGAATAAAAGTCTCGAAGCGGACAAGATGATCAAGAATGCTTCTTTGTTTACGAAAGCAACTTTGGACTGACGTTATGAGGTGGTTCTTTTCAAGAAACCAGACAAGACGATCATTAACCATTCTTTCCATGGTTTTACAATTACAACTAGTTAAAGCAATAGGGCGATATTTTGAAGGATTGGTAGAATCTTTACCTGGTTTCGGTATAGGAATAACGATAGCTTCCCGCCAAGAGGCTGGAATGCTTCCCGTTTTCCATACCTGGTTGTAAATTTCAAGTAAGCAGTGCAAAGAACGAGAGGGCAAACGTTTGAGGAATTGATAATGTATATTATCATTTCCTACAGCAGTGTCATGACACTTCTTTAAAGCCTTCTTCAATTCTTTGACAGAAAAGTCTCTATTATAATGTTCCAGTCGACTGGAACTGAAGTAAAGTTTTGACTTTTCTTTATCACCTTTGAATTTTTGAAATGCAGGTGAGTAATTGGATGATGATGACTTCTTGGCAAACGTATCTGCCAATACATTCGCAATATCAGCCTTGGAAGAAACGTCATTGAGGTCAGTTCTTAAATGACCAACTCCAATTGACGTGTTCTTTCCGCTGATTTTACGCACCATATCCCATGTCTTTTTGACAGATGATCTAGAATTCAATCTAGAAACATACTGTCTCCAAGACGAACGCTTACTTTGTTTAATGGTACGACGAGCTTTCGCTCGGGCAATTTTAAATTTGTACAGGTTCTCCTTCGATGGTCTCAAATCAAATGATCTGAGAGCAGATTTCCGCTCAGCTATGGCCTTTATGCAATCTTCATTAAATCATGGTTTGTTAGGGTGTTTAGGGTCTGGCGACGTTCTAGGAATAGCTTTCTCTGCAGCCGAATATAGTAAGGATGTGAATAGCTCTGTAGAGTTTTCACAATCCTCAAACGCCTGTGGATTTATTGATTTTTCGCAGGTAGTTTTGAACAACTCCCAATTAGCTTTATGGAGTTTCCATCGCCTTGGGCGTTCTTGAACCGATGGTCCTAATTCAGAAATATGAATAGGAAAATGGTCACTACCATGAAGATCACAGTCCACTTTCCAGCTAAAAGCCGGGAAAATGTCTGGAGTGCAAACAGTTAAATCCAGTGAAGAATAAGCGCCAGTGGCCGGATGATGATATGTGGAGGATTTATCATTTAATAAAATAAGATCATGATTTGTTAAGAAATCTTCAATTGTGCGACCTTTGTCGTCTGTATAAGTACAACCCCAAAGCGTATGATGGGAATTGAAATCTCCCATTAATATGAAAGGCTTTGGTAACTGTTCGACAAGATCGTCTAGTCTCCTACGATTGATAGGAGAACTAGGGGGAAGATAAATCGAACAAAGGGTTATTGTTTTATTAAGGGATACGCTTACAGCTATTGCTTGTAGCGAAGTATTAAAAGGAATGATGCGATGAGGAACACTGTTGTTAACAATGATTCCGACACCGCCCGAAGCTTTCTCATTCCCTTCAAAATTTTTCAAATAGCAAGAGTGATACTTAAAAGAGAATTTGTCAGAATCTTTAAGAAAAGTCTCTTGCAAACAAACTGCCACTAGCTTTCCATTCGAAACTAATAGATTCATTTCTTCAAAGTTGGCTTTGATGCTGCGACAATTCCATTGAATGATTTTGTTCGTCTTAGTTAGATTAAGGGGAAAAATACACTTATTAGAAGTGGAAGTATGAATTTTATTCCTTTATATGTGAAAGATCTATCATATGTTTACCTTGCTTATTCTCCTTTGAAGAATCTGAGTCCTCGGTGTTTTCCGTATCCATGTCTTCTTCAAGACTGTGGTAACGGTTGTATTCTTTTATAGGATCATCAGATCCTTTTGGCTGGCGGTTAGATATTGCCGCCCTAGGAGACGAAGTTCTGCTCCTTGGTTTCACAAAAGAGTTTGAATCTTTATCTTCTGGCACTTTAGCAACTAGAGGATTTGACTTCTCCAACTGAATTTGTGCTTTCTTGCGTCTTCCCTTTTCAGCTAGATCTAATCGAAGAACTTCGTCTTCTCCAGAGGAAGGTACAGTGCTTGTGGGCGTTGAAGGTTTAGCGGGCCGGAGAGAAATGTTATCTTTTCCTGGAGTTACCTTACTCGAGTTAGATTGGGACTCTTTCGTTTTTCGAAGGTTGCCCTGGTCTGTGTTACAGGGTTTACTAGACATAACTGCTACAGATGGAAATAACTTAACAATTTCATCCTTCTTTTCAGGAAAGAGAATACACAACTTTCCGAAAAGATCTTTACAGTTATCACATTCATTGGTGCCTCGTTTGCTCATGCTATTGGTTTTAGAGTTTTTGGTTACATTTGCATAAGTATTTGTAAGATTGACTCTATTATCAACAACCTTTCTTGCTTCAGGAAAAGATAAACCTTCTTTATATTTTACGGTAACAATTTCCTTTTCTCTTAGCCAAACGGGACATTTTCGTGAAGTTGAAGAATGTTCCCCACCACAATTCAAACATTTCATGTCATCAGTGCAGTGGATAGAACGATGCTGATCTTCTAATTTACCACAACGGCGGCACAAATCTCCTTCACTGGCCCTGCACTTTTTCTCATGGTGTCCAAATTTGAAACACCTGTAACATTGCAAGGGGTTGGGAATATACAGATCAACGTTCAGTCGAAGGTAGCCTACTTTAATACTCTTTGGTAAAATAGCCGAGCCGAAAGTCAGAATAAATGTGTTAGTATTCCGCTTTTCACCATCTCTAAAAACAGTTATGCGTTTAACCTCGGTAACGTTTTGGCTTCTCAGTTCCTCTAGAATTTCAGTTTCAGGAATATCTTCTAAATCACGAGATCTTATGACCCCCCCTTGACGTATTAAGAGTAGAATGTGGTGTACATGCTACCGGAATATCAAAGAAAGAGTCCATTTTCATAAGGTTATCACATTGTGCAGGTCTTTCAACTTCAACGAGAAGGCTTCCAGATTTCAATTTCTTAACAGATTTAGGATCACCAATAACTGACTTGATTACTTTATCAATTACGAAGGGAGACAGTCTGGTAAGGGGTTTGTTACTGTCAGTTGAATCAATTACTAGGAATCTGTGAAAGTAAGGAGAACTAAGACGTATGGCTGTAGACTGATAAAGGGACGTACCGGTTTCCCATTCCGTTAATTCTGCATCGTTCTTTCGTTTTTTGGTTTGGGTATCCATGATTTTATTTTGTGGTATTCACTATCCGGGGGCCACCACCCTCAACGGAGTCCTACAAGGGGACATGAAGGGGCGGGTCTCCAGCCCCCCATGCCAGGGCTACCCGGATAGTATACTCGAGCCAAAATGACCAAATGAATCGACAGCAATTGCACGAACAATTTCCTAACAAAGAATCAAGCCGTGCAAATAATGCAAAATCAGAAAATCCATTCAACCCGATTAGCCCATGAGCCTATATAGACAAGGACTAAAATACTATTAAAATATAAAATATGTGTGACACGGGCAAATCAACCTTTGCACTTACAAGAGAACAATGGCATTATACCAATTTTTTCCACAGAAATATGGTACAACAAGTTTTAAAGTAGTGTCTCAGTAAATAATGAGAAACAATTTATTATAACATGACAAAAGTAGATGCCTCAGTCTAAAACGACCAGCCGATTGCCTAGACCGGGCCCATCCAGGCTCCCGTTTCAACCGAAGCCGAGGCCAAAGCAGCGTGTTGAGAAGCTGGAGATCCCTGGGCTTCCCTCAACTACCAGGACCCTCTTCTCCGGCCTTACGAGTCTCCACCCACGGCAAACAGGTGGGCCCATTTGTTAGGGGTCTTACCATTGACTACATGGGCGGCAACCGACTATTTCTACCCCCCCCCCCCGCCCAGCTGGGGGCCTTCTTATTTTAGATAAAGAGATGGCATCCACATTTAGGTGGTACAATTGTCAATGTTATGAAGCATATCATTCGACGAATCAATTAAATCGTTTGTGTTTTCGCAACAACTTTCTGACTACTTAAATTTCTTTTTTGATATCTGAGTATTTAAAATGTCTTAAATTAAAATGTCTTCTGAGCTTGGTCGTCTTTTCCTTTTTGAAATAGAGAGGTCACGGGTTCGATCCCCGACGGGCGGTACCGATGCGTTTCGTCTATTTGTCTTTCAACAATGGGTTGATAATCTTAGACCTTTGTGAGATAGCAGTTGGAAGCTAGGAAGGGATGTGATGGAGTTGGTATTAGAAATACCATGAGTCCTTTGTTATGTGCTCCAGCCGCCGCCGTATAACTGAAAGATCTCTGAAAGCGTCGTAAAACTCTACTCAAACAATTCAAACTCTTCTTGCCAATCCTATTTGGGTTTTTTTCTGATACTTTTCCATAATTTTGTGAAATAAGCTCTTTTTGTTTAATCATTTTTTTAAGTCCCAAATTTCTTATTGCTGCAATTATATGGTAGCACCTTGTTGTAGATTGGCATTGACATGGTTCTCAGGGAAGCAATGTCACAGCTTAAAGCTTATTGCTTGTTATTCTCACAAAAAATGCTCCAAAATAAGACATTAGAGTTATTCTCTTATCTAATATCACTTGGATTGCTTATGGTTCCTGAGATTGTTTTGCTTGTTTGTTTCATTTTGTTGAAATTTCCTTCTATACACCTAAAATGATTTTCGTAATTTATTTGATCTGGATAATGTTTTTGTTTCGTTATATGCTCACGTTTTTTTCAATTTGCATTTTTCTAAATCAATAACCTCATCTGGATGAACCAATTTACTTAAATTTAATTCATCAGGATTGACACCTTAATGCTTATATTGATTTTTCAAACTGTAATCCTCCTCCCCACACAGACCTTTCAAAATGTTATTGACATCAATGGCTTGGAAATGATAAACAGAAAAATTGAATCTATTTCTCGATCTCTAAAATTTGGAAGTCTTTTGCTTTTAGTATTCCTTGCCTCAGAATCATTATTGGTTGTACCAGCTAATGGATTATAGATTTGAAAATTACCAATGACCAATTTTGCGTTTGATATTAGAATTCAGTTATTAAGATTTTTATCGGAATATTCAACGAATAGCTGGGACCACACATTCCTAAATCAAATACTTGCATTATCTTATATGATCAAAGTGTTCCCTCTGATCATTACTTTTCGGTAAAGACCGAATCTGCTTAGCATGAACTTGAATGTTTTCCGAAGGTTCGTTTTTTTCTTAGACAGTCTTTAACATCTCGCAAAATGTGGTTTCGACACAGTAGATTTCTCACATTTGGAAGGAAGAGTTACTTCAAATGCATTGATTATTCCTTGCTCTTGATCTGTAAAAATTGTTATGCATACTTTTGACAACCTTGGTACCATCATGTTTTGTTGTGTTTTTTTTTTGTTTTTGGAAATTTCATTGGATGAAATAGATGAGCATTTGGTTTGACAGGAGATTCTTTAAAAGTCAGTGCTGATATCATAATGTAGATACATAACATAAAAAATCCAGAAGTTTATAAGCTGTATCATAAAATAGACATACTGGTTCATCAGAACTGGAGAGTTTCTCAAATTGTTCAAATGCCTCATTTAACCCGCATATCTCATATACGTCTGATCTACGTTTTATGTCGGAAATGTAATCTTCAAGGTGAAGGTGAAATTCTGTCAAGCTCTTAATTGAATCATGACTTATTTTTATTTTCATATGTTCAGAAGCCTACACATTTTTAACCTGTCTGATATTTCTCACAGAGGAGTGCCCAGTTTCATTTGTAACATTACTCAATTGTATTGAAAGTTTATTTGCACTTCCACTGGATTATGGGGTTCCTTCCTCTTTATTGCTTTTATTCAAGATTTTTTGTAGGAATGGAGGTGCCTTAGATTTTGAATCTCCATGTGGAGCTGCATCAAATGTAGAGTCATCCCCATGATAAATTATTATCAAGATATACATATGAGTAGATTCAAATAGATATATTTGCTTCTGAAAGTTTTTATTTGGCACATTCACACCATAAACATTCAAACGTTTTTAACAATGCATATTTCCTCATCTTCAAGCACGAAAGTCTTTTTTTAAACATAGTGCCTCCATTTGTACCCATCTACTGTCCCGTCATTTATTTTGTCCTTCCTTCAAAACGTGATGCCGCTGATTCAGTGGAGATCTATAATATTTTTATCGTGCTTGGATATCCATACATGAAGGCCATTTTTTTCGTTTCATAGGCTACCTTCAATCAGAGACGTAGGCGGCGTCATATCGCAGTTGGTAGCGCGTCGCTCTGTCAATCTAGAGGTTCCGGGTTCGATCCCTGGCGGTGACACTCTTTCTTTCCTACTTTTTGTCTCCCTTCAATGGAATCGCTACAGCAGGTCACATATTTACGAAATTGTTAAGAGTTATGGTAAAGTACTGGAGATCGTTAGCAATAAGGGCTATCATGGTTTTAGATGACGGTATAGGTGGCGATCAGCGGTACGATCGTGCATTTCGTTTAAAGTTAGGTCATCTTTATTAGAAGTAGGTTTCTTGTTAGCAGACGATAAGTGCAATTGGATACCTAATAAAGTAGGCTTTTTGTTAGGGCATATTTTGGATTTCAATGAGAATAGACTATTCGTCTATGACGAAAGGATTCACAGGTTAAGACGGAGTAATGCCTTGTTATTTACACAATTAAACTCGGAGAATAGAGTCATATCGGTACGTTTTTTTGTCTTCGGTTGTGGGTCAAATTATATCACTGTGCACAGAGTGTTGTTGGTGAAGATGTTTGTTTGCACACTAGACATTTATACAAGTGTATTTTACAAAGATTTACATTGAATTCATTGGTGTTGGTATCACAGGAAGCAATTTTTTAATTAAAATATTGGCTTGATAATGTTAGAAAGTTGACTACGATCGGAAAACCGTTAAGAGATCAGAGAGTTGTCGAGCTCTTCCTATACACGGATGCTAGTCATGCAGGATATGGCGGATACATAGAAGTATTGGGTGTGCAGAACTCGGAGATATTTTATAATACAGTTGTAAATGATATGAGTCTGGTAGGGTTGAAACTAAAATGATGGTAAAAAAGGGGCTCCCAGAAGAGAGCAGGTCATAAGCATATAATGTAGGGCTCCCGGATGAGAGCAGTTTGTCACGTGACAATGATAGAACAGGGCTCCCAGAAGTGAGCAGGTGTATAGAGTCGGGTATAGAATCTTGATCATTAAACGAATCAAAGAAAAGTTCAAATTGGAGAGAGCTGGAGGCAGTCAGGCGGGTTCTAATGAGTAATATTAGGTTCTAATGAGTAATATTAGATACCTACAAGGTAAACACATAAAAATATCCGTCAATAAAAATGTTGGTATAATTCTATTCACAGGAAGCAATAAATCAGAGTTACATGAAATAGCTATCGGCATAAGTGTTGTCTGTAAACTAAACAACATATATTTTGTTTCAGAGTGGATTCCTAGGAATCGTAATGTCTTGGCCGATCAATTGAGTCGGTGTTTAGATCCTAATGATTAGTGTATTAGTAACTCAGTGTTTGAATATTTTGATAATAAATGGGGACCGCATGACATAGATAGATTTGCCAACAATCTGAACAATAAATGCACAAGATTCAATTCTAAATACCGAGTACCAGGCACAGAAGCTGTTAATTGTTTTGATCAGAATTGGTCTGGTAATGTAAATTGGTTAGTGCCGCCACCAAAATACGCGTTAAGGTGTATTGAGAAACTTGAGAAAGAACACGGTTGTTGTACTTTGATTATTCCAGAGTGGAAATCCGGTCCGCTTTGGGCTTTGATTGTACATAGCAACGGTGAGTTCAGGCGGTTTGTAAAAGACAGTTTTGTGCTTCCATACAATGATGCTGTAATCGCTGGAGTCTTGAATAAAGGGTTGTTTTAAAAAAATCTATCTTTTCGCATGATTGCATTGAAATGTAATTTCATAATTTAAAATTATTCTAGAGTTTAATCTATCTCTGACAGTTATTGGTTTGCAAGACTCTTTGAAACGCAAATTCGATGAGGCTGGGGCTAGTATTCAGAACGAGCAGAGCTGTATTGACAAGATGGCTTCTCAGATACTTGGTTCACGAGCCGATACAACTGTTATTCTTTTCAAATTAAAGCGTTTGAGAAGTTCTACTCTGCTTAACATTTATCTAACAGCCCGGTCCATGCCATTCACGTGGCTCTTTATATTTCACATCTAATAGATGCAGGACAGTCGTTTAGTGTTATTTCGGCTGATGTTTACTGGATGAAGTGGTTACATTGGCTTAATGACTTCCCAGATCCAATAGTTCCATCGACAGTGTCCTTGAGGGTGACAAACGTCAGAATTCCTGACCTACCACAAAGACATTGTATCTACAGATCATTTAGTTGAGTTATGCGACACGTACACTGCGTGTACGGATGTTTTGATATTAAGAGATTTGGCTATGATTTTATAAGAGTTTTCTGGTTTTCTTAGGTTCCATGAAATAAGTGCTCTCAAATGATCAGATATTGGATTCAAATCAGATCATTTTGTTTTACATATTAGAAAAAGCAAAACCGATATTTATAGATCAGGGAAGCATAATCCTATAAGTAAGGGTGTGGCAAGTGCGTGTCCTTATTCTATGCTAGAGTGATAAATGAATTGTGCTTACTTGTCTATAGGGGTAGAAACGTATCTTTTTAGACCTGGCTGTAGATCTGGTTCAAAATGTTTCTTGTTGAAGCACGACAAGCCTTTGAGCTATACCAGAGCAAAGGAATTTATTGTTTCTCGTTTACATACTGTGGCTCCAAATCTGAAACTGGGAACTCATTCATTGCGTGCTAGTGGGACAACTACTGCGGAAAATGCTAAAGGAGTTTCAGAACGTTGTTTAAAGCGGTATGGTTGTTGGAAATCAGAATTGCCGAAAGATGGTTACGTTGAAGATTCTTAAGAGAAAAAAAATATTTATTACTAAACAATTGAATTTGTAAACTAAATTAGGATAGACTGACTTTACTATCATTTGTTTGCGTTCTATAGAGGGTCTTGCTCTCTTCAAAGGTATGCGATGTTGAGTATGGTTAAGACTTGTAAGTTCTCTGCGTTACGCAGTAAAGCAGAGAACGTATGTCTTTACATATACGGTAATACAAATATAGATTAGTGCAAGGGTTTATCGAGTGTGCATATGTATATAAGGGTAGCTGTCGGGTTTTGCAGTCAGTTCTACGCAAGACGTCCTTCAGTTTATTTTTAACGTCTGTCCGAATTTAGGGTTTGGTTACATTAACGAGATAATTGTTGGTCAGAGAAGACTAGGTTGGATAACATTGTAATCATACGGATTTAATCCAAAGGCTAGTCGGGGTTACATAAGGATGACTACTCACAGTTTTCCAGAGTTTTTTCACCTGAAGTGTTTTTATCTCTGGTTTTTAATCCTGGGTTAGTCTTGCAAAATGTTCTGTTAAGCACAATCTTTTCATTCGAATTGAATTTCTTAACTTGGAAATTGTGTATTGTAAATTAATGTTTTCTTTTGAATTGAATGAGTATGGCTGGAAATAAACAGATGATCTTGCCCCTTGCAAAGGTTTTTGCTGTGTTTGTTAAGACCTAGTGCTTGAAATACAAGAAATCAATTGTTGGATGCTCCAGCCGCCGCGATATAACTGAAAAATGTTGAAAGCGGCGTATCACCCCATTCAAACAAACAAATCAATTAGAAACGTAGAAAAACATTTGATTTAGTCCTAATGCCTTTGCTTCACTGAATGGTTGAAATAAATTCTTTCATCGCCTTAAATATTTCGCTCTCGATACACACTTTGTGAATTTAATTTAAGCCTACGTTAAAGCGTTGCTGAAAAGAGAAAAATTGTAAGTATCAAGAACAATTAAGGTCCTCAACCTGAAAATTGGTCAGAAGGAAAATCTATGGCAAGTTCGAAATTGGGTCAAGTAATGTCAAAAGCTAGGAGACTAGGTCAAATATTAGAAAAAAATACAGAAAATTTAGAGGCCACATTTTCTGCTCAATCAAGCTAAATATTAGTCAGGTTATTTTAATACAATCTATATCAAGTTCAAAAATGGCTCAAGTGGGGTTAAAAATGAGCTCACATTGTCAAATCTTATAAAACCTTGTAGACCTAATTTTTGTTCAAACAACCTGAAAATTGGCCAGATTGGACATTGTAGATTCTAATAAGTCTCCAGGTCAAATGTAAGAAAAACCTTGTAGACACCTTAAGGGCAACATTCTTCTCTCAATCAACTAGAAAATTGGTCAGGATGATTGTCTTGGTGAAATCTAGGTCAAGTTCGAAATTGGGCCAAGTGGGGTTAAAACCTAAGTCATATGGTCAAATCTTAGTAAATCCTTGTAGACATTCTAGAAGCCATATTTCTAGCTCAATCAACCTGAAAATTGGTTGTCTTGATGATATCTAGGCCAAGTCTTAAATTGGGTCAAGTAGGGTTAAAAATGAGGTCACAGGGTCAAAACTAGGAAAAATCGTGTATACACTCTAGAAGCCATAGTTTTGCTCAGTCGAACGGAAAATTGTTCGGAATGATAGTCTTGATAATTTCAAGATTATTTCAAAATTTGATCAGGTGGAGTCAGAAATGAAGTCACGGGGTCAAATTTGAAAAAAAAACTTGTAGACAATCTAGAGGCCTTTTTTGCTCAATCGAATTGAAAAATGGTCAATATGGTCAGAATGATTATCTTGATGAAATCTAGGTCAAGATTGAAATGGGGTCAAGTTGGGCAAAAAAAGTGAGGTAAAGGGGTCAAATCTTAGAAAAACTTTATAGACAGAATGATTATCTTTACTTTCTAAAGAAAACTGTCCCTTTTTGGGCGCTATTGCCGAACATTTCCTCATAATTGCTGTGGTAATTAATCCCTCAGCCTTCATAAATTCTTCATATTTATGTGAGTGGTTATTTTGTTGTTGTTGGTTTATTTTTTTCCGGTCAGAAATTATTTTATTAAACACTATCTTGAGAATTTGAAATTAATTGGTAATTATTATGTGACTTAAAATTACAAAAAAGATCATTAAAAAGGTAATGAAACTATCGTGTCCAAAAGTATCAGACCTCAAAATGCTGCTTGTTTGGATCACAAAAGGAGAAAAAAGTTGAATGTAACCTGTTGTTTGGTTTCGATTGATGTTATGATTTTCATTTGGCAGGGCAGAACCTAGGTCATTGTATTTTAGGCTTAGGTAGAGTAGGTGTTACGGTAATCATTTGAAATTTACATACTCTTCATGTATATAGTTGAAATATCTATTTTTTTAAAAAACAATGCGTTTCAAACGAGTTTTATTTTATTTTATTTTTTCATTATTCCTTTATTATTATTATTATTATTATTATTATTATTATTATTAATTTTATTATTATTTTTAACCCTGCATTGAAAATGTATTCACGTTTGATTATAATGTTTATTTTAAAACAAACTTTAGTCATAAACCAAAATATTAAAACTAGTCAAAATACAACACAGTTAAGCCACTGCTTTCCAGGTCAAAATAAGTCAATATCACTAAGTGATAAAAATGAAAAACACACACAAAAAAACAAATAGAAACAAATACATTGTATTTCATAAATGAAACTTTTATTACTTTATCCAGTATACATAATCTTATGAAAGAAAACCAAACACATACACATACATAAAAGTATTTTCCCTCCGATTTTGAAAAGTATATTTTTTAAGCAGAAATTATGTAACTTTACTGCTTTGTTAGCTCACCTGAGCACGTAGTGCTCAAGGTGAGCTATTGTGATCGTACAATGTCCGGCGTCCGTCGACAGTCGTCCGCCGTGCGTTGTTCGTCGTCTAATTTTTTTTAAAATGTTCTCCTCCTTAACCAGTGGGCCAATCTTGATGAAACTTGGCAGTGATGTTTCTTGTGTCAAGCTCAAGGTCACCCTAAACTTTCCCTAAACCCTTAACTTTTTTAAAAAAAGGTGAAAATAGGAAAATTTTCAAAAATCTTCTCTGAAACCACACGGCAGACAGCTTTCATATTTGGTATGTAGCATCATCTAGTAGACCTCTACAGAGTTTGTACATATCAACCCAGTGGTCATATTTAGGCTTTGCTCGGGCACAACCCCTTTTCTATAAATTGAAATATGATTTTTTTTTTTTCATTAAAAATCTTCTTCTCTGAAACCAGAAGGCAGACAGCTGTTATATTTGGTATGTAGCACCATTTAGTGGACCTTAACCAAATTTGTTCATATCAAGACCCTGGGTTCCTATTTGGGCTTTGACCGGGCACAACCCTTTTTAGCTCACCTGAGCACGAAGTGCTCAAGGTGAGCTTTTGTGGTCGAGTGATGTCCGTCGTCCGTCGTCCGTCGTGTGTCGTGTGTCGTGCGTCGTGTGTCGTGTGTCGTCAACATTTACCTTGTAGACACTCTAGAAGCCATATTTTTTGCCCAATCAACCTGAAATTTGGTCAGAATGATTGTCTTGATAAAATCTCGGACAAGTTCGAAATTGGGTCAAGTAGGGTCAAAAATAAGGTCACGGGGTCAAATCTTAGAAAAACCTTGTAGACACTCTAGAGGCCACATTTTTTGCTCAATCAATCTGAAATTTTGTCAGAATGATTGTCTTGATTAAATCTGAGACAAGTTTGAATTTGGGTCAAGTAGGGTCAAAACTAAGGTCGCGGGGTCAAATCTTAGAAAAATCTTGTAGACACTCTAGAAGCCACATTTTTTGCTCAATCAACCAGAAATTTGGTCAGAGTGATTGTCTTGATAAAATCTCGAACAAGATGGAATTTGGGTCAAGAAGGGTCAAAAATTAGGTCACAGGGTCAAATCTTGGAAAAAACCTTGTGGACACTCTAGAAGCCATATTTTGTGCTCAATCAACCTGAAATTATGTCAGAACTATGGCCTTGATAAAATCCCGGATAAGTTTAAAATTGGGTCAAGTAGGGTCAAAAATTAGGTCACAGGGTCAAATGTTAGAAAAACCTTGTAGACAGTCTAGAAGCCATATTTTTTGCCCGATCAACCAGAAATTTTGTCAGAATGATTGTCTTGATTAAATCTCGGACAAGTTCGAAAATTGGGTCAAGTAGGGTCAAAAATAAGGTCACAGGGTCAAATCTTAGAAAAACCTTGTAGACAGGCTAGAAGCCATATTTTTTGCCTGATCAACCTGAATTTTTTCAGAATGATTGTCTTGATAAAATCTCGGACAAGTTCAAAATTGGGTCAAGTGGGGTCAAAAATGAGGTCACGGGTCAAATCTTTGAAAAACCTTGTAGACACTCTCAAATCTGTATTTTTTGCTCAATCAACCTTCAAACTGGTCAGAATGATATTCTTAATGAAATTTAGGTCAAGTTTGAAATTGGGTCCAGTGGGGTCAAAAACAAGGTCACTAGGTCACAATCATAGAAAAACCTTGTAGACACTCTGGAAGCCATATTTTTAGCTCAATTAATCTGAAAATTGGTCAGAATGATAATCTTGATGAAATCTAGGTCAAGTTTAAAATTGGGTCAAGTGGGGTAGGTAATGGGATCAAATCTTAGAAAAACCTTGTAAGCGGTGTAGAGGCATCATTTTTTGCCCAATCAACCTGAAATTTTGTCAGAATTCCTCATCCTTTCTAAGTGTACTTTAAACAGATTTTTGACAGTTCACTCAGGTGAGCGATTTAGGGCCACTATGGCCCTCTTGTTCTATAGAAAGAAAGATATTATTTTTAATAAAAAATCCTCTTCTCTGAAACCAGCTTTCTTATTTGGCATGAAGCATCATCTTGTGGACCTTTACCAAGTTAGTTCATATCAAGACCTTGGCTTTCCCCGGGCACATCCCTTTTTGCTCTTCTGAGCACGAAGGGAAAAAAAGGAAAATCTTCTTTTCTGAAACCAGAAGGTAGACAGCTTTCATATTTGGTATATAGCATCGTCTAGTGGACCTCTACCAAGTTTGTTCATATCAAGACCCTGGAGTAATATTTGGGCTCCACCCAGCGACATCCCTTTTAGCTCATCTGAGCACGACGGGTGAAAAGAGGAATATCTTCAGACATGTTACATGTTACATGTTATGTCTTTCGTCGAGTCTGGATGTTGGCTAGACGATAAGTTATCATTTGAATGAGTTGTTGTTTGTGTAAAATTAATATCATTATATAACACAATCCGAATTTATCAATTATTTTGTACATTTTTAAAGATGTAAAAGTTATTTTCTTAAGTCATTGAACATCATTGGTAGATGAGCCATTTGAAATAAATTTAAAGTTATCACAAAGATCCAGGTGAGGCTTAAACATTTTAAATGAGTTTGTCCTAATCATTGTTACTGCATTCATTACAGGGTTTCATAGGAACGTGATACATGTTTTTGAAAGAAAATCACACTTGAGGTTAATTATTCATAACCAGCTTATCTGGATCATAAACTTTGTAAATTTATATGGGTTTCACGCCGCTCTAACAATCTTTCAATTTAATAGCAACAGCTGGAGGACCTTACAATTGATTCCTGGTATTCCTCATACGAACAATACATCCTTTCCTAGCCCCCAGCTGCTATTCTTTTCTAACGGTTGATTACGGCATTGTCTGCTCCCCCTGTAACTGTATGAAAATAATTATCTTATGGTGGTTTTTTTGTTTTGTTTTTTTCGGGGAGGGGGGGAGGGTATCTTGTTTTTTTTTTTTTTGTTGTTGTTGTTGTTGTTGTTGTTGTGATTTTTTTTTAACATGGAATACACTTTAATTTAAACTTGTTAAGTTGAATATGAATATGTACAAGAAGGTCACAACAGATTTTGTGATACCAATTATCACATTTGTAACAGAGAGTCATATCATCTTAACACCTTGGTTCTTGTGTAATTTCATACTCTTCGATGTAAGTGGAAATTCAGTTATTATTTCAAAACAAAATAGTAGTCGTGATATCAGCAAATTAGTATCATATGTCATGCCTTTATTTACTTTTCGTGACAGGCAAAATGACATCTTGTGTTCAATGACAAAAAGACTACAGTTTACTCATCCAACTTGTTTTTGTGTTACCGGAACAATTTTATACTGTTCACAAAAAGTAGAGGATAATCTGTTCATCCATAAGGTAATTATGGTTGCAAACAATTTAGGACAATCTAACTTATTCTTGGCCAACTAGCAGTTGTCTCATGGTAATATGGTAGTTATTGATTCCTTTTTCTACTAAACATGTCCTTCAAATTTAGCATTTAAGAAGAGAGGGGTATAGCGCTTATTTTAACATGGCGTATGTTGTAATTAAAATTTTTACATTAGTTGAGCATACCTTCGAGAAAAATTATTTGGTGCTATCTCTATCATGTATTCGCATCACATTTTGTTGGAATAATGTGAGGTCAAATGAAAGCTCACCGTGAGTGAGTCAATGGTATGATAAAAACTAGAAGAACGTGAGCCCAGGCTTCTGTCAAACCCTGTGTCTAACAGTCAGAAATTGTCATGATATCAAACAATTGGCTTCTGTGTTGGTGATTCAAAAACGGGGCCCTGAAGATGTATGGACACCCAAGCTGACCGGAATACCACAAATCAAACTAAACATATCCTCTACTTTTTGTGAACAGTATATGTCTAGGACTTGCTTATCTTTGCAATATAATAATGATAGTTGAATTTTAAGTCCATTATGAATATTAAGTCGCCATTTCTTTCAATGCCGAGACTATCACATACAAATACTATTTCATGCCTATCTAAAAATGAAAAAAACCAAAAAGTCTCTATGAGTGTGATGTTTTTGACAAGAGGGTGCTTCAACAGGATGCATTGAATTACCAACTATCCATCATTTAATCTCTGATCAAAAAAGGAACCTTTTCCGGGGGCTGAACATCTGAATTCCATTTATGGTATCTGAAAATTGTTCCCGCATTAAAACATTAACTGCCTCAATATGATGGGAGCTTAATTTACCTTCAGTGATAATTTCATCCTTAACTTTTTATTTTTATTAAAGGAATGGTATCCACATTTAGTTGGTAGAATTGTCAATAACAGAACTCAAATCATTCGACGAATTAATTAAATCGTTTGAGTTTTCGCAACCACATTCTTGAAAACCTTATTTTTTTTTCATCGGAGAATTTGAACTGTCTTCTGGGATTTGTTGTCTTTGCTTTTTAAAATAGATTTTGGTGTGTCGTTGAAGTTTGGAGTTGATATGATTTGAACTCCAAGGTCTATTTCATTATTTACAGGTTCTTGAAAGCTAGATGACAATGAATCGGGGCTGGATTTGTGTTTCTATCATTTAGGTCTATTTCTCCAAATCGCGGTCCCTTCCTGTCGATCCTTTTTTCTGCTTCTTTTACATTATTTTGTGAAATCAATTTCTCTTTCTGTTTCATCTTTTTTCCGGTACCACACTTCTCCTTGCTGTAAATATATGGTAGCACTTTGTTGTAGATGGGCACTGACATGTCCCGAGGAAACAGTCGAAGCATAAAGCTTATTTCTTGTTTCGCTCACCATAAATAATACCAAATCAGAAACATGCATTTGGTCAGGAGATCTTTTTTTGCTTTGTTATTTGTTGATGTTCATGTTTTTTAGCTCCTCTGACCGAAGGCCAGTGAGTTGTGTCCGTCAAGCGTCCGTCCGTGCGTGCGTAAACTTTTTCTTTTAACAACTTCTCCTCCCAAACAATTTTCTCTTCTTAAAGTGTTAAAGAAATTCTGATTGAACCCAAAATATAGGTGTGGCAGGGCGCGGCATTTTTTCAGTTGAAAATCTATAAAAAATCTTATCCTCCCGAATCATAGGTCCGATTTCAATCACACTTGGCTTGGGTGTTCCTTATGTGATCCTTTTTTACATCGTTAAGTTTTGATTGCCCCCAAATATGGGCGTGACAGGGCGAGGCGGCGTATTTTCACTTGAAAATCTTTAAAAATATTTTCCTCCCAAAACAAAGGGTCGATTTCGGTGAAACTTTGCATGGATGTTTCTTGGGTGACCTTTTACTTAAATTGTTCAAGAAATTTTGATAGACCCCCAAATATTGGCGTGGCAGGGCAGGCTTTTTTCACTATAAAATCAATTAAAATCTTCTCCTCGCAAACCATTAGGCTGATTTCAATGAATCTTGGCATTGATATTCCTTAGGTGACCCTTTACTAAAATTGTTAAAGAAATTTTGATTGACCCCAAAATATGGACGTAAAAGGGCGGGGCTAATTTTTCCCTTGAAATCTTAAAACTCTCCTCCAAAACCATTGAGCCGCTTTCAATGAAACTTGGCACGGATGGTCATTGGGTGACCCTTAAATTAAATTGTAAAGGAAAATTTGATTTATCCCTTAAAAAACCCACCGTCATAGCGCAGTTGGTAGCGCTTCGGACTGTCAATCTAGAGGTCTTGGGTTCGATCCCGTACGGCGGCACTCATTCTTTCCGACTATTTGTCCCCCACCAATGGGGCGATAATGGTAGTCCTATGTGGGATGGCAGCTTGAGGCTAGGAAAGGATATAAAAGTTGTACTGGAGTAAGAAAGACCAGGAATCCATTTTTAGGTGCTCACGCCGCCATGATATAACTGAAATAATGTTGAAAGCGGCTTAAAACTCCATTCAATCAATTTATTTATCCCAACAATATGGGTGTGACAAGGGGGTGGGATTATTTTCGCTATGAAATCATTAAAATGTTTTCCTCCCAAACAATTTGGCCGATCTCAACAAAACTTTGCATGAATGTTCTTTGGATGACCCCTTACATTAAGATACTTTTATTGCACCCTTAATATTGTCGTGGAGGGCTAGGCTTTTTTCACATTTAAATATTTAAAATTCTTCTCTCCCCCCCCCCCTATCTCTCTCTCTCTTTCCTCGTTGGGTCTGTTTTAATCAAACTAGGCATGAATTTTCATTAGGTGTACTTTTACTTAAATTGGTCGTGAAATTTTGATGGGCCAATTAATGTGGGTGTGACATGGTGGGGCCAATTTGCACTTTACAATGTCGAAAAACCTTCTCTCAATCAATTGGATTTATTTCAATGAATCTTGGTATACATGAATGGCTCTAATCTCAAATTGTTCAACTGATTAATAGTCTACATATTGGAATCACTTTAATGTTTGTGATAAGACGGATAAGGGTATGCAGGTAAATGGTGATTGAGTATATTGGTGGAATATGGGCTAGACCCAATAAATCATTATAAAATGGTTTTAATAGATTTCAAAGTGTTGTTTTAAGTCAAAGTAAGCTTTGTCTAACGAAAATCTAGAGCTGTTAAAACCAGTGGAGCGATAAAGGCCCTCTTGGACCTCTTGTTTCAAATTAACCTTATACTAATTCAATAACTTCCTCTGTGTGAAACTTTATTTTAATTTCTTTCATCAGGATCACGTTCAAAATGCTTATCATATAACGGTTATACCCCACACTCCCCACGCAGACCTTTCAAAATGTTATTGACATCAATGATTTGGAAATGATAAAGAAACAGAACAAATTAGTCTATTTCTCGTTCAAAAATTTAGAAGTCCTTTAATTGTAACATATCTTGCCTCGGAAGCATAATTAGTTATACCAGAAAAAGAGTCATAGATTTGAAAATCTCTGATGACCCTATTTGCTGCTGACATTTGAATCTGGTTAACAAGATTTTTATCGAAATGCTCAACGATAGCTGGGACAACATATTCCTGCATCCATTACTTTCATTATCAAATATATCTGTTATATATAAAATATAAATAAACCTAATGGTATTTACCGTGTCTATTTTTAGACTGGGAATTTTCCTATCTCTTGATACTAATAGGTAAATGTATGTAGAAGATTTTAGATCTTTCTAGAAAGGCCTTTTGGAAGGTGATTCAGACTCTAGAGTATTCTTATGTTCTATGCTATTCCAGATTGTTCTATAGTATTATATAAAGGGATTCCTACAGCATTCTTCGTTCACTTGATTTAGACTAATGGTTTCTTTTAGTAGTACGTGTTAAACTAAAAGGGGATTTCTTGTTATCTTAAAAGTGCGTTTGAAAGCGTGTTTAATTTCAAATTCAGATATTATTAGACTTATTATTTGTGGACCAGGAACTTAATTGGATCTAAAATTAAAACTTTAGGATTAAACATTCAAGGTATTGTAAATTGTTTTTGTATTAATTTCATATTGTCAATAATTCTGGTATTATTGTCAATAAATATTGTTAATTGTAAAGTTTGTTGCTGGCTTCTTTATTCTTGTTACATTTACTCGTAACAATTGGGGGCTTGTCTCGAGATACGAACATCAGACAAACAAACAAAACAAAACAAATCAAACAAATTCTTTATTTAAATCTGCTGTTCAAAATTATTTAAGAAATTAATTTCATATTTCAATTTTGATAAATCTAGAGTGCACTTTCACTATTATTTATCGAAATCTTACATTCTTGTTTGAATACAGCAACAAGCTACCATGTCTTTTGACTTAGAAAAATTTACGCACGAACCTTCCGTGGAGCTATTGAATTTGGGTAAAAAGTCTGATTTGCTCAATCTTGCCAAGCATTATGAATTAAAAGAAGTCAAGTCCTCATTGCGAAAGCATGAAATTAAGAATATTTTGGTTCAATATTTTGATGATGAGGACATTTTTGATGAAAAGGCTCTGTCTCTCATTGTTGATGTCCCATCAGTTGCAAGCTCGAGAGAGCTTGAACTGTTAAAACTTCAACAAAGGGAGAAGGAATTGGAAATAGAAAGAGAGAGAGAAGAGAGAAAATTACAAGAAAAACAATTAGAAATTGAAGAAAAAGAAAGAGAAAGGCAATTTCAAAGAGAAAAGGAAGAGCGAGAAAGAGAAGAAAGAGAACAAGAAATAGAAAGAGAGAGGGAACGAGAAGAAAGAGCAGAGAGAGAACGAGAAAAAGAACGAGAATTTCAGTTACGATTAAAAGAATTAGAAATTCAAGAGCAAATCAGCCCAGATATATGTATAATGACCACTTTGATGTAACAAAACATTTTAGGCGTGTCCCTCAATTTCAAGAAAATGAAGTTGATACATATTTCGAACATTTTGAAAAAGTTGCAAATAACTTGAAATGGCCAAAGGAGCAATGGACCTTACTTCTCCAAAGTGTCTTAGTAGGAAAAGCTCTCAATATTTATTCGCAACTTAGAACAGAACAAAGTAATGATTATGATACTGTAAAAGAACTCATTCTCAAAGGTTATGAGCTGGTTCCAGAAGCATACAGACAACAATTTAGAAGTTGTAGAAAAGAATCTGGCCAGACTCACGTTGAATTTGCAAGAAACGAAGAAAAATTATTTGACAGGTGGTGCTATTCTAAGAAAATAGACCAAAATTATGATAATCTTAGACAACTTATATTAATTGAACAATTCAAAAATTGCATTCAATCTGACATTAAGTCACATTTAGATGAAAAAAATGTTGAAACTATGCATGAAGCAGCTCGTTTAGCTGATGATTACTACCTTACACATAAAAATTCTTTCTTTAATAAAGCAAAACCTGCTTCCTCACATCCCCAAAATAAAACTATGTCTGGTGATTCATCTAGCATGTCTAGTCAATCGAATTCACCTAAACCAAAGTCTACTGGTGAAACCAATGTTCAAAAACCCTTATCTCGAGTACATTGTACTTTTTGTAAAAAACCAGGTCACCTTATTTCAGAATGTTTTAGATTAAAAAGGAAGAAGGAACTGAGTGCAGCCAAACCTACAGGGCTCACCAGCCTTCAGCCTAAATCACAGCCTTCTTTTGAGTTAAATTCCATTGTTAAGGCAGAACCAAATTCTGATTCCTGTATGGAGATTTTTGAACCGTTCATGTTGGATGGTTTTGTATCACTTTCAGGTGATATGTGCCCACCTACCCCTATTAAAATTTTAAGAGACACAGGAGCTTCTCAATCTCTTATTTTAGCAGATGTTCTGCCTTTTTCTGAGAAGACTTCGTCTGGTACTAGTGTCCTTATTCAGGGTGTAGAGTGTGGTGTTATTAATGTTCCTCTTCACAAGGTTAATTTGTCCTCATATTTGGTTACTGGTTCTGTGGTTATTGGTGTTAAACATTCTTTACCATTTAAAGGTGTACATTTATTGCTAGGCAATGACTTAGCTGCAGATAAGGTTGTTTTTAATCCTCTTGTAACTGACACATCTAATGTAGGTCAAACAGATGATCCTATTTTGCAGGAAATACCTGATCTGTACCCTTCATGTGCAGTAACTCGGGGTATGGCTAAAAAAGCTTCCTTGAAAAATTCAAATGATATTGACTTAACTGATACTTTTGTTGGTCAATATTTCAATGACGAGATTAAAAAGTATTTTAATCTTAGTCTGCCTGATACTCAGACAGACTCGTCAAAATTTTGTCAGTCATCTCCAAGGTCAAATGACCAAGGTCATGAAACGCATTCAAAGTCAAAGTTAATCCAGGAACAGCAAAATGATCCTGAGATTTCAAAGTTAATTGATAGGGCATTTCCCGAAAAAGAAATGTCTCAGAATCCTGTTTGTTACTATAAAAAGAATGGTATTCTGATGAGAAAATGGCGACCATTTGATGTCCCAGCTGATGATGATTGGGCTGTTCTTTACCAAATTGTTGTTCCAAAGTCATATCGCCGTGAAATACTTAGTATAGCCCATGAAAGTCCAATGTCTGGTCATTTAGGTGTAAACAAGACTTATCACAAGATTATGACTCATTTCTTTTGGCCTGGACTTAAATCGGACGTTTCCGAATATTGTAAAAGTTGCCACACTTGTCAAATGGTAGGGAAACCTAACCAAGTTATTCCAAAAGCAAGGTTACAACCCATTCCAGCTTTTGATGAACCTTTCAGTCGAATAATAATAGACTGCGTTGGTCCTTTACCGAAAACTAAGTCAGGTTCTGAATATTTGTTGACAATTATGTGTGCTTCTACTCGTTTCCCAGAAGCAATTCCTTTAAGAAACATTAAGGCAAAGTCAATCATTAAGGCTCTTGTCAAATTCTTTACTTTTGTTGGCCTTCCAAAATCAGTTCAGTCTGATCAAGGATCAAACTTCATGTCAGGCATATTCCAACAGGTTATGCATGAATTAGGTATCAAGCAATATCGGTCATCTGCTTATCATCCTGAAAGTCAAGGTGCTTTAGAAAGATTTCATCAGACCCTAAAGAATATGATAAGGTAATAATGTTTCGATACTGAGAAAAATTGGGATGAAGGTATTCATTTGCTATTATTTGCAGTCAGAGAGTCTGTTCAAGAATCTCTTGGCTTTAGCCCCTTTGAGTTAGTTTTTGGTCATTCTGTTCGTGGGCCATTAACACTCTTAAAAGAGAAATTTCTTGCTGATGATGAAACACCCTTGAACTTGTTACAGTATGTTTCTGACTTCAGAAATAAACTGTCTAGGGCATGTGAGGTTGCTAGGTCAAATCTTAAATCATCTCAGAGCAAAATGAAGGCAAGATATGACAAGCATAGTGTTGATAGGAAATTTGAACCAGGTGATAAAGTCCTTGCTCTTTTGCCAATACCTGGCCGACCCTTACAGGCAAGATATTATGGCCCGTATACTATTGATAAGAAAACAAGTGATTTGAATTATATCATCAACTCCCGGAAGGCGTAAAAATAAACAATTGTGTCATGTGAACATGCTAAAAAAGTATTTTGACAGAGATAGCTCTATTTCAAAACCAATTACAGTTGTAAAGACTGTCCCACAAGAATCAAATGTGACTGAATCAGAAGTTAATTCAGACTTTAGTGAAAAATCTGTTCCTGGTCCACCTTAACTTGAGAACTCTGAAATACTAAAGAATCTTGATGACAAACTTTCACATTTGGAGCCATCTCAACGAGAAGAGCTGAAACAGTTGATTAATGAATATGAACATTTGTTTCCTGACATCCCCACAAGAACTGATAGAATATATCATGATGTCATTGTGGAAGATTCTCAACCAATAAAACAACATCCTTATAGAATGAATCCAGTGAAACAAAAAGCCCTTCAAGATGAAGTGAATTACTTATTGGAGAATGATTTTATTGAACCCAGCCAAAGTAATTACAGTTCACCATGTATATTAGTTCCAAAGCCAAATGGAACATACAGAATGTGTACTGACTATCGAAAAGTGAACTCTGTGACAAAAACTGACTCTTTTCCAATACCAAGAATTGATGACTGTATTGACAAAGTCGGTAATTCTAAATATGTCACCAAATTTGACCTTCTCAAAGGATTCTAGCAAGTTCCGCTCACTGATGGGGCTAAAGAAGTATCAGCATTTGCTACTCCAACTGGTCTGTACCAGTACAAAGTTTTGCCGTTTGGGATGAAAATTTCTCCTGCGACGTTTCAGCGGCTTGTAAATATGGTTATAGCTGGCTTTGTTGGCTGTGACGCATACATCGACGACGTCATCATCTATACAGACACATGGAGTGACCGTATTCAAAGAATCAAACAATTCTTCGACCGTCTCAGTGATGCAAAATTGACTGTTAATCTGGGAAAAACAGAATTTTGTCATGCTACTGTTACTTTTTTAGGACATCTTGTGGGACAGGGTCAAGTTAAACCTTTAGAATCTAAGATCAATGCTATCTCTGAGTTTCCTGTGCCTGCTACTAAAAAGCAACTGATGCGATTTCTTGGTATGGCTGGCTACTATAGAAAGTTTTGTAAGAATTTTTCTATAATAGCTGAACCTTTAACAAATTTATTAAAGAAAAATGTTAAGTTCAAATGGAATGATAACTGTCAAGTTGCCTTTGATCGCTTAAAAGCCACACTAAAGAGCACACCAGTTCTTTTAGCACCTGATTTTGACAAATGTTTCAAATTAGCTGTTGATGCAAGTGATGTTGGTATTGGTGCTGTTCTTTTGCAAGAAGACGATGATGGTATAATTCATCCAGTTTGTTATTATTCTAAAAAATTAAACAAACGTCAGAAAAACTACTCCACCATTGAAAAGGAATGTCTTGCTCTGATTTTGGCAATCCAACATTTTGAAGTTTATTTAACATCTGCAACTTCTCCTATAGTTGTATTCAGTGACCACAATCCCTTAAGTTTTCTTCACAAACTTAAGAGTAAGAACCAAAGATTATTGAGGTGGAGTTTGTCACTTCAAGAATTTGATCTTGATATAAGACACATTAAAGGAAAAGACAACGTTATACCAGATGCTCTGTCAAGAGTCTAAAATTTTGAATTGTCTTATCTTTAATAAAACATTGAAATTAACAGTTACATTTTACTATATTTTTTGTATATATGTATGTATGTTTGCATATATAACTCTTTTTCAATTCTTTTGATGAAAATTGTTTGTATTTTCATGCTAGATGTGCTGAAATGTTTCAACGAATCATGATATTATCAATTGTGTAAAGAATATTATCATTGTATATGCTAATGATAATGCAAAAAGAAAGATTTATTTCATAAACCTTTCTTTTTTCTTTCAAGGGGGAAAGTGTTATATATAAACTATGAATAAACCTAATGGTATTTACCGTGTCTATTTTTAGACTGGGAATTTTCCTATCTCTTGATACTAATAGGTAAATGTATGTAGAAGATTTTAGATCTTTCTAGAAAGGCCTTTTGGAAGGTGATTCAGACTCTAGAGTATTCTTATGTTCTATGCTATTCCAGATTGTTCTATAGTATTATATAAAGGGATTCCTACAGCATTCTTGGTTCACTTGATTTAGACTAATGGTTTCATTTAGTAGTACTGTGTTAAACTAAAAGGGGATTTCCTGTTATCTTAAAAGCGTGTTTGAAAGCGTGTTTAATTTCAAATTCAGATATTATTGGACTTATTATTTGTGGACCAGGAACTTAATTAAATTGGGTCTAAAATTAAAACTTTAGGATTAAACATTCAAGCTATTGTAAATTGTTTTTGTGTTAATTTCATATTGTCAATAATTCTGGTATTATTGTCAATAAATATTGTTAATTGTAAAGTTTGTTGCTGGCTTCTTTATTCTTGTTACATTTACTCGTAACATATCAAAGTATTACCTCTGATCATTAATTTTTAGTAAAGAACGAATCTGTTCAGCATAAAATTGACTGTTTTCCGAAGTTTCGATTTTTTTCTTAGTCATTCTTTAACATCTCGCAAAATGTGGTTCCAACAAAGCAGTTTTCTTAAATTTGAAAGAGTGACTCCAATCGCATTGATTATTCTTTGTTCTCTATCTGTTATAATTGGTGTGCAAACTTTTGACAATCACGGTACCTTTCTTTAATTATAGTTAGACGGTTCGTCATGATTATTTTGGAATTTCCTTGCGTGAATTTGATGAGCAATTTGTATAATAGGAAAATCTTTAAAAAGTGAGTACTGATAAGATAACGTAGATACATAAAAATCTCCGAGTTCAAAAGTTGTATCATAAATTAGACGTACTGGTTCATCAGATCTTTAAGGAGTTAATCAAATTGTACAAATGCCTCATTTAACCCGCATGTCTCACACATGTATAAGTCTGGTATACGTTTTATGTCAGAAATGGAATCTTCAAGGTGAAAGTGAAGTTCTGTCAAGCTGTAAATTGAAACATGGCTTATTTTCTTTTCGTGTTCTCAGAAGCCATCACATTTTCATCCTGTCCGATATTTCTCACAGAGGAGTGCTTTCTGGTTTCATTTGCATCATTACTTAATTGTGTTGTAAGTTTATTTTGGGTAACTGGTTACTGGATTGTGGGTTCTTCCCTCTTATTTCCTTCTTAAATACAGATTTTTTGTAGGAATGAAAGATACCTTAGACTTTGAGTTTCCGTCCGGAGCTACATTACACGTATATAGAGTCCCTGATTTGACCAAAAATAATAACTTATAACCAAGGATGTAGTTTTTTTTTTTTTTTTTTGTTTTTTTTCAAAGAAACTCAAAGTCAAGAACTTTTAAAAGGGCACTAAATGTTTTGGTACCTTTTTTCAAACGTCTCTGTGAAAAAATTGGCACGGTTATCCGATATTTTTTTTCTTTCTTTTTTCAAAAATCGAAATAACAAATTTAGATCTTTCCAAAAAATCAGATTTTATGAAAAGTTTTATAGTAGGAAAAGGCCGAGCGAACTTCCTTAATTTCAACCGAATTTATATGGAAACTGGACACATAATTTCAGAATAAAAATGTGTAAAATATTTCAGATGTCAAAATTGGATTCATTCTTTCCAACAATACTTTCTCGAAAATGGTTATGAGTTTCATGCGTTGCTTGGCTACTTTGATTATATCCAATGTAAGGTTAAAATCTGGGACGAGTATTGTCGTAAAATCCAATTACAGTTTACGGTATGTTTATTTTTGTCGGTGTCATATGACTGGAAAGAATGGTTGAAACTTTTTAAACTTTGAATGTGGAAGTTTGGAAGCTGTTTAATCCAAAATGGTGAGTAATTAGTGTGCTTTAATTTTAAAATTTGGTGTAAATTGTCTCATTGTTAAGTGACACTCTGCTGTTTTTAAAATCCGCAAACTTTTTTCGGAGTGAATGCAGAATGGAGTTACCCATATCAAACAATGTCTTTCCTGCAAATCCTAAAGAAAATGCTTCGAAGATCTATCAAACTTAATGCACAATGGAATGAAACGAAAAAAAAAACTTATTTATCATATATCGCGTATTATCAATAAGTGATAATTGTGCGTATTCAATCTCCATGGCTTATGAGGGGTTGGTGCCTCCATGAAACCAAACAACTCTCTTCATAACTTATGATTTAATATCATGAAGAATAAATGTTAAGATCTATGCAGTGTTTTTTAGCTCACCTGAGCACATCGTGCTCAAGGTGAGCTTTTGTGATCATTGAATGTCCGTCGTGCAGTGTGCTTCGTTTGTCGTGCAATGTGCGTCGTCATGCGTCAACAATTTAAGTTTTTACACTCTAGAGGCCGCAAATATGATCTCATCTTAATGAAACTTTGTCAGAATGTTGGTCAGGTCACAAGTATGAACCCTATTGAAAATGGGAAGGATCCATGCCATATCACAGGAAAAGGGGCCTTATTGACAATTTTTTGTTTACACTCTAGAGGCCACAAATATGGCCCAATCTTCATGAAACTTGGTCAGAATGTTGATCAGGACACAAGGATGAACCCTATTGAAAATGGGAAGGATCTGTGCCATATCACGGAAAAGGGGCCTTATTGACAATTTTCTTGTTTACACTCTATTGGCCACAAATATGATCTAATCTTCATGAAACTTGGTCAGAATGTTTGTTAGGTCACAAGGATGAACCCTATTGAAATTGGAAAGGATCCGTCCCATATCACAGGAAAAGGGGTCTTAATGACAATTTTTCGTTTACACTCTAGAAGCCACAAATATGGTCAAATTATCATGAAACTTGGTCAGAATGTTGGCCAGGTCAAAAGGATGAAGCCTATTGTAAATTGGAAGGATCTGTGCCATATCACAGGAAAAGGGGCCTTAATGACAACTTTCTTGTTTACACTCTAGAAGCCACAAATATGGTCCAATCATAATGAAACTTGGTCAGAATAATTGTTAGGTCATGAGGATGAACTTTTTTGAACATGGGAAGGATCCATGCCATATCATGGGAAAAGGGGCCTAAATGACAATTTTTCTTGTAGAGCTCCAGACGCCACAAATATGGTCCAATCTTCGTGAAACTTGGTCAAAATATTTTCCAGGTCAAAAGAATGAACCTTGTTGAAAATGGGAAGGATTCATGCTTTATCACAGGAAAAGGAGTCTTAATGATACCTAATTTACTTGAAATAATTCTAATGGCCACAAAATATGACCCAAACTTTGTGAAACTTGGTTTTATGTAGAAATTATCTTCTTTAAGACATCTGCCTTTTAACTTGATGTGATGTCCTAGTGATCAAAGAGACTCGGGTGAGCGATCTAGGACCATCATGGTCCTCTTGTCTATGATTTCATAACTTTTGGGGATTTCAGCACAAATTTGAAGCAATTGAGAAATAACTATCCATACTCTTTGTTCATAGTAAAAAGCCCCCCACAAATCTAGAAAATATAGGGTATCTTTGCAAAAAGTGTGGCAATCCACAAATCGCCCTGCTAAGAAGAAACACTGTTTTTGCATAGTGAAATAGGGATTACTTTTTGGGGAAGCTTACAAATTAGCTGTGTACTGAAAATTGGTTTCATTAAGAAATAAAACCATTTTACACTTAAGCAGAATGTGCGAAATTAAATGGAACCATCTAGAATAAATTGTTTACATCAAAACACCAGCTACCTAATATCAAGCTACCAAATATGAAGTCTTGATTGGGTGTGATCATAATCAGCTTATTTCATAACCTGACCAGTGGTAAAACTTCTTTGCTTCTATTAGTTTCACAACTTTCAATCAATCCAGGACATTCTACCACACTGGTTAATCTATTAATTAATTAAACAATCCTGTGATCCAACTTAAATCAAATATTTATCAAATTATTACTTTTTTAGAATGGATTCATTTTGTTTGCAGCAGAGTGTTAAATAGGGAAACATTCTTTGCAAGATCAAGTTTACTTTGAAGAATAGATAAATGTGGCCCTTTATGTTGGCATTTGTAACAAAGAGCTAATAAGATGTGTAATTTCTTTAAAACATTATATAAATGTCCCAACTGGAACTAAACACTAAGATAATCTCATATTAGAATAGAAATAAACTAACATCTTTATAATAAGGTAGAATCACCAATCTGACAATGATCTGCTCTGATGGTTACTTTGTTCACTGACATGTCGCAAAATGACTGAGGCCAGTGACCCTTTTCATGGTAAATGATTTTCTTCCAAATTTTGCTCATCAATATTCATATAGTTTGATTGGTTGAACAATTGATTACATATTGCAATAAAAAGAAATTTGACTATGTAGCAATTTTGAAGCTTTGATATATGGCTGTCCAAAAAGATTATGTCTCATAATCTTGACCTTTAAACTTGATGATATTGAATATTAAGATATTAAGATACATTTTTTTTCATGGAAGTATGAAACTTAGAGTCTAATCACACTTTTGTATGAATCCACTTTGTGTGATAAGTTTTAAACTTTGATATTGTATGGCTTTTGTGTATTCATACAGTGTTGTTGGGTTTTTAGCTCACCTGAGCACATCGTGCTCAAGGTGAGCTTTTGTGATCATTGAATGTCCGTCGTGCGTCGTCTGTCGTCCGTCGTCCAGCGTCAACAATCTTAGTGTTTACACTCTAGAGGCCACAAATATGGCCCAATCTTCATGAAACTTGGTCAGAATGTTGCCCAGGTCACAAGGATGAACCCTATTGAAAATGGGAAGGATCCGTGCCATATCATGGGAAAAGGGGCCATAATGACAATTTTCTTGTTTACACTCTAGAGGTCACAAATATGGCCCAATCTTCATGAAATTTGGTCAGAATGTTGGCCAGGTCACAAGGATGATCCTTATCGAAAATGGGAAGGATCTGTGCCATATCACGGGAAAAGGGGCCTTAATGACAATTTTTTTGTTTACACTCTAGAGGCTACAAATATTGCCCAATCTTCATGAAACTTGGTCAGAATGTTGGCCAGGTCACAAGGATTAACCCTATTGAAAATGGGAAGGATCCATGCCATATCACGGGAAAAGGGGCCATAATGACAATTTTCATGTTCACACTCTAGAGGCCACAAATATGGCCCAATCTTCATGAAACTGGGTCAGAATGTTGGCCAGGTCACAAGGATGAACCCTATTGAAAACTGGAAGGATCCGTGCCATATCACGGGAAAAGGGGCCTTAATGACAATATTCTTGTTTACACTCTAGAGGCCACAAAAATGGCCCAATCTTCATGAAACTTGGTCAGAATG
This sequence comes from Fragum whitleyi, assembly GCA_948146395.1. Lineage (NCBI taxonomy): Eukaryota > Metazoa > Mollusca > Bivalvia > Cardiida > Cardiidae > Fragum > Fragum whitleyi. The sequence continues at coordinate 29,724,686 of OX411559.1, read as the reverse complement.
TTTGTTAGGTCAAAAGGATTAACCCTATTGAAAATGGGAAGGATCCATGCCATATCACGGGAAAAGGGGCCTTAAATGACAATTTTCTTGTTTACACTCTAGAGGCCACAAATATGGCCCAATCTTTATGAAATTTGGTTAGAAGGTTGGCCAAGCCACAAGGATGATCCCTATTGAACATGGGAAGGATCTGTGCCATATCACGGGAAAAGGGGCCTTAATGACAATTTTCTTGTTCACACTAGAGGCCACAAATATGGCCCAATCTTCATGAAACTTGGTCAGAATGTTGGCCAGGTCACAAGGATTAACCCTATTGAAAATGGGAAGGATCTGTGCCATATCATGGGAAAAGGGGCCTTAATGATAATTTTCTTGTTTACGCTCTAGAAGCCACAAATACAATTCAATTTTCATGAAACATGATCAGAATAATGGCTAGGTCACTAGGATGAAGCCTATTTAAAATTGGAAAGATCCATGTCATATCATGGGAAAAGGGGCCTTAATGACAATTTTCTTTTAAGAGCTCTAGACACCACAAATATGGTCCAATGTTCATGAAACTTGGTCAAAATGTTTGCCAGGTCATGAGGATGAACTCTTTTGAAAATGGGAAGGATCCGTGCCATATCACGGGAAAAGGGGCCTTAATGACAATTTTCTTTTAAGAGCTCTAGACACCACAAATATGGTCCAATGTTCATGAAACTTGGTCAAAATGTTTGCCAGGTCACAAGAATTAACTCTGTTTAAAATGGGAAGGATTCATGCCATATCACAGGAAAAGGAGTCTTAAAGATAATTTACTTGAAATAACTCTAATGGTCACAAAAATGGACCAAACTTAGTGAAACTTGGTTTTATGTAGAAATTATCTTCTTTATGACATCTGCCTTTTTACTTGATGTGATGTGCAAGTGATCAAAGAGAGTCAGGTGAGCGATCTAGGACCATCATGGTCCTCTTGTTGGTTTCATGCCTCCATGAAAACAACAAGTACTCTCTTCGACTCTTAAATGCATACAAAAAAATTGTCATTGTTAAAGACACATGTACAAATAAAAATCCTAGGCCTGGGACCTTTGCTGGGTTTTAAACTTAAATGAAAAGGAAGAAATTGCAAGTCACCATAGAGTCAAGCAATTTCTTCTCTATTTGCAATGTTTCTTTGTAAGTTTTGTAGTCTTTGCAAAGTCAGTTTAGTATGGAAAAGGGTTTATGATGTGAGTTGTCTATTTAGAAGAATGAAGAAAGTACTATTTATGTATGTACATGTATGCTAGCTTGTACTAATTGAAGATAATGAAATACACAAACATGAATGAGCTATAAGTGTCCTGAATTATCTATAAGATAACATTTTGACTCATCTCATAGTTTAAATTTTATAGACCGGTGTGTAAGCAGAAAAAATGTTGAATTTAACTTAGGGGCCCAGACTAACATAATTCAACATTTTACAATAGGGTTAGAGGTCAAAATCTAGGGACCATGGGCGACTGGAGCCCTGCTAGTATTTTCCCCTGTGTAAGGTTAGATATCAAACTTCAGAAATTATTTCAATATCAGAAAGCACATTAGAAATTAACTCCAAAAATCTGTATGAATGGTATGTAGGTGTTAGTTGATCAACTGATTTGTTTGTTTGTTTGAATGGGTTTTTTCATTGCTTTTGACATTAATTTAGTCATATTGTGGCAACTGGAGCACCTAACAATGGATTCCACACCAGTACTACTACCATCATATCCTTTCCTAGCCTCCAGCTGCTATCCCACATAGGTCTACAATTATCAACCCATTGGTGGGAGATAAATAGTGGAAAAGGATGAGTGCCTTCATAGGGGATCGAATCTGGAACCTCTAGATTGACAGTCTGCCGAGCTAACAACTGACTAAGTCAGTGGCAGGTTGATCAACTGAGCTGTTCAACTTTTCATCAGAGGTACCGAGATAAGAGAGGGTAAAACCAGTCTAAAATTTTTATTTCTCAAAGGAACCCTCTGTTGTGGGTATTCTTTGGAATTGTTTTGAGACGATACCAATGGGCACCAGCAAAATTGGGGTTTTGCTATTATTATTGAATTACTTTGATATGAAATTCAAATACCCCATCTCTCTGTCCAGCTGTCATAGTACAGTTGGTAGTGCTTTAGACTGTCAATCTAGAGGACCTTGGTTTGATCCTACGGCTCACTGCAAAAAAACTACCTATACAGCTGATGTTTAGCAGTTAAGAACATCATGTTTTTTGACATTCATTCCGATTAAAATCATTCTAAATCATTCAACACTCCATTTATCCATTCCGAACACTCACCCAAAATGATCAAAAACGCTCCAAAATGGATAGAAAACATTTCAAAATTGTTAATCAAATTATTTCACCATTTTATTGGCTGCTTTTGGTCTGATTTGTCCACGAAGATACTCAAACAGAAGAGTATGTTATGTATATTTTATTAAAGGAAGGTAATAAATATGGCTAATTCTGTTCATCTTGAACAAAATTATTGATATTGGATTTCCTCCATTTAATTTCACCCAAAACTTGCTCCAAAAACCCATTCAATTTCATTCCAAAATCAATCATTTTGTCATTTTCACGATGTTCTTAACTGTATTGCTAAGTGTTGGATCATCTATGTGGCAGTAGCTTTCTTATGCCTGAGGGATACAGACCACTATTAAGCTAGATGACCATAATCAGTCTTCAGCTCCATCATACTTTATCAGTATTGTCTGGCTCATAGGCTTAGTGGTTAGCATGCTTGACTCATAATCTGATTGTAAGGTTTGTGATTGAGACCCAACTGCAGGCGGGCAGTGTATTTGGGAAGGACACTTCTCTGGCAGAGCCCCAGTCCACCCAGATATAAAAGTGGGTAGCAGTGGTTAGAACCCATTGCCTCTCTCTCTTTGTGCAGGATAAGATCTGGAATGAGTTTAGACTATAATGGAAATAAGAGGCTCTCAATCCTTTATTGTGATATCCTTGAGTTGAAAAAAATCATCTCGATGGCTTGATTGGTTTCTTAAGTTGTAAGGAAGGTTTCAAGAAAATTTAGAATTTAATGACCCTCTTAATAAGTGATATTTTGATTTATAAAATCAGTTCATGAACTCATCAATTTGATATTATCTGTATGATAATTTCAAGAGCATCCCATGATTGTGAGTTAATGAATGAATTTAATGAATGTGACAGGATTTGATTTGTTTTGTTTCATATTTGGATTATTATTGAATATTTTTTCCTGTTTCTATGACTCAATGATCATGATGCACATGACATAAGGAAGATCACTATAAAATGAGTTTTAGACTGTTTCAGGTAATCTTTGGTCTATCAGGGCCAGAGGTTATATAGCTTTTCTCAGGCTCAATTCAAACTTTTCTCAAATTTTAATTTGAGATTAAAGCTGTAATTCTGTTTTATTACTCATTTTAATGTTTTAGCATAAAAGATGATATTAATAAGTTGCTATAAATAACAACTTATTAATATCATCTTTTATTTTCATACATTTATTTTAATTTAGAATTTGAGAAAATTGAGACTGAGAAAAGTTTTATAACCTTGGGCTCAGATAAAGTGATAATTGGTCATGTGACAGAGTCAGGCGTAAACATCAATTGAACCTTTCTGAGACATTCCAAGAATTTCATGCGTGTGTAATGGGAAGACTGGGATCAGCTTGAACAGGTAGCTCTCGCTGTTCACAAATGTAGAATATTTTTATTGCACTGTTTGGCTGTCCAGGAAGTTCAATGTCTCAACATGAAATTGTTGGAACTGTCACACACTGGTTCAATTGGGGTCTAACTTTCATAAATCTTGATCAAAAAGCCCATTCAAGGTACAGTGTGAACATGATTGTAGTGATGATGGGAAACTTTTATGAAAATTCATTTGCTGATAGCAATTTCAGGATTAAGGTAGTTGACCCATAATAGTTCCTTAAAATTTCTGAAATCATAAACTCTAACAGTGTGAACAGAGGTTTCCTAATGATTTCATTAGAAAACCTCTGTTAACATTGTGAAAGCTCATAAGTTCTAAATTGTTGCAGAACCATTAATTTAATGGGTTCAGTACCTTTATTATCAATTGAGCCTAGCTAATTTAGCCTAGCTGTATTTAAAAGGATGTTAATACAATGTATTATTATTATTATACCTTTTATTCCTCCATTTTCTGAAGAGTTACATAATAATAAATTTTAACAAAAATTATTGCTACAAAGAAACAATATAAATAGAAAATTAAAAGAAAACAGTGAAAAGGGAGTGCAATAGAGGAGGACGCTTTCAACCAAGAAGGACAAGTGAGAAAAAGAAGAAGAAGAGGAAGAAGAAGAAGAATGAATCAATGAATGAATTAATCAATGAATGAATCAATGAAAGAATCAATCAATGAATCAATGAATGAATCTGCTGATCAGCTAACTTATTAACTTATCAACGCATTCATCTATTAACCAAGCAACGAGTCCAGCAATCAATTACTGTGTAATGCATATCGTATGGGTCACAGTGATTTGAGTATATTCATATGATTTATCTTGTCTACTTAGAGTTGATCCAGCGAAAACGAAATGGAGCAACAATTTCATTATAATCGTGGGGGCTGATTCTTGGTATTTATTACATCAGTACTGTGCTGCCATACCTCATAGGTGTTAAGAATATCAGGAATCAATTGTTAGGCCATGATATGGCTGTGAGATTGTTACAACTGGCGTATACTGGTAACCACATTCAACAAACCAACACTACAGTTACAACCTTTCCTAGCCTCCAGCTTCTAACACACTTTAGTCAACAACTATCAACACATTGGTATGAGACAAATTCTCAGAAAGGATGAGTGCTGCTGTAGGGGATCAAACTCTGGACCTCTAAATTGTTGGCCTTACATGCCAACTGTCACTAACATGTCATCAACTGTGACCTTTCCATTTAACCCTTTCCTGTTTTACAAAATTTTGGACCTGTCCAAATTCAAAGGTTTTGCAGACGAAAATTTTAAGTGGATTTAATTTGAAAAATAACCATTCTGTGGGGTAGAAAATAGTATGGAAAAAGAAGAAATTGCTTGTCAGAAGCAATTTCTTCTTTTTTCACAATGTTTTCTCAATCATAAAATCACAGGCACGTAAAAAGCAGGGATTAAACAGCAAAGTGTTAATCAATGAATGAATCAATGAATGAATCAATCAATGAATCAATCAATGAATTTGCTGATCAGCTAACTTATTAACTTATCAACGCATTCATCTATTAACCAAGCAACGAGTCCAGCAATCAATTACTGTGTAATGCATATCGTATGGGTCACAGTGATTTGAGTATATTCATATGATTTATCTTGTCTACTTAGAGTTGATCCAGCGAAAACGAAATGGAGCAACAATTTCATTATAATCATGGCGGCTGATTCTTGGTATTTCTTACATCAGTACTGTGCTGCCATACCTCATAGGTGTTAAAAATATCAGGAATAAATTGTTAGGTACTCCAGCCGCCATGATATGGCTGTGAGATTGTTAGAACTGGTGTATACCGGTAACCACATTCAACAAACCAACACTACAGTTACAACCTTTCCTAGCCTCCAGCTGCTAACACACTTTGGTCAACAACTATCAATCCATTGGTATGAGACAAATTGTCAGAAAGGATGAGTGCTGCTGTAGGGGATCAAACTCTGGACCTCTAAATTGTCGGCCTTACATGCCAACTGTCACTAACATGTCACCAACTGTGACCTTTCCATTTAAATGACTGGCTCTTTGGCCGGTTGGTTAGCACGCTCGACTTGTATTCTGGAGGTAAAGATTTCGAGACCCAATGGAGTTGGGTAGCGTATTTGGGCAGGACACTTTACAGAAGGGGCCCCAATCCAACCAGCTGTAAAAAGGGGTAGCAGTGTTTAGATCCCATTGCCTTTCTCTCAATGTGTAGGATAAAATCTGGAAGGAGTTAATAGTATAATAGAAATAAGTTGTTTGACACTGGAGCAGGGAATCTCAATATACTTACTGTCTGTGCCTGGAGAAAAAAAAATGTCACAATACCTAGCCTCCCTACTCCTTCAAAAATATATTGATAGATTGAAAATTCAAAAGCCTCTCTTTAAAAACTTCTCTAATAAACAATTTTCAGCAAACAACAAGGTTGAAAGTAAAGACCTTATGGATTTGTAAACATAATTCAAAAGATGACTGTTGGTTTTGAGTAAGTTATCAAGTTATCCAATCCAGTTCAACAATATTTTAAATTACAAGACATTTTGAAATATAAAGGCGTAACTGGGATTACTCTATTTACGGAAGTGTGTAAAAGAATTAATCCACTGTTGAAAAATATTGTTGATGAATGATCATAGCATCAAAACTACAGCTTATTCAAGCTGTAGTTATGATGTGTTGATTATTCACTAATGCTCAATCATAAAAAGGAGGGCATTCATCTTTTATTCTAGTCCACATATTGCCTTTTTCCTATATATTCTTGGTTGTCTCCTGAGTGCATATAAATTTCAAAGTCTAGATACGCCAATGAAATAAAATACAATAAGGAAGTTAATACATCTGTTGTAAAACATAACTTGATGAACATTTTTACTATCATGATTACCAGTTTATCAAACCAGCCGTTTATTTGATGTACGTCTCCATCATACAATGCAATTATTTGAAAGGTAACTGCTAGGGTTTTTTAGCTCCACTGGCCGAAAGGCCAGCGGGCTATTGTCATGGCGAGGTGTCCGTCGTCCGTGCGTGCGTCCGTCCGTCCGTCCGTAAACTTTTACTTTAAAAATCTTCTCCTCATAAAGTACTGGATGGATTCCAATCAAATTTCACAGGAATGTTCCTTAGGTGACCCTCTATCAGATTCCTTCAAAATTTTTTAATCGGTTGAAAATCATGGCTGTAGTGGGCGTGGCTAATTTCCATATATGGTAATAGGTGGCTTTTCTCAGAAACTAATTGATGGATATTTACCAAACTTCACATGAATTATCCTTGAGGGGCCCTCTACCAGCCTACAAAAAATCATTGTGATCGGATGAAAAATATGTATTTTATGGGCGGAGGTCATTTCTCTATATGTTATATAGTGAAAACTTTGAAAATCATTTTCTCAGAATCTAATCAATAGATATCAACCAAATTTTACATGAATGATACTTGAGTGACCCTCTATCAGTATAGCCAAAATTATTGTGATCGGATGAAAAATATGTATTTTATGGGCGGAGGTCATTTCTCTATATGTTATATAGTGAAAACTTTGAAAATCATTTTCTCAGAACCTAATCGATAGATATCAACCAAATTTTACATGAATGATACTTGAGTGACCCTTTATCAGTATAGCAAAAATTATTGTGATCGGATAAAAAGTATATATTTTATGTGCGGAGGTCATTTCCGTATATGTTATATAGTGTAAACTTTGAAAATCATTTTCTCAGAACCTTATCGATAGATATCATCCAAATTTTACTAGAAAGATTGTTTAGTGATCCTTTATCAGTCTATTAAAAAATATTGTGATTAGATAAAAAATATGTCTTTTATGGGCAGAGGTCATTTCTTCATATATAGGGTAAAACAAACTATCCCGAAAGGTTAAACAGATGGATTAGATATCATGGAAATTTTATTTCTGTGAAGTTGTATCAGTCTGCAAAAAAATATTTGATTAGATGAACAGCATATGCTATCATTAGTTAGAATTTTGTTTTGATGACAAACAATTGTGAAGTAACATCTTTTAGTAGTGTTTAATTAAAAGTGGAAAGATCTACAATCAAAATTTTGCAGACCAACACCAGTATATTGTGCAGTAACATTCTGTTAGTTTTGAAATTCTTATATTTGGATTTTAACAAAATATCACTAGAATGATCCTTGGGTGACCCATTATCAGACTGCACAAAATTATTGTAATTAAATGAAAAATATTTGTGTAACAGGTTGAGGTCAATTTTGTTATACACTGATCATGAGTTTTTTATGCAGAAATATTTCAGCATATGACCCTTATTTACTTGAAATAAACATTCACTCATTCATTCACTTCAATTCTCATTTAAACAGCTTTATCATCCTCTAATATAGTCATTATTTGGATATTCAGGCCTGTGGAGCGAATCAGGCGCTCAAGCCCCTCTAGTTTAGTGATTTATGCAAGAGCAAGAAACCAAAAGGAATTTATATGATTTAATTTGGGTTGTTACCATCAGTTTTGTGCATTCTATTTTTGTTTTTCAATGAAAACAATTTTCAGTACACTGCTATTTTGGATGTTAAAAGCCACATAATGTAGTCCCTTAAGAAATCAGTTTTGTTATTGAAAATCACGTATATTTTTGATCCATGAAATTAAATTATAAGAGATAAACACTACTGCAAAAGGGTCCAATTAAAATTACATTAAAAGACCATTAATGGCCCATGAAAACAAGGAAAACCATTAAAACGAGCCATTAGTCCTTGTAAAAAAATAATAATGGGTAACACTTTTAGCCATTAAAATGCTATCTTATGGCCATTAATTCACGATTTGACCATTAAAAAACCATGAAATGCAGGTTAATATAACCAGTAAAGGTCAAGGTCATTTTCAAGGTCAAATTTATGAAAAAAATGCAAAAATCTTTGACATTTTTGTGATATCTCTGGTTCTACTGAAGGAATTCACATGAAACTTGGCACACGTATTCACCATCCAAAGGGCAACCTTTTTTTCAAGGGGGATAACTTTTGAAACATTTTCTGCAAATAACACTCCTTTGTCTACTTAGTTTTTTTCACCATCCATTAGTTTTTTACCATCCAGCACTTACAGTCGAGCGTAGGCACCCGTAGGCAGTGCTCTTGTTCAGCATAACAAGGGTTAAGGTTTTTCCCACAAAAATTAAGTAGAAAGCAGACAATATGGGCTTAGATCAGCCTGCACATTTGTGGAGGCTGATCTTAGTCTGTTTTGTTTGGAAAATCTCTATGTACAGCAATAATCTATCATGAACAGCAGGTTATTGGAGTTAAAACCTAGGCACAGCAAGATGCAGCAAACACTCTGTTATGGTCTTTGCTATTTTACACTAATAAGATTTTCCTACAAAGAAATTAATTTCTTTGGATGAAAAAATAAATAAATACTGGTAGAAATATAAGATTTTTGGGCAGTCATGAATCTACAAACTTAATGTAATGGAGATAAACATGCTGCTTATTATGTAACAATGGTACTGGAGTTGCTTCCCTTGTGTTTGAAACCACTGACATGAGATACATGTATAGATATACATACATGTTTCATAAAGTTCCCAGGAGTGTTTATTAAGGTAGTGGACCCATAATAGTTCCACATCATTTCGGAAGTCATTAACTTTAACAGTGTGAACTGAGGTTTCTTAATGATTTCATTAGAAAACCTTGGTCAACATTGTGAAATATTATGATTTCAGAAATGTTGTGGACCTTTACATGTCCACTACCTTTAGTCAAATACGGTTTTGCAGTTTTTACCATTATATCAGTGACTTTCTGATTGTCCTTGACCTTAAGGTTGTGGACCCATAATAGTTTTGCAACGATTCAGGAGTAATGAACTTTAACAGTGTTAACCGAGGTTTCCTAATGATTTTCATTAGGAAACCTCGGTTAACATTGTGAGAGAATATATGGTCCATAATGTTGCGGAACTATTATGGTTCCACTACCTTAATGTCTATTATCCCTGTATAAGCTGTATCTTAAATGATTACAATAAAAAAAAAACATGCATTTTGCAGAATTAATTTTTAAAATAAAAAGATACATTTTCTTTTTCCCCATAGAACTTCATTGAGGGATGAACCCATGACCTTGCCAAGGAAATTTCCTTCTGAATGAGAGTTACACAAAACATTTTCTTTCTTATGTTTCAGTATGTTAAATGTAGTAAGTAATCATAGTGAAATCCTAACACTTTAAAGTAACTGTAAAATTATAGGGAAGGGATAAAATGCATAATTTAACATGCAAGCATTAACATAAGCCAATTGGTAAGATCATTTAAGGTCTAGTTCAAACTAAATGTATTGTAAGTACTTAAAGATGTTTTTAGGCTTACATTACTTTTGCTCCAACTTCTTAACTTTCTCTCATATTTTCACATTTAAGAGCTGAATTCATTCTTCTAAACCTTTTGGTTTTAAGAACAGTTTAGAATATATTAATCAAGATACACCATGACTTCGCAAGAACAAGTGCTTCATATAAATGATTATATGATAATGGATTCTTACAATGATTTGTCATCAAAACAGTTTCCATTGGAAAACGACTTGGTGGTAAATTTAATTTAACAAAATTTTGGAATGTTTTTAATGCTAAAGAGAGGATTATAGTGATTTACAATATTTTGATATTTGCTAAACACCATGAAAATGTTAATATTATGTTCATTGTGAAATTTTAAAAAAAAAATACACTCCATATTACACTGGACCAATTTCAACTTTACTTAGTTCCTTACTTGATAATTTCTCACACCAGTGTTTTTTTAAGCCTTGTCATGCTGAACCCATAATATTCCTCATTTGGCAGGAAGTTTAGACAAAGATCAGCCTGCAAATATGTGCAGTCTGATCTTTGTCTAAACCTCCTGTTTTTTCTTTTCAAACCAGAAAAGATTAGATATTAGACTAAATCACAATTGGTGCAAATCAGTGCCTTCAGTACTTTGAATTTATAGCAATTTTGACAAGGTTTGTATTCCGCATGACAAGGGTTGAGCCTCTCTTGTACCCTTGTTCCTTGAGGTGCTGTAGCTTGAAAGCATTGGGCCATAGGATGAGTTCAAGAGGTAAAGATGTTCAAGTTATGTAAGAGACTATAAATCTAAGTATCTAAGTAACAAAGACATTATCCAATTCTTTATAAAACTGCTGTTTGGTTCCACATACAAATTTCGTGCTGATTTACATATTTTCGGTGCACCCGATTTTTGGTGGGAAAAACATTCAATGATGGGAGCCTAAAATACAGCAGGAATGGGTTTTTGTCTCTATTTCTAGAAGAATGATGTAATTTCAGACAGATGCGGTCTACAAAGCTCAAAGCTGTGGGTGTTGTTTAAAAAGAGGTAGTTAGATAAATTGTTGTCATTGGTTGCCAAACACTAAGTTAGAAACTGTGCCTGTTTCAAAAAGCTTCTATGTTCTGTTAACCACGCTATGCAGCCTCTATCTAATACTTATACCCCCACACACCTACGAAGTAGAGGGGGGGGGGGGTATATTAGTTTCACCATGTCTGTCTGTGCATTCATCAGTGAATTGAAATGTCCATTTATAGACTTTTCCTTTTGAGAACTCAAACTCAAGAACAATGTGATTTAGAATCATGAAACTTTACACAACTGTTGCTCATGGCCCATAGAATTGCCAGATTGTTTTGGTATCATGAAGGTCAATGGTCAAGGTCACAAATGAACTTTGTCTGGAAACAGTTTACTGAACTTGGACAAAGCACCAGTTGGGGGTATAGGTCCATTCTGTGACAGATCTAGTTATTATGTGCTGAAGCTGCATTCATGCCATCTATTAACCAAACTAACTTGACTAGGCTCTGTCAGTATCCAATTGCTGGATTGGACTTGATTGAGTAGATCGAGGCAGCAATTGGAACCTCAGAAAAAAACAAACTTGGTTAGGAAACAGACCATAAAAAATGAAGAATAAAGCCAATTATGACCACAAGTTTCTGCAATTATTGTTCAGTTTTCGTGATTTTAAATGACAAAGGGTTATTGCTATCTCTTCAAAGAGGCTTAATATTGTAATTCTTATTCAGATAAGAAAAGATGATGCTTAAATCCTTATCCTATAATACAATATTTAATTCCTGAGACATTTATATTTTCTAATCATATTTGACTTTTTTTGCTCTTTAACAGTTTTTAAATGGTGAAATAATCAGCAGAAAGTGTAGGCAAAGATTAGGCTGCACATTTGTGCAGTCTGATCCTTGTCTTAACTATCTTTTGATCCAGTCCATGATCTCTAAGCAGAAAGAAGGGTGAAGAATCATTCTTAAAATTATCAACCTATATCTGAATGATAATTTCAACCCAAAGTTCTCTTTGAAATCAAAATTTTGTGTAATTCAAAGCTACTCTTTCACAGATTTTAGTGAAACAGTTATTTTCACATTTATATCTATAACATTTTTTTGGAATTTCAATTTTGAAGAATATGATGGAGTGTTAGTGTTTAAGATACATTGAGGAATAGGATTGAATAAGTTGAGAAAGTGGAGGAAATTCATCATTTTGTAGTGCTCTATTCTAAGTTCCTACACAGTAAATGTTTTGCTGCAAGTCTAAAAGCCATATGCTGTAAAATGATAAAAGACGCTCTTGGTAGAATGATTTACAAAAATTACTTTTAAAGTAGAGATTCCATAATAGTTCTGCTAAATTTGGAAGTAATGATCTTAAACAATGCATGTTAACTGAGGTTTCCTAATGAAATCATTAGGAAACGAGTCGGTTAACAATTGTAAAATTTAAGATCATTACTTTTGAAATGTTGTGGAACTATTATGGGTCCACTACCTTAAGCAGCATATACATGATTGATAATTTGTTTACTTTAAGCTGACTGGTCTGATCAAATATTGTAGAGTGTCAGACAGTCAATCTAGAAAATCGGGATTTATCCCCAACATCAGTACTCACCTTTATTTACTGGTCTCCCATAAATAGGTTGATAATCACAGACCTATGTGGGATAGCAGCTGGAGGCTAGGAATAGGATGTGATTGTGGTATTGGTGTGAAAAATATCAGGAACCTGTTGTTAGGTGCTCCATTTGCCGTTATTATACTGAAAGATTGTTGAAAGTGGTGTAAAACCCCATTCAAACAAACAAAATCTAACCAAACATTGTAGACCTGGATCAAACTGCTTTTTCAGGAGCTGTTTAATCAGGTTCTACATTTACTTATGGTTTTTCAACATTTAGATGCAAATTTACACTGTGATAGACTCTAAAAATTTTAGAAGAATAATTGTACAGTAAAACTTGTGTTAAGCCACCACTTAAGGGACCACCAAAAAGCGGTCGTTTATGGGAATTGTCGCTTAATACAAAATACCATGATGAAGGTGACAGTTCATTTTGATAGCATTTAAAGATTGTTGGTCAAGTTGTGCTGAATCCTGTGATGTTCGAACCCATTAGAATCGTCTTATTGAGACGATTCTAATGGGTTCCAACAACATAAGATTCAACAATAGCCAATTTTTCGTTAAGAATGTCCACTTTCTCGGAGATTTTACTTACGGTAAGGGGACTTTTTATGATGGTCGCTTAATTAACGTGGTCGCTCGAGCAATATCGACTGTATGTCTTTAGATTGACCAAAATAATTTGCCATACAGTTCACATATTCTCAACTTCAATTTCTTTTGTAGTAAATCAGTTTTAAGTTAGAATATTGTGTTGTAGAAAGACTAAAGTGAGAGGACTTTATAATTATGAATGTTGATAGTAAAGTTGAAAGAAAATATGCTTCCTGTAAGACTACATTCTCTAAGGATAAAAAGAAGAATGAGTCCAATGGAAAAATTAAAAGTGATGTAAGTTAAGTATATTTTAAGATCACCTGAGCCAAAATTTTAACCACACCAAATAAATGATGTTTTCATTTCAAGATTGTCTTTGATAACCATAGTTTTGCTTATTTCATTGGTTGGATGAGATCCCTTGAACTCACCCCTGAATCTGTACATATTGTTGAATTCTTGTGACCAAATTTCTACCCGTGTACAAATAGATTATGATATCACTTGTGGCTTGTTTTCCACATGCAAATTTCTTCTGCTCATCACAGAAGAAAAAAATCTTCAAAGCAAACAAGTAAACATTTGTCATCTACTTGCTCATGAACTAATGAGATAATCATATTTGCTGTCAGTAAAAGCAGTATTTACTTTGTTCAGGATGTTAAAACGGTGAAAATTGTTGGCAAATCATACCCTGCATTACACAAGTTCCTGTGCAAAGCAGGGTATAATTTGAAAACAGTTTGGTGCATTTTGTCATATCCTGAATCCTGATCTATGTTTACACCACCATGTAGTTTTTGCCTTTCAGGCTAGAGTTGAGTATGAAATTAAATTTCAAAAGAAAGATTGCCCCACCCTCTCAAATACCAATACTTGTAGTACTTTGATTTTAGTTCATTTCTGAAAAAAAAAAAATCAATATGACAAGAGTCAACAATAATTTGGCCCTGAAGTATTTTATCTTCACGAGCAACTGTCATTGGGCAGTTGGCAGCATGTAAGACTGTCAATCTAGAGGCCCTGGGTTCAACCCTTGACAGTGGCACTCATTCTTCAGACTGTTTGTCTCTCACCAATGCGTTGATAATACTAGCCCTATGTGAGATATCACCTTGAAGCTAGGAAGGGATTTGATGGTGGTACAGGTGAGAGAAATACCAGGAATCCATTGTTAGGTGCTCCAGCTGCTGTAATATAACTGAAAGAAAGTTAAATGTGGCGTAAAACCCCATTTCAACAAAACAAAAACAAATTTTATCTTCTCAAACTACACTTTTAATCTAAAAAAATGTTAATTGATTTATCTTCATTCTTCATTTTCAGTCTGGAGGGGGGGAGAAGAAAGAGCACTTGTATAAAATACTTGTGATTGGTGAACTCGGAACCGGAAAGACCTCCATCATCAAACGTTATGTCCATCAGTTTTTCTCCCAACATTACAGAGCCACAATCGGTGTTGATTTTGCGCTGAAAGTATTAAACTGGGATGCCGACACTATTGTACGATTACAGTTATGGGACATTGCAGGTTTGTACAGGGGTCTGGATAAATGGAGGGATAATTCCTGTCTTTAATTAAGTGTTATTTCTCACCAAAGTATTAAGTTATGGCCACCCTTTTGAATCGTCTGAAGATGACACTTCTTGGAGTATGACACAAGTTTTGCCTGGTATAATTAAAATGAATCTTACTTCATTTGTTATCATATTGTTTGTGATATAAGATACCTTTGGCTTGGCTGATTTAAAGAAAACCTGAAGTATTTCCTTTGAATTGTGCCTATTCTTGTTACGCAAAAAACTTCAAAAATTGACATGTCTTGTACATGTAATTAGGAAAGGCTATCACTTCAACATGAAATATTTACTCCCTGTCAAAGGAGAAAAGCTAAACCACAAAGACATGAAACTCTAATGCCCCAGCATTGCTTATTTTGGGCGCAAATTCTTTAACCATTGTGTCTGTTTGATTTTGTCTGTCTCTCAGCAAACAAACCCAAAAAAAACCTTATCATTGCCGATTAATGTAAGCCTAGAAAAGATACTATTCTCATATTTGGCATGCTCATAAGTCTCATAGATATGCATCTTTATTATAATAGTTCAAGGTAATTTCTCAAGGTCAAGTTCATCTATCAAGGTCAATCTTGTCAAAATAGGGCTGCATTAAGGACAGTAGTGTTTCACAAACACATCTTAGTTTTGACTAGGTAATCATAGGTTGTACTATTGATTGTTTTCACTAGTTTATTTGTATGCGAGTTTTTTTTATACTATCTATCTGTTCTATATTAAGGTCAAGAAAGGTTTGGAAATATGACCAGAGTCTATTACAAAGAAGCAGTAGGAGCATTTATAGTATTTGATTTAACCCGAGCGTCAACCTTTGATGCAGTGACCAAGTGGAAAAATGACCTTGACCTGAAAGTTCAACTGCCTGATGGCAAACCCATTCCATGTGTTCTTTTAGCTAATAAAGTAAGTACTGTATGTAGTAATATCATTATTGTATTGATTAAAATGTTTTTCATATACAGTCAATTTTGCTCAAGCTAATAAGCGACCATTTTTATTTAGCGACCGTTTTAAAATCCCCTTCTTTAAATCAAAATACCTGAAAAAATATATATCACTGGTATAAGAAATATTCTAAATGAATCCCATGCTGTAAATACTCACCAGAATCGTCTCAAAAAGACGATTCTGGTGAGTTTTTTACAGCATAGGTCCTTGAAAATTTTGCAATAACATACATCTATCAAAATCATGTTTCTTAATTGTAAACAATACATTTATTAAGCGACCATTTTCTTTAAAGACTGCTTTCTGGTGGTCCCATTACTGGTCGCTTAATACAAGTTTTACTGTAGTTCAAAATGGTCCTTTAAATAGTGAGGAGAGACAGTGGACCATTTTTTAGCTATGCTTGTTTTGGAGAAAACCTTAGCTATTGTCATCCCCTTGGGGTCATTGTTGTAGTTGTGGTGTTTGAAGTTGATGGCAATGGCATGACAAACTTTAACCTTGGTCATATCTCTGTTGTTGTTGAAGATATAGTAATGAAGCTCTGCATATGTGTTGACCATCATGAGGTCTATCAAGAGGAATAACTCTAAAATCATTTTTGTAAGGGTTATTCCCCCTTTTTGACAGATGTTTTCCCTATCCAGTACCTGCCACTGAGTGTTGGTAACCATGGGCCATGCTCTTGTCTTGGTGTGTGTGTCATGTGGGTTTTCTACTGCTACCACTGGGTCTTTTAAGTGTCTTTCCAAAGACACACCCCACAGTGAGTTAGTCTCAAAACCACAACCACCAGGTTATAAGTCAAGTGCACTAACCACTAAGTTTTCAGAGCAGTCGAATATTGAATAGGTAAACTCAAAAATAAATGTTAAAAGTTTTGTTTATAGTCTGTTTCTATGTCAAACATGATTAACCGACTTCACATGTTAACTAACAACAAGGGATTTAAGGAACACAGGGTTTGAGAGGTTGAGACTCTCAAATAAGTAGCTCTGTAGTAGTCCCAAGAGCCCTAGAACTTTTTTGTTCAGAAAAAAATTGAAATCCGAATTAGATATTAACAAGAGGCCCTGTAGTCCTGAGACTCGTGTCCTATCATAGACACCACAAATTTTATCACTCCCAAAAGAACAATTAATATTGTTCATTTGAAAATAATGCTTTATATTGTACATATTGAAGAACCAGGGTAGCCCTATGTACAGGATGATAGAATATTTGAAAACATTTTAAAATGATATCTTGCTCACATGCAAAGCAGGGCAAAATTTGCAAACTGTTTTCAAAATTTTCATCCTGAACACATGTCTATATTTCAGTGTGACCAACCTAAAGAAGGTCTAATGAACAACGCCAGTCAGATAGATGAGTTTTGTAAAGAGAGGGGATTTATTGGTTGGTTTGAAACATCAGCTAAAGAAAATATCAATATAGATGAAGCTTCCAGATTCTTGGTTACTCAGGTAATACAGCAGTATAATTTGGTTTTATTATACCCTTACCTACAAAGAAGAGGGGGGATATATTTGTTTCATCCAGTCTGATTGTCTTTTTGTCCTACCATCTGTCTGTCTGTCTGTCCATCTGTAGACCTTTTTGTTTCCGGATTCTAACTCGAGAGCAAAGAGACCTAGAATCATGAAACTTTGCACAATTGTTTGCCATAGCACTTGGAGGTGAAACATGCCCTATTATTTTTGGGCCACGAAGGGCAAAAGGTCAATAACTCATTTGAAATATGTCTGAAAACTGCCTATGAAATTGGGACAGAGGGGTGGGGGGTGTTAGTCTGCTTTGTGAAAGATTTAGTTGACCTTAACTTGACCTCTGTTATTATGGTGAATAAAAAATTGATAATGACTACCTGGATTTGCATATGGTTTCATAGGAATAAATTACAAACGATATTGAATGCAATACATGTTTTGTAAATTGATAAATTGTAATTGCTATTTGAATCACAAGTAATTGATATTTAAGCAAGTTTCCCATAGAGGTCAAGTTTTGATCAAATAAATTAAGCTATAGCAGTCAGGAGACTTATTTGACATTAATACAAAAAAGTGTGTAATATATTTTCTTGGATTACCAAGATCTCTCAGTGTATCACCATGACAAACCCGTTAGATTATCAAAATGATAAACGCTATGTTCTAAATCAAGATTTAGCCCTACTTTTGTTTTAAGCTTCACTGGCCAAAGGCCACTGGGGCTATTGTCATGGCATTGTGACGGCAGTGCGTCCGTCCGTGTGTCCAGTTGTAAACTTTTTCTTTAAAAATCTTCTCCTCAGAAATAACTGGATGAATTTCAACCACACTTCACAGGAATAATCCTTGGGTGACCCTCTTTCAAAGTTGTTCAAGAAATTTTGATCCGGTGAAAACATTGATTTAATGGGCGTGGCTAATTTCCAAATATTGTAAAAAGTGAGTTTTCTCAGATTCTAATTGATGGATACCAATTGAATTTTACATGAATGATTTCTTGGTTCCATCAGTCTACAGAAAATTATTGTGATCGGATGAAAATTATGTATTTTATCGGCAGAGGTCATTTTTCTAGATGTAATTAAGTGGAAACTTTGAAAATCATTTTCTCAGAATGTAACGAATGGGTATCAACCAAATTTCACTGGAATGACACTTGAGTGACCCTTTATCAGTCTACAAAAAAATATTGTGATTGGATGGAAAATATGTCTTTTATGGGCGGAGGTCATTTCTCTATATGTTATATAGTTGAAACTTTGAAAGTAATTTTCTCAGAATCTAATTTTTGGATATCGTCCAAATTTCACTGGAATGATCTTTGAGTGACCCTTTATCAGTCTACCAAAATATATTGTGATTTGACGAAAAATATGTATTTTATGGAAGGAGCTCATTTCTCTATATGTTATATAGTTGAAACATTGAAAATCATTTTTTCAGAATCTAATTTTTGGATATTAACCAAATTTCACTGGAATTATCTTTGAGTGACCCATTTATCATGCAGCAAAAAATAATTATTATTGGATGAAAAATATATATTTTATGGGCGGAGGTCATTTCTCTATATGTTATATAGTTGAAACTTTGAAAATCATTTTCAACATCAGTAGAACCCAAAATATCTAAAAATCTAGTCAAAACTTTTATTTGCTTTTACAAGAATTTCAAGCCTGTGGAGCGACTCAAGCCATTCATGGCTTTCTAGTTTAAACTTTTCTGTTTAAAAAGGAATATCAGGGGTATGGACTAAGATCAGACTGCACATTTGTGCAGGCTGATCTTTGTCTTCACCTCCTGCCAAAGCAAGAATATTCAGCATGACTAGGGTTAAGGTTTCACATTAAAATCATTGAAAATTGGCTCTCATAATAACATTCAATTATTTGTGTTATTTTCAGGTCTTAGCAAATGATAAAGCAATCAAATTGGAGGATGAAACAGACGGTGATAAAATAACTTTAAATGACGATGGTAGTCGTAACAAATCCGAAAAGAAAGGATGTTGCTCATGAGTGTCTGTGATATATACACATGATTAACCCATCTTTGTTAGAATGTTGTGCTTACAGCGGTCGACACTTACTGTTTTTCAATGATGTTTAGCTGGAATACCTACTTCTAATGACAGGGATCCCTTTCTTCATTATACAGAATTTCCAGGAAATGGCAACAGAAAGCACAGATTAAAGATATATGAGCCTGTGTGTGAGATTTCCAACAATTTTGACTGTGTGCACAGCAAAGACTCTGACCAGCCTGTGCATCTGCACAGTCTGACCAGAGTCTTTACTTTGCATTTTGTAGATACTAAAGGCTCCATATATCTATAGACCATCAGGTACAATGTATTACTATATTTATAGTATGTGGCTGTCTAGGTTGCTCAATGTTTGCACCTAACACACATTTAAAATTGTTGGAAATGTCACACACAAGCTCATATTCTAGTATTTTCCAAGCTAAGGTACCGGTACTATTACTTCACTTTGTTCCTTACATTTGAAAGGAACAAAGTGGAGTTATGGAACCTTGACTTGGAAATTGTGGTCCTGGATCAAATGAACTCCTGAATTATTTAGATATAAGGATTGAGGTAATGGGATCCCTCCTTTTTTAGATCCACTGGATTCTGGGACACTGTTAGTGTCAAATCCTGGCAAATATTGAAAGTCTTTGCCTGAAAACAAGTGTTTGTGTTGACCTCCTCAATTATAGATTTAGACAAAATTGAGTGATTAGCTCAAATTACTGTGAGTGCCTATTAATTTAAATGCACTTGCCATTGTTTCCATAGACCCATCAATATAACAAGAACAACCATGTCAGACTTTTGGCTTTGTAAAGTTTGACTATTTATGTTACTTAATTTCTCTTTCCTGAATATTTTCCATTGTTAAATGCTTGTCTTTGGCTTCTTAAAGAACCATACCTACTAATGTCAAGATTAGTTCACCTAAAAGTGTCAAGGTCATTTGTTAAGGTTTTACTTTTCTCTTTCCTGAATATTTTCCATTGCTAAATGCTTGTCTTTGGTTTCTTGTTGAACCATACTTACTAATGGAAAGATTGGTTCCCCTGAAAATGTCAAGGTCATTTGTTAAGGTATTACTTGAAGAATTCAATTTTCAGGGGATATAAGTTGTTCAGAAAAACATTCTGTTGCAATAAAAATACTGTCCAACTTTATTGAATCATTGATGGAAAATTGAAGGTATCTTTGGTCATTAAAGAATTTATGTATGAATGTTTTGATAAGATTGTTATATTTAAGTTGTGATATTAGTATGAAATAGTATTACTTGTTATGGTTTTGAAGCTTTATTTATATACTGTGTATTTTGCATGGTTTTAATCCTGAAAGGCTGTTGATAATTCAGGGGTAAATACAATACTATTATAAGTGCCTATTTATTTACTAGCACTATTAATAGTTATTCAATAACATAATCTACATCTTGCCGATGTAATTCGAAAATCTGGTAACTAAAGCTTAAATCAAGCTGTAGTTACAAGGAATTGGAATTACAATGACAATATAAGTTTCAATTCCAATTTAAATCATGAAATATACCGGGATATATATCATACTGTGAAAAGTGTTATAGCAAAAGGAGTTTAATTTAAGTTTAAGTAATGAGTCTTCTTAAAGAAAATTGTATGATGTGTTTTGTAGTTGCAAATTTTAAAAAAAAAGTTGTCTGCTATGAAAGTGTCAGGTGAAATGAAAATAACATTATGCATAATTTACAATTAATACTCTTGATTATGAGACATTAAATCATTAATACTTTTTGCATGAATGAAATATCATATTTACCCTTAACCCTTTCCTGTTTTTACAAAATTTTGGACCTGTCCAAATTCAAAGGTTTTGCCGACGAAAATTAAAAATGGATTTAATTTGAAAAATAACCAATCAGTAGGGTAGAAAATAGTGTGGAAAAAGAAGAAATTGCTTGTCAGAAGCAATTTCTTCTTTTTTCATAATGTTCTCTCAATTATAAAATAACAGGCACGTAAAAAGCAGGGATTAAACAGCAAAGGGTTAAAGGACTCATGTGACAGGAGCATGTTAGGTTTTTGTTGAAACCCTATAATGTTAGTACTGATAGACTCAAGACTATTTAATAAGTACCTTCTAGATAAGGTTAAAAATTGTTAACCAAATCAATCCATAGATCTGCCCTGGGTTCAGGAACACGAAACGATGCATACAGTTTTCCAATTGTACCCTGTTTTGCACATGCACTTGCATGCAAAGCGGGGTACAATTGGAAAACTGTTTGCACCGTTTGGTGATCATGAACACAGGAGAGATGTCACAGCCTGTCTAGGATAAATAAAGTACACATGTGAATATCAGAAGTTGGAACAGCCCCCAATCACCTTGAATTTGTCAAAAATATATTTGGAAAAACAAAGTTTGCTCTCTTCATTGCGCATAGAAAATTTTGTAACCATCCCTTTGTTCAATTTAAAAATAACACAACAGATCAACCACAGATGAATATTAGAAATGGATTCATTCTCAATTCCAATTTTTCCCCTCTCCTATGGTTCTTTGTTCAGGATGTAAAACATTTCGCAAGCGCTTTTAAATGATACCCCGCTTTGCATGTGCGTATATGTGCAAAGCAAGGTATCATTTTGAAAACACTTTGCTAACGTTGTCATCTTGAAAGCAGGTCTGGTTCTGTGTGTGTTTATTTTCATGGATAAACTTGCCAATATTTTTCCTTTTGTCTGTTATGTTACAATAGATTGATGTCAAGATGAAGTGCTGCGAGTCTTAAAAAGGTTATTATCGAAGCAACGAATGTGTCAAGACCTCCAAGTTGGATGCCAACTGATTGTTATGGGCAATCTAAATTTTATTACAGTTTTAGTTGGAAAATGAGCCTGTGTGTGACATTTAAAATGAATAAAGATATGTACAAAGCAAAGCCAGCCAGCAACCTTGTCCTGTGAAGATAGATAAGGTATGGGTATTCACCCATCATCAGATGGTCAGTGAATATTCTTATATCAAATTGTGGGTTGTCTAAGATGCTCTTCTGTCTTGTACTCATGTTAGATTGATGGAAATGTCAAACACAGCCTCAAATACAAGTTGCCTTTTACAAAAATGTCCAACTAAAACTTCAGAGAAAAAATTTCATTGGTTAACACTTTCCTGTTTTTCAAAATTTTGGACCTGCCAAATTCAAAGGTTTTGCAGATGAAAATTTAAATTGGATTTAATTTGAAAAATAACCATTCAGTAGGGAAGAAAATAGTGTGGAAAAAGAAGAAATTGCTTGTCAGGAGCAATTTCTTCTTTTTTCACAATGTTTTCTCAATCATAAAATCACAGGCACGTAAAAAGCAGGGATTAAACAGCAAAGAGTTAGTTTGTTTTTTGATTGACTGAAGTAATCAATTATTAGTGATTTGTTATTCATAACAATTTTATAGCTTTGATCTTAAAGGTCCTCTAATATGTATTTACTAATATTTAATAAGTGCAATATGTTACCATATCTACCAGTAAACTAACATTTAAATAATCAATTGTGACCTAAGTTTATACATGTAGCTGAAATGTCATGCACACACACATAAATTGTGTATTTTTAGCCAACTTGAGCATGAATTGCTTAAGGTGAGCTTTTAGGGTTTCTTGATGTCCCTCGACCATCATCCATCTTCAACCTTGTGGACACTCCTAAGGCCACAGTGGGGTCTAAAGCTAGTTTACATAGTCAAATCTTAGAAAAAACCTTTTGGCAACTCTAGAGGCCACATTTTTAGCCCAATCAACCTAAATTTTGGTCAGAATGATTATTCTTGATCAAATCTCGGACAATTCGAATCTGGGTCAAGTGGGGTAAGAAAACTAGGTCACATGGTCAAATCTTAGAAAAACCTTTTAGACTCTCAAGAGTCATATTTTTGCCCAATCAACCCGAAAATTCGTCAGACTGATGGTCTGTATGAAATCAGAGTCTGGTTCGAATTTGTGGTTAAAAACTAGATTAAGAGGCCAGTTAACTAGGGTGAGTAATTGAGGGCCACCATGGCCCTCTACTTTATTTAAGATTGCAGGAAATTCCTTTTTTAGCAATACGGATTATTCAGATATATGAGTTATAACAAAATAATTTTATAGTCCCAGTGCCTCTGTATTTGGAATGTCATAGATTATCACGATATTAGGAAGTAGCAAGGCATTTTCCCTTGAGCATTGTGATACTCACAGTTTACTGTATACCATAAAAGATGTACGATAGAAGACTATTCTCCTTTAGTAGCCTATAATATACATAATCTGTCAGAAAATATTATCATTTGATTGGGGGTACATAAATCGTTGTTAAATTGTTTGTGACCTTGATTTTGTTGGAAAGGGCCTTTATTAGAGGCTTCAATATCTTATAAAGTAACACCGAAAATGGTTGATTCCAACCTCCAAAAAGGGGGTGGGGTTTTATTAAAGCTTTGCTGTATTAGAATTTTTATGGTATCTAAATCTGTATATTGTTTGAGTTGATAATCATAAGTGTCTTAGATTTTATATACATAATCATGTATAATGAACATTATTTTTAACCAGTACAAAATTATATTATAATCAAACAAATCTTTATGTAAATAATTAGATTTTAAATAAAATATGTAAATAATGATGTTGGTTATATGTGATTTAATCACGTCACTCGTTATGCCACCCTCCAACAAAGTGGGATTAAATTGCTTTGCATTAGGTCAGTAGGTCAGTCACAGTCGGATCACCAATCGGCCAATCTCATGAACAACTGGGATGTACATAGGCGGACTGTTTTTAAGAATAACGGGAAAACTTGGAAAAACTCGATGACGTCAGTTAACATGGTGTTCGCCCTCGAAGCTTTGAGCGAAAACATTCGACGCCGCCAACGCTACTCGTTTAAGTCATTGACGTGGAATCATCGTATCCATATATAATATAGGCTTAATTCACGTTTATGTCTTAACGCTGAGTGAATAGCACGAGGGTCGTTAAAGCATGTTAAAGGGTCGCTGCAAATGTTAACGCCCGAAAAATCTTGAAATTGACGCTATTTTTGTATAAGAAAAAGCCTATATTTATTCAAACAGAAATTTAAAAAGATTTAAAACTAGCTGCAAGCCCTTTAATGTGCCGGAAAAATTATGTTTAGCATTGCACCATCACTTTTGTTTATACGGCCGTTGCTTGTTATTTTTATGACGTCACAAAATTAAACCTCGGGAATATAATCAACGTCTTTATTTATGCTCCATATGTATGTTAGACATAGAAACTGACAAAAAGTATATGCCCAGCACGAGGATACTTAAGTAAAAAAGCCGGGCGCTAACGGCAAGTGAACTTACTTGTAAAAATATAAATCTTAAATTTTGCAACATACCCATCCGCCTTATATACATCCGAGGTCTGTTGCAGTTTACGGGTATGGCCGAGTAATATTCCGAATGGGTCAGTCAGTTTTTTTGTTTTTGAGAGAAATCAATTCAGGGCCTGGGTCCCTTGACCTTCGTGGTACTTCAGAAAACCTTGTTTGATTTAAATATATGAGAAAGACTTGAGTTTGGTCATTAAAATTAAAAAAGATTTTGTGATCTATTGTGGTCATGATCTGTAGTGATTTGATTTACCAAGTTTTTACCAATTTATCTTGCTTTTTTGTCTCAGAGGGGATCAACATGTTGATGTTTAGGAAGAATAAAAAGTTGAATTTCAAAGTCACAAAATTAAATGTAGCATTTCACCTCATATTGAAAACTATCTCTTTTCTGTCAACATCCGTATCAAAGCAGGGGCGTTACTGTTTTACAAACAGAGCTCTTTTTTCATATCTATGCTTGTCATGTTGAACCTGGAATATTTCTGATTATCAGGAGGTCTAGACTTGGATCAGCCTGCACATATATCGACCGCCTGTTCTTGGTCTGTTTCACCTGATCTTCCTTATATAAAACATGCTCTTTTATATACATTTTCGAAATAAATACTGACAAACAATGGGTGCCCTCAATTGACAGTGCCGTCAGCACTTTGATTCTTCTGCATGTTTGCCATTGTTTTATTTCAACATGACAAAGGTTCAGAGCTCGGATTGTTAGATGAAGAAGAATGAGAAATTAGTTTACGCCAGACCCCACCGAAATTTTACCTGCCTTGTCATGGCCCAATATCGAACAAAATCGATGGCATATTGTTTTTCCTTTCTGTTTGTCCCCCTCCTCCCTCCCTCCATAAAAAAAAAAACATTTTCGATGGCCATGACTTTTATTTAGTGACAGTACCTTCCTGTTGGTTTCACTTTTAAGGCTTACTGTCAAGGTCAAGGCTCATTACAGTTTTCTATCAATCTTGTGGTTGAGACTCCTTCTGTATTGATGGACAAGTAATGCAGCCCCGTTATTCAAGGTGTAAACGTTTAACGTTTTGCTGTTTAATCCCTGCTTTTAACGTGTCTGTGATTTTATGATTGAGAAAACATTATGAAAAAAGAAGAAATTGCTTCTGGCAAGCAATTTCTTCTTTTTCCACACTATTTTCTACCCTACTGAATGGTTATTTTTCAAATTAAATCCACTTTAAATTTTCACCTGCAAAACCTTTGAATTTGGACAGGTCCAAAATTTTGTAAAACAGGAAAGGGTTAAGGAATGTTACCCCACTTTGCACGTGTACTCGGTTGCAAAGCGGGGTACAATTTCTGCATTATTTTGCAAATGTTATTGATTCCCGAACGCATTTTTTTTCTCAGGCATACAAAGCCGGCCCTACGAAAAAGAAAACATGAAAACGTCGACATCTGGAGATTTTAAGCCTCTCAAAAAAAAAATTAATAAAATAATACTAAACTTCGAAGATCTCAACTACAATAGATAATACACTTGAATGTATTTCTTACCAAGCGTCGAACATTGGCCTAAAGACGAACAAGTAAGGGACAGTTAATGAAGCTCAGCTGTTCACAGAGAATAATATTATGGTAAGGTAGAATGACCACTCTAAAAGTGATTATAACCTTCTGAAGAATTTTGTCGAATGAGGAAAAGTTGACCAAAAGATTCTTGTAAAACTTAATTTCGCGCTAGAGAGTACCGGCTTAAAAATACATATAGACAAAATTATCCCAGTGAGGAGTTATACCCGGGCACTTGCAAAGTCTTGCAAAGTCTTTTTTGCGCGGATCCAGATTTTTTCTCGGACAGGATTTGGTATGATAGTCAATTAGGTGAGAAAATACTGAGTCGTGGGTACAGTTTGAAAATGTTGTAGTTACGACATTCTGGTCATCAACTGAACAAATTATACCTAGTTGCGATACTTTATTAATTGATAACCACTATATTTTGACGGAATAACTTGGGGAGGTGTGTACGGAGCCCCCGGTTTCCCTCTAGATCCGCCGATAAGTGACGAGTATGGGCGAAAAGATTGGTGTGTTTGATACAAATACTCACAAAATAGTAATGGAAATCATACTCTAAAATATTAAACAAATCTTTTTATTTTATGAATGTAATTGTAAATGTCCGGGAACAAATACCGTGCATGCCAAGGATGAAGGCCGGGAATTTACTAACTATTTAAAGACAAAATAGGCCTGTAGAGTAAGTATAACTCTCATGTCTCGAGTCCATTTTTTCCACGGCATATCAGCTAGTTTTCCATTGTTGCTCAGCTGTATGTTTTGGTATGATAAAGGACAATAAAATGTAGTGAGTAATAACATACGTGGCTCGTGATGTTGGCATTAGATATATATTTCTCTTAATAAAATAATAATAATGATGATAACTTCATAAATCAAATGATCATGATGGTGATTATTATTCAAATGAGAAAAACACAATTGATAAAGGTAGTTCCAACTTATTTTGACGTCGTAATGACGTAACTTCAACGTTAATGTAGTACGTCGTCATTTGTTGCGTATCACGTGATTAACGTTACCCAGCAACCGCTCATAGACGATTGTTGTCTGCTAGATATCACGCTGTTTCGAAGCTTGCTTCATTGTTATATTAATAAATAAATTTTATTGAGATCATTTTGACTAAACGTTGACATGTCTCAGGAGGAATTAGATCAACCAAGACGAGGTTGTTTTGGTTGGGTTATAAGCATACAGAAATCTGTCAACGAAAGGGTATGTTATATTTGTATAGAGTAAGTCAATTTTCCAAAGCTTTTGGTTTACTCTGACTTTGTGTAAGTAAATTTTAACTTTTACCATGTTTTCGGTCTTATCTCGACGACTGAAGCACCTCACCATGGATACCTGGCAATTATCGCAAATGTATTACCATTACATCATTTAATAGCCTCTAGCTGCTATGCCACTTGTGTATATGATAATTCTACCATTTATGGTAGATTAAAGTCAGAAAGGATACTTGCCGCGGCCGAGTACGAACTGATGATTGAAGATTGGAAGTATGATGTTATATGACGGAAGCTTTTGAAGCGAAGATGTTTAAGTCGTCCAACGACACCGGAATATTTCGACAAACAAATGAGCATGAAGGGCAGTTTTATTTTCAATCATTCCCTTTCAACGTGTTCAATAAAAAGATAACATTTGCATGAAACTATTTGTACCTTTTAAAGCTAGCTATTATTAATTATGTAGTAAGTTATGAAATATGGTGGAAACGTAACAATCGATTTTTTTTTCAACAATATTTTCCCCAATATAATAAAATCGGGCTTTATACTTAGACCTTTGATTTCTTGTTTTAATAGTCCGCTAGACTTCATACTCACTGGAGTTAGTGCCGTGGATGATTATTTAATTACGTCATAATTTCAGTTGGCAAGGGCTAGAAATGTCTTGAGAAGAAAGTTAGCTAGGAAGAACAAATTAATACAACCTTTGACCCCAGGTGACCTTGAAAACGAAACTGGGTCACCAGATTTGATCATTACAAGAGTAAGGACACCATCGGCAAATGGAGAAATCCGTACTGATCAAGGTATGGTATAAACACATTTCCAATTAATTCATTTTTATAGCGATCACATACATTAGAAGTGAAATATATATACTGAGCTACTTTAAATACGCAACAAAGAAATGCGAAATTTGAGCACGGAAAAGTAGGTGTGTTTTAACCAAATTAAGCTGAAATCATACTAAGAAGATACTCTGTTGAATCGACTTAACCTTTATTTGATCTGACGCTTTTGTTAGTTTCGGCATAGCAATCTAGTGTTCTCTCTTTCTTTGTCATGGCACTTTTCAACGTAGTTTGATTTAACTAATCTGAAGTGTGGAAGGTAATGAACGATAGACATTTTAAAAAACCACTTAAAGAAATTAAATCAACTCTCTCACTTTTCAAAGACTATACTCTGAATCGAGTATGTCAAAATGAAAAATGTTCCTTTGAATTGCAAAGTCGTTAACCTTGATAACTCTAAAAAAATGATTTATTCAATATCAATATTTGAACATCTCAAAATGTCATCTCAGTTCTAAACGAGATGTCTGCTAAGGGGTAAAAGCGTAAACAGGCTTTGTTTGCACAAACCGCATTCACATGATCAACGTTTGTGGTTCTACGAAAGGAATGGAAAAGCATACAAGGGACGTCTTTTCTGGTCTAAAAGCCGACGTTTTGGTGTCGTCTTTGATTCATTCATCTTAACTCTGAAATTTGCTTGGCTTTTGTTTCATTAAAAAAGAAAATATCGTCTTAATAGTAGGGCTATGGATAAATTTCAACTTTCGTGGGTATGTTTGAAATTTTCACCGAATAGGGAATACAAGGGAATGTTTCAAAATATCATTGATGTTGGATTAAAGGTAACTTGTTAAGGTAAGAAAATAAGTATATTTGAGTCCGAGTCTGTTCACTCATATTTGCATTTTAGGGATGTTTTAAGTATTGCGTTTTTAAAGTCGCTCAGTATAATATAGTCTGATTGACTTCTATATGGACCAACCTTTTCATCAATTACAGAAAATTGCGTTTGAATGAAGGATTTGTATGTGGTTAAGTCTTAATTTCAGCTTAATACCACTCAAAAAATATTTTTTAAAAACAAAATGATTTCAAAATAATGATTTTGTCTATCTATTTAATGTTCATATTTTCGCATTTTCCGCTCTTAAACACGAGCGGTGATGGAGCCGTTAAGTAGTAAAGAAAATAAAAACATAGTAAAGAAAATATAAACACATAGTAAAAACACGTGGTTTTATATTTAAAATTTGACAGATGAAATGTCGATTATTCCTTATTTGGACATGCTAATTAGCATATCGACGTTCATGTCATCTAAAACTTGAATATTACGTGATTTGTATCGTTATTACCCGCCTTACTATCAAGTTTTTCTCGTGAAATTCCAAACAACTGCGTTAAATAATGCTTTCTAGTTGGTCTGAATATGTTAATCTCAGAATAGATAGAAATAAAATTCACAATTACCAATTATCTGATCAAACGGTTTCTGAAGTAAGAGGGATTTTTTCAGATTTGATATCCAGAGGATGTAAAACTCTTCGACAAACGTAATTTTATAAAACGACTCACAATCTTACACTTTTGACTCGGCCCCTATGCAAATCAGAACTATTTTAGTCATACAGTTCGCTGTTCCGGTTAATACGGACACACGGAGGTATGAAAGGATTAAAGTTAACGTGTAGACGGACGGACAAAATCTTTATTTTACATTCAAATATTCTGAAAAACAAAATCCGTCATGATATAAAATGGAAAATATGATATGACAAGAAAAAAACACGTTTTACTATTTCATTTTTGAGTTTTTCGGCGAAATCTTAATTCATATAGAAGTCAAACGGACTATACGTACTAAGTGTTATGAAAAAAATATCAAACGAGGTTTGGGGAATTGATCGTTGTCGAGGCTCTGTCGACACAATTATCAATTCCCACAACATGGTTAGATATTTTTCTCATACAATACACTAAGTACGTATTATATTTATCTTATAACCTCGATTTGCCTTGTTTTCGTCGATGATGCAAGTTTCTAAAATTAACCGCATTATATCATTGTTTTAAAAATATCGTATTGGATGTTATCACACGGGTGTTTTTATAAGTATGAGTTTAAAAGGTATATGTGCCAATGTTCTTTTAAAACATCATAACTATAACTTCATCAATGTTGTAGTGACGTGAACTTATAAATAAACTGATTGAATAAAATTCAATTGAATGTCTTACTATAACATGTTATATGAAGGTTAGAAAAATGAATGCGAAAGCTGCAGAATGGTGCAGTCTAAATAGGAATACAAATCTCTACAACCTAAGCGAGGCTTACAAGATTAATTAAACTTACAATAATATAGACTCAATAGTATTGTCAGCTTACACGTGTGACAGTATTATGGACAAATGCGTAACTAGGACTTTGAAATTTTTACGCACTCAGAAAGCGACCAACATAGAATACATAGGATTCATAGAGAAATGTGCACTGTGACAAAAGATGAATGTCCTCCGACCGCTCTCATTTTCTATGATTCGAGCGTTGGTGATAATCAGAACATCGTAACTATTCAAGCTCTAGTTTCGATATTATGGTCATCCATCAACGAAATTTGTCGAAAGAGGATATATTTCTGTTACGCAGTTGTATTACGTGCGTAATGGTAGTAAGCCTATCACCCTTGACAGATGGTGTATGGGCCTTATTTGTGACTGATACAATATTATTGTCAAATGATATTGATCAGGAATCGGCAGCCCACAGTCATGGGGACCAAAGCTGAATGTGACTATTATAAAGTGGGGTTTTTTAATGATACGATTTCCCCAATGGAACTCTTTTCTAGTGAAGTAATGGTTGAAGAATCGGATTTCGAACTTGTTAACTTAAACCAATGATTCTTATTTTATGACATTCATTGGTGAAACTGACGATAATAGAAAGAAAATAAAACAAGACAATTATTTTTCCATATTTACAGTGAAATCCCCTCTACCTGGGGTTCCTGACCACGCAGGTCAAATTCAGATGACCACAAAGTCAGTACAGAAACAGAACTATATTGGATGTACCTTCGACGGAAACCCCGACCCAGAACAAGGTATGAGTTGATGGATTGTTGGTCCAGCTACTAATTTACCTCCGTCATAAAACACTCCATAAACATTAAACTTTTATTTACCTGAAAGATAGATGGTAATATGGATGTGATGCAAACTGCTTCTATCTAGGGTGTTGTTGTTGTTGTTGTTGCTGTTAATGATCTTTTTTTGATAAACAACAGCGATCTATTTATCTTACAGCCTTTCACACAGAAAATGAAAAAGAAACATTACAATTGTCCTACTGATGTGGTACAGACAAACACCAGATTGATACATTGTATTTGAGATACCAAACAAAAACTTACACATTCGGGATCCAGACATAATCAAATCTATACTTACTATACTTACTTCATTTACTATTTTACTCACGCGGTCTTTTTGTGTGTGTGATAAGATTCTTCTAGGTGTTGTCTTTTCATACCTTCTTGTTTGACGTTTGTATATATGTTAATATAGTATTGGATTAAAAATATTTTCTTAATCTTTTAGTATGAGCTTATAAAAATTCAAAACTATTTAGACTTGACACGTTGGCAACCTTAATTCGGAAAGCATTTCAATGATAAAAAATGACTCTTTTGCTCGTGTATGAAAACATTTTTTATATATATTTCCAGTTGTTTCTTCACCAGAATGAACATAAAAGATTGCTTCTTCATCAAAATGAATTTTCATTTCAGTTAAAACCTTTGTGCAGAGCATTATTCAAAATGCTGAAAATGAAGTCAATATCACAAGAAATATCGTGACAGACGATACTGCATCCCTCACATCCAGCATTCTAAGCGGTTAGTATTTGTCCATTTCTAAAGTTACATAGCGAATTCAGAACGATTTCTCTTTAGATTAAACCGTTGGGAAATTCTAAATCGAAAATACGATTTTCATATGATATTCATTTGTGGGCGAGCAAAATGTCGGAACAACAGATCAGCGAACCATTTTACCATGCACTGAAGCCTGTATGGGTAATACATTACTTACATGATAACATTTTATGTTATCAGTTACTTTATTTTCACATTCATGATGTTAACCAGAACGTCTTTCATCATAGTTTGATTTAAAATGTTCAAAAAGATTACAAGCCCTGTTTATTGACTCCATTATAAAAAGGATTATATGTTACTGGCTTAAAGTATCAATGTTCTGTGGCCATGGTGTATTCTCAAAACCATGTCCAATTTACATTGTTATTTTTGGACATACAACATTTTTTTTCTATCTATCCAATTAAATCACAATACGAAACAAATCATCTTTTCTTTAATGCTTTTCGGTGGTTTATCGAGAAATAACGGTAGATTATCACTTGATAAACTCACCGCAAAAGCAGTGAAATTATCAAAAACTTATACCCTGCTTTTGTGCATTTCATCCTAACTGGCGTCATCTATGCGGGGCGAAATAAGTGACGTCACCATGAACGTTGCATAGCAATCACGCGCAAAATAATGCGCTTTACGAAAATATGTCCTAGAAATTTCACATTTTGTCTCATTTTTGCATTAAAGAAATAGAATAATCGTTTGTTTTTCGAGTAAGATCGATTAATATTTCATTTCGTGAAAAACAAAAGCTATAATTTCACTTGTGGCTCTGCCACTCGTGAAAGTATAGTTTTTGTTGTTCACTCAATGAAATATCAATCGATCTTACACTTAAACAAACGATTATCGTCTTTTCATTTTAATGTTATTATAACAGTGATGGCTAACGAAGCTGTGACACAGTCTCTAACCAACATCGTTCATGACCTTGCTGAAGAATCAAACATGGCCGCTGTAGATGACGCTGACTCTTTGTCTTCTGGAGCCGTCAGTGGTAGGTTATAAGGATTGATTTAAAAAGTCATCTTATGGACAAAGATATATTTTGTTCAGTAATTAAGGCCATTGGCCCATGATACATACATTTTTCAGTAATTATGTTGATAACAAGAGCGCAAAAAATAATATAACAGACATACGAGTATCGTATGGTCATGACTTATCAGTCTATCAAAAGTCAGGGCTACTGTCAATTTGTTGATAATCTGGGTCACTCGATGTACAGAAAAAATCAAATACGTGTATGTAAAAACTCAAAGACACAGTCTAAAATAAAACATTTTATCGCATTTTGAAATTGATCTATTCTAAGGTCATATGTTCAACGGCACAGTTTATGAATTTTTCAATGTCTGTACCAATGCTGCAGTAGGAAATTAGCCTTTGTTTATATTTGATTACCTAACTGCGTGTGAAAAAAAGTGATCAGAATGGACGTATCTCTTCCAACAGATTTAGCTGAAGCTGCTGTTAGCGCCTCCCTGACAAAGATTATGAATGACCCGGATGGTGAGATCACCGAAAACTGAAAAGGTAGCTCATCATAAAAATTCATCATTACATTTCATTTACCATCGACAAATCTGTAATTGTTTCAAATCTTAATAATATTTTGCCAACGAAACAGACTGTGTCACATATCGATGGTTCTGTGAAAACAGTTATATCTGTCTATATTTAATGACAGTTACAACTGTTTAGTCCCGAGCAATCTATAAAATCTTTCTAATGTATGCTCCATGTATTTAAAGGTGTAGTCCCTCTTGTCTATAAAAGACAATCATAAAGTCTCTCTCGGCCTCCAGAACGTATCGTGAAGGTTTTCATTATCCGTAACGGTCGTAGATTTCAACTTAGCGCCTCTGTAAACTTATGCCTTTACCGAGAATGCAACGCACTTGCTCAGTTCTATATGAATTTTCGTAATTATTATATTTCGTAAAATAAATGAATTTCAGATTTTTAGAGTTCGTGTTAACCAGATGTATTTCTTGCTTTCCTACTCACTTTCAGACATGGATAAAAGTCTTAGCGACGGTTTGAACAGACAGATTTGAGTATGATGAAATGGATTAATTATTGAGCCTGGTTGATCACGACGGTTTCACCAATGATTTTTTTTACTGTGATTTTATTTCGCAGACTGTATGATTGTACACGCAAATAGTTATTTTGATGATTTATATAAACTAAAAAGGTGAAAATGTGATAAAATAAAAAGTTTATAATAAATTTCTAATTGTATGAATTAACGTTTTCTTTTATCAATACTATGTGAGTGTATTTCCGTTTATTTATCGTCGCCACCGTAGCACATGCCCATATGAGCGACGCCCCCAGAAGACGGTTAGTTGTTACGGGGGATAGTGGAAGGATAATTAATTTGTTAGTGTACCAGCCCGGGTTTGAACCCACGCCGTCGAACTTCGTTTCTATTTATCTTCTCGTCTACATCTACACTGAAACGAACTTCTAAACGGTTACTTCGTTTTGCTGAAAAAAAAAGAATATTTCCTTTGGTATCTAAAATAGTAGGTAGTCGAATTGTGTTAAAAAAAATCATTTAGGGAGAAACTTCAATCAATATCTACTCGCAAAAAAAATGAAGAAAGAAACGAATTTGAAGAGAATTTAAGGATGCTCCTTATTTCAAAATTAACATTGGTAGGTCTGGTAATTGTGACATATTATACTCGTGAGAGAAATAAGGCAATGGTAATTATATTTTACTTAGAAAAATGATATCTGACACGCAAATGTCATCGAAGCTTGACACTTGTTGGATTAATTTTCGAGGCTTCCGAGGTCGAACTTTCAAATTTCCCGAAAAAGTGCCATTTTTGTGACTTTTGCAAATGAGGGTTCCTGCGGTTGATTAAATAACAACTTATTAATATTATCTTTTATTTTCATACATTATTTAAATGTAAAATTTTAGAATATTCTCAGTTGAACCTGAGTAAAATCTTATAACCTCGGGCCCTGATTTGGCTTATTAGCACTGATTTTGCGGAATAAGCTTGAATTTGATTTAAGAGTTATATGATTCTTTACTATTATCTGTTGGTGAATACTTAATAAGATCTATTTAAATAGTAGAAAAAGAAACTTTTCTACCGAGCTTGCTGAAGTAGTATTAATTTGTCATCATCATAACTAGAAGAGAAAATCAATGAAATGATAATGCCCATTTATTTTTATCGTACAGAAGAGAAAAGAAATTGAAATTACTATTCTTGAAAAAATCTTTTTTTTTTCTTTCTTTTTCTAGTAAAAATAAATTGGATATAGCCTACGGTATAAATTGTTTACTTTGAAATATTTTTTTCTCAACCACAGGATTAATCCGCGGACTAGCTGTAAGTGCTCAGCAAACAGAAGGAACGTTCGTCCATCACCACTTCAAATTTTTGCCCTCTGTAAGGAGTTGTAACCCGGAAAACGCCAATTTGCAGTTTTCTAATCAGATTTTGCCTAATATACAAAATTATCATATGTTTTGAAAAATAAAATCAAATTATAATTTATTTCCAGTTTATACTAACTGGCGGGTAATTTAGGAAATCAAAGTGCTGTAATCGCTATATTTGTTTGACTGGGCTACTGCCCCTAGATCTATCGATACTAGAGACAGGTATTTTACAAACCCATTAGTGACGTCATTTGATCAACGTTAAACGAAAGCTAGAAAATCGTAAAGCGTTTGGTACCGGATTTGCGACATGCAGTTGATCGAAAATCACGATGAATGCGGCGAAAAACAGCAAATAATGAGTTGATTTTTGTTTTTCTTTTGAATGTTTATCTCGTAAAGAGCATATTTATATAAGCAACAGAATTTCAGTTCTTCCATGTTAAACCAGTATCGGAGGGTAGCGTAGATTGGGACAGGTTAGCCAGTCTAAACCAGTTCATATATTTGTGCGCACTGGATGATTGAAAGGGTTGTAGTTCCGAAAATCTTTGATATATTTATTATTGAAGACCAAAATGCATCCAAACACAAATTGTTAATTGTTTAACCAATCCATACATGCCACATTCAATAACGCCTTTGAAGATAACTTTTTCGTAAGAGAAAGGCTTTATCCTTAGCATATCGACAAACAACAGTTACCGGCCAAATATAAGCATTGATCGAAACTTTTTCGTATTCTTTGTTTTTTCTTTATCTACATTTATATATATCGTTGGTTTGAAGCAATTTTAATGTAAACGTCTCGATTAAGACTACAAATAATTATTGTATTTTTTGTGATAATTCATAAACTTGTTGGAATATCTTGGGCATTCCACGGCTTTTCATTCATTCATTCACATCTTTATTTCCTCCATGTTTACAATGAAGATTTACATGAATAATATATGCATAAATAACTACAAATCAAATCAATGAAAAGATAGAGAATACAATGGGTTCAACAACATATGTACATAAAGGAAAAAATGCATCAGTCAGTGTCCTTATAAGGCTGTGATTGGTTCCTAAATCTGCAAAGGCATTTTATCTTTTGAAAATTGACCACATATTACTGACGTGACAAAGTACGGACATCACAAAATCAATATGGGACACATTCAACAGACTTATGAAATAGGGGTCTGGGGCACCAAGCAAAATGCATATTTTCTTGTCATAAGAAGCTGAAATGAAAAATGAATGACATTCCAATCCGAAATTCTGCCCAGTCGAATAAAAAAGCTTTGACCTGGACTCATTTAAATAACTGCAGTGAATAAGAAAATGGTAAATTTCATTAGCATTGAGTAAACCACATTTACTACAGTTCTGTTCTCTACGCTGCCTTAATCCTGATATTATCTTTATCATATTTCTGAAATGTTTAGAATATTTAAATTTGCATTTGCTTATATGCCAAAATATACTTTCGCAAAAGGCAGGGTGTATTTCGGCAAATAAGTAAAAATCTTGACTCCTCGAGATATCTTCAAGCCATCGGGTTTTAAATTGCAAAGAAGTTTGGCGTTTTATAATACTTTTCCATTGTTAACGCTTCGGAAATATACCATCTTTATAAAATGATTCCAGAAAATGCTTTAAATCATATCTGATTAGTATGTATCTGTAAAATAACCCGATTTACACAGACTTGAAGAGAAAAATCTACACATGCAGTTAAGAAAAATTTGCTTTATGAAGTTGCTAGGGTTTAATAAACAAAGTTGTCCAAAAAGGTTCAACTTGCGTTTTTCGACGATGGTTTGCACGTCAAACATGTGTATCAATCCAAGGACAATATTTGTACGGGTCTGGGCGTTCATACCTTGTATACTTTTGAGACAAAACCGATGACATCTTTCTAATTTTATTAGTTCGTTTCTTGTTAGCGAATATAATAATTCGCTTCCGTAAAGCCCGCGTGGTAAGACGACCGTATTGTAAATTTTCTTAAGTGTGAAGGGATGTAAACCATCGCTACCAAAACCAAGCTGAGTTGTAGATATGAATGACCCTCGTATCTTAAGACAAATATCATTTACATTTTCAGAGTTACACATATATTTATTACAGTTAACTCCTAAGTGCACATAATTTTCGGTCTCAGGAATAGACTGATTGCCAATAAACCATCTTCGATTCGTTTGCAAAAAACTATGTTTTTTCTCATTGAAAACAATCACTGCACATTTCGATGCATTATATTCAAACAGCCATTGCCTAGAGTAGTAATAGCAAATATTTATTAACCTAAGTAAACCGTGTCTAGATAGACTCACTAAAACCATATCGTCTGCAGACGTTATACAAGGTAAATGCGACCCGTCTATAAATAAACCAAAACTGCTTTGTTCTAATTCACATAACAGACCATTAATAAAGCAGAGGTAGAAATATGGTGACGTCAAACCACCTTGTCTGGTCCCAACCTCAACCGAGAATGGGTCCGATTTGTACCCTCTATATAGCACATAAGATTCAGACTCTGCGTACATACTCATAACTGCTTTAAGTGTGTCTGTACCTAAACCCATTTGGAATAATTTATAAAAAAGACCATTGTGCCATACTTTGTCAAAA
The DNA here is from genome assembly GCA_948146395.1 of Fragum whitleyi. NCBI lineage: Eukaryota > Metazoa > Mollusca > Bivalvia > Cardiida > Cardiidae > Fragum > Fragum whitleyi. The sequence goes on along the minus strand of OX411559.1, from coordinate 29,686,341 downwards.
GCTTTCTTAATGTCTAAAAAACATGTATATAAATAACTGCTAGAATCCTTTGCATAATGAATCGATTCTTTAAGTAAGAATGGCGTCATGGTACAATTAACTCCCTTTTGAAAACCAAATTGAAGATGGTTCAATGGCACGCTTATTTCTTTCTTCACTATTTTCAATATCAAAGCTTCGTATAATTTCAAAATTGCTGAAGACAGCGTTATTGTTCTGTAGTTATTAGGATCATATTTTTTCTTCTTGCCTCCCTTGAATAGTGTTATTATAAGGCCGAATTTCATTTTCTTTGGTATGAATGAGAATTTAAACATGTAGTTATACAGTTTCAATAAAACTTTCAAAAGCGAATCGCAGCCATATATTATGTGTTCATTAGAAATATTGTCATGTGAACACGCTTTTTTTTTTTTACTTAAATGTGATACAGCTTCCGTGATGTCCCCAATATTGAATTGATCGATATCAGAAAAACTGTGTACATTTTGTATTTGTGAAACAGTATCATTAATCGTTTGAGTAAATTCTGAATTATCAATGACAAAAGAGTATATATCCCTAAAATAATTTCCCCATTGTTTAGCTATTTCTTCTGGGTCATGGTATATATTTTCGTTAAATTTCATGCAACCGTGAAACGAATAGTTATTACTCGAACCATTTTTTCTCTTGCCATACAAGTTCCAAAACGTTCCAGGATCTACTTCAGCAGATTTATCGATGATTTCGTTCAAGGAGACGAACTATTTTTAACAATTGCGGGAAAACCTTGATGACGCCAGATAAAATGGCGTTAGCCCTCGAAACTAAGTGAAAACATTCGACGTCGCCAACGCTACTCGTTTTAAGTCACTGACGTGAAACCATCGTATCCTTTTATAAATAACTTGAGATTCTTAAACAACGGCTGAAAAAGTCTTAATTTTTGAGAATGACGCATCATTCTCAAAAATTAAGATTTTTTCAGCCGTTTTTTACCGTAAAAGATATCAATCTAATGATAGAGCGCTGGTTGTTTTTGCGCTAGTTTTCTAACACTGTTTCCTCCCAACAATATGCACAATTTTGTTACATACCCATCCGCCTTACATACATCGTCTATTGCAGTTTACGGAAATGGCCGAGTGGTGTTCCGAATATATGGGGCAGTTCTGCACATGGAGTGAGAACGTTAAGCACGTGTGTTACCATAGGTACCAAGAGAAGATAGTACAGGCATTGGTGTCAATAGAGTACCAAAAACAATTACCTTCCCATGGCTGTTAGATTTAAAGAATATGTCTCTTGATCTATTGTTCCTAGCCCTGCGTTTAGGATACAAAACTATTTGCAAACGTTTCTGAATGATACCCGCTTTACAATTTAATATTCATTTCTACAACGTTTTGCTAACAATTCCACCGTGAATACTAGATAGGTCTCTCAGACGGCTCAATTATTAAGTTTATGGTTATTAATTATGGATAGTTGGTAATCAAAATACTGGTCGTAATGAAAGCCGGGAAATTTTTCAATTTACAGGTTTGATACTAGAGACGTGGTCAAAATGCAGTAAATTAAAGCATGCCAAAAACACGTGTTGTCAGTTACGTGCAGTTTGTTTAATACCTTGCTTTTTAAGGAAAATTTATTCAAAAGAAAATTTAAATAAATGTGTATAATTATTTTTTTCTTTATTCCCATTCTGATTTATGCTAATTAAAGCTTATTAAATCCATGTATACATTTTTGAAAAAAAGGGGGGCTCGTGGAAGCGCTTTTCTCTTGGAACGCGACAGAGCCGCCGCCATCAAAGTGTTGGCGATAAGGGAGACGAACAACCATAGGGCAAAGTTGTTCATTACTTTAGAGAATATAGCAACTCGTAGCAGTATTCGAAACGATCTTTATTTCACCATTTTTTCAAGTATTTTGTTTTACATCTTACGTTACACGTGTTGACAGAGAAAGTGCGCATGCCCAAAAAACAAACAGGCCGTAAGAACAACAACCCAAACTCGATTTTTGTATTAAAATTAATCGAACAAAGTTTTTCATTTGCTGTAGTTACCAATATTATAACAAAAGCCCATTTGGTAGCGCGCCGGACTGTCATTCCAGAGGTCCCGGGTTGGATCCCAGATAGCGGAACTCAAATTTGTCGACCATATGTCTCCGACCAATTGGTCGATTATCGTAGATCTATGTGGAAAAGCAGCTGGAGGCTAGGAAAAGATGTAATGTTAGTACTGGTGTGGGAAATACCAGGAATCCATTGTTAGGTGCTCCATCCGCCGCGATATAACCGAAATATTTTCGAAAGCGGTGTAAAATCCCGTTCAAACAAACAAACAAATCTTGAAACGCGGACTAAAAAACAGCTTGCAAAAGCGTTATATTATCCTGATGTCAGGACTGGTAGGCATTTGCCACAAACGGCTATTGATTTGCTGCAGACTTCGGTTAAACTTATTTCTTAGGTTATTTTATTTAATCTGAATTTGAATAGAAAAATTAAGCATCCTTAATATCGAATGCTCATGTAGGCCTATAAGTGTCGACGTGCTAAGAATTAAACACAGTAAACAGTGTATATTTGGTTATATACTCTTCAAAGAAAATTCTTTGACATTTGATCTATATGCATATTTTAATTTCGACATAAATACCTGTATGTATGAGCAAAGTCAATCATTGAAGATGTCAATGCATCTTTAAACTGAATTAAAGCAAAATTACTTTTTGGTCAAAGATTTGTAACAGAGACGTTGATTAAGTGCGTTACGTTACACGTGTCTTATAGTGGCAAAATTGACCTCCCTTATCTGGTTCCACACTTTCTCACCAGAGATCCTACTTAGACCGGAGACCTAAGTATTCGTGTACGTAGTAGTTAGATTGAAAAATTCCAAATATCGTTACATCATTCGACGTCCTTGTCGAACGTTGTCATACAGCGTCAGACTGATCTGGCTCTATACATAACGCTGTGAAGCATGTTATAGCGGTGCAAGAGGTACAAGATAGTCTGTCCGGAAAAAACAAAGTCATTTGCAATGGCTTGTCTTATAGGGCCTGCTTTGTTGCGACCAAAAACTTTATGACGTCGCTACTCCGTTTGCTTGACATCTTTTCGTTAAAGGTGTGTGCCTAGACGTTCAATTTCAAAATCAATCAAATAGTGGCATTTCATCCACAACATAATGGAGAGTAATCAGGACTATTCATTAAATCTGGAACTGCACTTGCTGAATGAGAATTCAGATTTTACGTTATTTAACTTTGACTTCTCTATCGAGAAACGTTGACGAGTAATTTATCGCAATTACATATGATGTTCTTACATCCTAATTACTGTTCACAAATCAACCAAAATTTATCGAAGTTTTTACATGAACTGAGAAATATCGTATGTTTTATCAGTATCAAAGAACTTTTTTTGAAGAGTATAATTTATTCTTATCTGATTTCGATAAGGCATGTAAATTAAAGACTGTATCTCAACCAACCACTATGTCTCCTTCGATTGAAGCTAAAAGAAACCCAGAAAACGTGCTTAAGTCATATCCGTGTACGAATTTGTCTAGGTCGACGCTCTGAATAGCTACATCATCTCCTTTTGAAAGCTTGAATACGACAGTTTGACTTATTGTCTCATATCTCTCAGTTCCATGTGCATACATCATCGTGTACCCGTGTCCATTAACGGTAAACTGGAAATGTGCTGCTTCATTGGCAGCAAGTATTGATACAGAAAACACATAGATCCCCGACACAGGAGCTATGAAGGTACCGGTAGAGTTATGATATGCCTGACCAACATTAGTGATGGTTCTATCAAAAACTACAGCCTGATGTTGTCCAAGGTGATCAGCATGACTACTACTTCTGGAGGCGAGGAAACCGATTGTAGAACCTTGCTCAAGTTGTCGTATTCTGTTATGGCCTTGTGATAATTCTGCAATAAAGATGTGTATTTAAACGAGGGGGGTGGCCCTAAACAGCTCATCTGAATTTGAATTTCAATGGTCCAGTTTATGTAATTCTTGTAAAGTTCACTGAAAGGCTAAATACTTTAGGAGGAAATGTCTTTCAACGAACTGAAGGTAAAACGATACCCTACCCTACCAAGCCAATACTTTAAGACTAATAATTATTTTTAAAACAAATTGGAAAGAGTCACCCAAGTAACTTATTGACGAAGTTTCGTTGAAATTGGCCTACTGAATAAAGAGGAGATGTCTTTCGTAAGAAAATTTTGAAAATAAATGCCCCGCCCCGTCATGTCTATATCTATGGGTCAATAAAAATTTCGCAAACAATTTTGGAGAGGGTTACCCAAGGAACATTCAAGCGAAGTTTCATTGTAATTTGACCAACGATTAAGTAGGAGATGTCATTCAACGATTTCGTGGTTAAAAAAAATGCCACGCCCATATTTTTTGACCATTCAAACTTTTTCGAATGATATCAAAAGAGGGTCATCACCAAGGGATCATTTCAGCAGTTTCATCGAAATACGCCCAGATGTCGTTCAAAAAGATCAAAGTGAAAAATGCCTAGCACTGCAACGCCTAAATTCATGGGCCAAACAAGATTTCGCAAAAAAATCTCAAAAGATCTCCCAATGAACGTTTTGAGAAAGTTTCAATGAAATCCGTCCATTAGTTCAGGAGGAAAAATTTAATGTCGTTTAAGGATTTCACAGTGAAAAAACCACGTCCTGCAACTCCCATATTCATGAGCCAATCAAAATTTCGTGAACAATTTCTTGAAGAGGGTCAACCAATGAAAATCTAGCAAAATTTCATTGAAATCGGCCCAGTTGTTCAAAGATTTCACAGTGGAAAAATGTCAGTCCCTGCCAAGCCCATATTAACGGGACAATCAGAACTTCGCGAACAATTTTTGAAGAGGGTCACCCAAGGAACATTCTGGTCAGGTTTCATTGAAATCCACCCCGCGCGCGGTTCATGAGAAAAGACGTTTTAAGATTGTTGACGACGCACGGCAGACTCAGGGTAATACTAAAAGCTCCGCTTGATCACGTTATGATCGGATGAGATAAAAAAAAATGCGTAAAGGTTGAAAATGTGATTTGTATAGAAGTATACTTCAAGAATCCAAGATAAAAGATGGCATTTGCATTATTTCATGTTGAGACGTGTTGCTCTGGTTTGAAGACCTTGGCAATATCGGGATTTTACTGGAAATGATTATCATACGTGTAAGAGAATGCATACCAAGAAAGGGTGCTTAAATCTTTCCAGTTTTACAAAGGACCAGTCCCTTTCCAGATAGGAAAACACACGATCACACTGGTCAATTTGGGCATGATAAAAGTTAACATCAGTCAATACTAAGATAGTTAAAGGATTTGAAGATTTCTCTGTCTTATTTTTAAAATGGGGCGCGCTAATGTGAAGCCCAGGCAAGACAACAAAAGTATTACATAAATACATTCTGTACTCTAGGGTCTTTATACATTGGTTTTGGTAGAGGAGATTTAGCAAGATTTATTCCATATTATGTTACCAAAGCAACTGATGTTAAAGGTGATTGTAAATGGATATTCATATAAAATTCGGCCGATGTGAATATCCCTGCAAAATTTCATAAACATTGCCCTTAGTGTTTTGGGGGATAGGAACTGAAGAACTTTTAAGGTTCGTGTAAAGAGTTAGGGACCCAATTTAAAGGGCACTTCATTAGCCAAGAAAAAGCAGTATGTCCAGGTATATTATATATCGAAATGAAGCTATGAGCACAAGCAGTTGAGCAACATAAGACTGCCATACCTATAGAGGTATAGCCTAATCATTGTGCAAAAGGGTCATTTTGTACAGAACAAGCAACTGCATGGCGGTTAGATATGATTGGTTCATATTTTATCAAAGTACAGTCTAAAGTAGTACCCAGGTACTACTACAACCATGGATATTAATTTCAGTCTCAAAAGGCTCTTTTGAAACAATCAACTTCCATTTATTTTGTCAACATACATGTCAAACCTGTTTGGTCTGTTTTCAAAATAGATGTTAGGTATGGTGTAACATTATACCATAATATTGTGAAATATTTTCTGCGATTTATTCCAAGTTATAGTTTTTTTTAAATTCAATTATCTATGATAAATTACTATATATTTATTATTCTGTGAAATAGAAATTGATATATTGCTAAACAACCTTACAGGTATGTAAACTATTAATGTCCATTTATGTTGTGATAACACATCATACTTTAAATAGATCTACACATTTAAAAAATTATAATGACATATGTGTTTATAAAATAAGTCAAAATAAATTGCTTGCATAACTACGTTTTTGGTCCGAGTTTTAAACCAACGGTTGTTGTAGTACCTGGGTAGTACTTTAGACTATACTTTATTAAAATATGAGCCAATTTTATCAAACCGCCATGCAGTTGCTTGTTCTGTACAAAATGAATATTTTCCACAATGTTTTGGCTAAACCGTTATAGCTATGACAGTCTTATGTTGCTCAACTGTCTGTGCTCATAAAAAGCTTCATTTTGATACATAATATACCTGAACATACTGCTATTTCATGGCAAATGAAGTGCCCTTAAAATTTGGTCTCAAACACTTTACATGAACCTTAAAGCCGTACGACGTGGCTCTGCCTAGCGAAGATTAATTTACAGAGCCACTACATTACATACACAATTACCCTAAGTGAAGTATTTGAGGATTTCGCATAAGATATGCTCAACGGCTGCTCGGCAGTAAAGACCCACAGGGGACATAAGACTTGAAAAAGTATCAATAAAACTTGATTGCCCTCTGTCACTCAACTGTGTCCCATTTCAGACATATTATCGATAAAAAGGTTTCACCGCAAACTTCGTGTAATTGACAACTTCAATTAAGCCTGCTAAGATTAATTCCAATCTTTATGCCCCATTATATGATTTGAATTAACTAACCTAATTCCCTCTTTGCTGAAGTATTTCCTTTCCTTATACTTTTATCTTGTACAGAGGCAAGGGCCTTTCCCAGATAGCCTTTCGAAACTATCCTATCATGTTCTGTCGGACCGGCTTCGCCTTTACTCTCTTCAACCAATTCAGAAGCTAAAATCTGTTCGCTCCCCTCCAAAAGCTTTATTCTGTCCGTTAGTTGTAAATCTCGTTCGTTTAGACGTTCGATCTCTTTTTTCATAGCCACATTTGATTCATGTAATCCCGTATTTTCAGTTTTCAGATTGTCAAGTTCGGTTTGTTGTTCTCTATTTTGAAGTTCCAGTTCGTCAAGGCGGCGTAGAATGTCACGCACTGTACTTCTTGTAGATGAATGTCCCTTCACAAATGAGTTCGTTGACAAACAAATGAAAACAGCGAAGATAGAAATCAAAGACATGCTTTCTCTGAACCACTTATCATTTCAGTCTAAGGTGTCCTAAATTTGGTGAAACTTTAAGTCTTATCAATGTACATGTAAATTATTAGACTATGCCAACTAGAGCTTGATAGGCTGATTCGCTTCACAGACCTGAGATTTGGTTGAAATCAATCTTTTAGGATCTGAAAAATGATTTTCAGAATTTCCACTGATAACATATAAAGAAATGACCTCCGCCCATAAAAGAACCATTTTTTCATCTTATCACAATATGTGTGGTAATATACGGGATGACCCAAGAACCACTCAAGTAAAATTGTATTGATATTTATCAGTTCGGTTCTTAAATAATGGTTTTCAAGGTTTCCACTATACAACATTTAGAAATATAACCTACGCCAATAAAAGACATGTTTTCATCTAATCTCAATAGGTTTTTGTAGTCTGACAAAGGGTCACCAAAGGATCGCTCAGGTGAATTTGGTTGATATACATGTATTAGGTTCTGAGAAAATGATTTTCAAACTTTCGAATTTATGACATTAAAAGAAATGATTCCCCCCCCCCCCCATAAAAGTCACAAGTCACATTTTTAATCTAATCTCAATAGGGTTTTTGTATGTGTGTGTTTTTTTAGGGTCATTCAGGTGAAATTTGGTTGTTATCAATCAGTTAGGTTCTGAGAACGATTTTCAAAGTTTCCACTTCATAACATGTAGAGAAATGACCTATGCCCATTAAAGATTTTCCATCTAATCTAAAAAATTCCAGTGAAATTTCTTGGTTTCCACCAATAAGGTTCCCAGAAAAGTCACATTTTACCATTTATGGAAATAAGCCACGCCATTAAAGACTTTTTTCATTGGATAGAAAATCCTTAAACAACTTTGAAAGAACCAGGGAACATTCCTGTGAAGTTTGGCTAATTTCTGAGAATTTTTTTTAAAGAAAATGCTTACGACCGGACGCAAGGCGGACACAGGGCCATGACGAAGTCCCAGTGGCCTTCGGCCTGTGGAGCTAAACACAAAGCTTGGATACCAAAGATGGAAAAGGATCAATTATTATGAAAGAGCTGTCCGCAACTGAAGCATAGCTGAAAGTTACTGACGAAAGCCGATGTCGAACTCACGCGGACAAGTAATATTTAAATTATTGGTTTATCAGTCCAGTGCGCTAACCACTGAGCAAAAGAAGATCTTCCCTGACGCAAGTGTCAGACATTGTATCTAAACCAAAGAAGCTATGCAGGACAGTGGTGAGAGTGGTCTCCCATAACACAAATAAATGAACGACAAGTAATCCAGATGTATGTTGCATTCAAAATTAGTTCTTATGATTTGAAATATTTTATTTAAGTTTCATGAAAAGACCCCCATTTTCCACATCACACATAAACGTAGAGAAGTGAATGGGCATGTCCCCAGCATCATTTTTGAGTAGTCTCGTTTGACCGGTAGATTCAGAGAAGATATTTGTAAATTTTTCACCACATGGGACCATTTTTCGATAATTCGACAGCCCATAGATTCTCGGTTTCAACATTCCGATTAAAATATAACGAACAAATCTGAAAGAGCATGAGCTAAGTACCATTCCTGTGAAGTTTTGTTGAATTCAGACCAGAAGATGCAGAGAATAAGGTTTTTTTTTTAACAAGAGGACCATGGTGGTCCTAGATCGCTCACCTGCGTCTCTTTGACCCTGGGACATCACATTAATTCAATAAGCAGATGTCCGAAAGGAGATAATTTCTACAAAAGATCAATACCATGGAATGTTTTCAGCCAAGAGCAAGACAGATATGCCTTTTTCCTCTTTGATTCTATGTAAAACGGGATGCATGAATGTTTTCCTATTTTCACCCGTCATGTTCAGATGAGCTAAAGGGGATAGGCCCAGGCAAAGCTCAAATATGACCCTAGGGTCTTAATATGAACAAACCTGGAAGAGGCCTACTAGGTGATGCTACATACCATATATGAAAGCTGTCTGCCATCTGGTTTCAGAGAAGAAGATTTTTAAGATTTTCGCTCTTTGATTCTATGTAAAAAGGGTTGCGCCCAGGCGGATTCCAAAAATGACCCCAGGGTCTTGATATGAACAAACTTAGTAGAGTTCCACTAGATGATGCTACATACCAAATATGAAAGCTGTCTGTCTTTAGTTTCAGAGAAGAAGATTTTTGAAGATTTTCATATTTTTGACCCTTTTTGTTAAGGGTAAAGGGAAAGTTAAGGGTGGATTTCATTTATTTGAACAACTTTGGTAGAGCTTGACCCAAGTAACATCCCTGTCAAGTTTCATCAAGATTGGCCCACTTGTTTAGGAGGAGAAAATGTTTAAAGAAATTGTGGACAACGGACGACTGACGACAGACGCCGGACATTGTACGATCACAAAAGCTTACCTTGAGCACTTCATGCTCAGGTGAGCTAAAAAAAAATATATATCATCATAGCAAGTGGACCATTCTTGGTGATGCGACAGCCCAAATTTAACGAAGAAATCGAAGAGAGCGTATCCCGATCATCATTCCTATCATGGTATAATTCTAATCAGTAGTTTCAGAGAAGAATTTCATCGAATGAGACCTTTTTTCAGTGACGCGACAGGCCGTAGACATAAGCCCTATCAGAATTTAACGAAGAAATCTGAAAGAGCTTGTTCCAAAGGCCATTTTTCTGGGATATTTGTTTGAACTGTGCACTTCACTCATGGGAGATGTTTTAAAGAAACCTTAATGAACTGATGCACGGACGCACACCAGGCTATTACAATAGTCCCGGACGCTGGACTTCGTCCAATTAGAGCTAAAACTGTTGTCATTTTCGTGATAACGACGATATTTCAATGAATTGTAATGGAGCCCCTTTCCAATGATACTTGACGGTCCTGGTTCATTTTAAAGTGAAAATATCCTTAAACTGGTGCCACAACCATTTTTTGCAACTTGGAAGACAATTCGATGATTAAGGAACTATTTCGCAATTCCGTTGACATCTGATCAAAATTTTTAAGGTCTCTTTTTACCATGATACTCAATGTCATAACCGAATTTCGCGAGGAATAATCCTTGTGATCCTATGTAAGTTTGAAGAGAATATAATGAAAGTTGCCCACTCTATTGTTCACGGAAGCACAGACAGAAATAGTGCTATCGCTATTCAGCTCTTTTGGCTAGAGCTTGATAGATGTCGACTATTACTTTAGTATTTTGCCAAAAGGGCTTGGTGGGCAAGCATACATTATTCTTCTTCAAATATGCGATAAAGATACCCATTTGGATTGTAATGATACTTTCATGACTATTTTTCATCGTGATGATTGGTGCACCTAACCATACTTTCATGCATTTCTTACTTCGCCACATTCTGTTCTACCTACTAACGTGCACTACACGTATATACACACATCCCTCAAATATTTAAACATCATCTATCCGCAGAACATAGAGAGATGGACATGAAACAAATAGCAACTCAATAAATGGGCGATTTAAATGTCGTAACAACAGCTTGCGCAAGCTGTAGTTACAACGTTACAGTCGCCCTTCAATGAAAATGTTGTAACAAAATGGCGAAAAGTTCAACAATTATCTCCTTATACGTTACAGTGTTCAGGCTGGTCAATGGATTATATTCGTGACATCAGAGATCTGTTAACTGGGCTCTATATTGCAATAAACCTTCCTTGCAGCAAAGTAAAAAGTGACATGAAAACATTCTGGTACATTTTTATTATCAACAAGTCGAATTGTAAAACAAAAGTAACAAAAAGGGTAGAAAACAAATGATTTGACATTTATAATAATACCAATACACAGTCTACTATTTCTTTTTTTTAAACATTTCTTATGTTCATAAATAAGAGACAAATACAAAGACACAGATATTTGATGAAATCATTTCTGGACAAAAGTTAATAGTATATCAACGAATCAAAATCATGTAACTATCGCTTTATTCATGATGTTACAAAGGTTTGGGCCTTTAATGACAATGCAAGCAGCTCTTGTGCTGATGTAAGCAGCTCTTGTGCTGATGTTTTAATCAGCTCTTGTGCTGATGTACTAATCAGCTCTTGTGCTGATGTAAGCAGCTCTTGTTCTGAAGTAAGCAGCTTTTGTTCTGATGTAAGCAGCTCTTGTTCTGATGTAAGCAGCTCTTGTTCTGAAGTAAGCAGCTCTTGTTCTGATGTAAGCAGCTCTTGTTCTGATGTAAGCAGCTCTTGTTCTGATGTAAGCAGCTCTTGTTCTGATGTAAGCAGCTCTTGTTCTGAAGTAAGCAGCTCTTGTTCTGATGTAAGCAGCTCTTGTTCTGATGACTTTCAAATTTATAATCACATACAGGGAAGTATTTATCCAATTTCAGGAAGTTGTATTTATTTCTTAGCCATTCTATTGATTAAAAAGTTCAAGAAACATAATTAGCTATGTGCATAAAATATGACATCTTTAGACCACCATTTCCCAAAACATGGCAGGTCAATACATGAGCCTGTACTAAGCATTTTTAAACCATTGACAAACTATTGACAAACATTTTATAGTCTGTTTCACTTATGTGGCCCATCACCTGAAAAGGGACTTCAAACTACCTTTCTGTGAAAGAATTTTTGAAATGTGACCTCTGGTTTGCCTGTACTAGAACCAATCTCTTTTTCAAATATCTTTTTCAGACAATTCCCAGATGTTCCCTTGTATTTGTAAAGGGCCATATTTATGAAAACAAGATTCATTTCAAGCATTTTTATGAGTCTTCTTACACTTGGTAGATAGCTAATGATTAAAAGTTTCTTTAGCCAATTAGAAAATATTATAATTTGATACACTTCTTAAATCAAAATATATGTGACCCTTCATGTTAAAAGGGACTATCTTGGAAATCTGTACAAAAATTTGAAAAAGAGATTGGGTCCAGCATAGATCAACCAGAGGTCACAATTCATGATTATTTCACTGGAAGGTAGATTATTCATTCTAGATTCAGAGAATAAGCAAAGCGCAAAAATTTTCGACCCTAGTCAGTCTGCACAATCTGTGCAGTCTGACTAGGGTGGATACTTTAAGCACAACTCAAATGGTCCTTTTTTGCCTGACAGTTCACATATATTAATACCCTCCTTATCTTTCCTTATCACACTTTTCTTCTACTAAGATTTTCAGTATTTCAAAAAGTAGGTATGTTTAGTATTGAGTCAACAACAATAATACCTCAAAGGCTCATTCTCATTTATATTTCAAACAATATAAAGGGATTCGTCACTTCCAAGAATAAGAAGTTATCAATAACAAAAGAAAAACACATTTGGGTGCCTAATCTCGGCTGTTGAGTGTTGGATGGTGGATAAAAATCTAAGTCTAGGCTGTTGAGTGTTGGATGGTGGATAAAAATCTAAGTCTAGGCTGTTGAGTGTTGGATGGTGGATAAAAATCTAAGTCTAGGCTGTTGAGTGTTGGATGGTGGATAAAAATCTAAGTCTAGGCTGTTGAGTGTTGGATGGTGGATAAAAATCTAAGTCTAGGCTGTTGAGCGTTGGATGGTGGATAAAAATCGAAGTCTAGGCTGTTTAGTGTTAGACGGTGGATAAAAATCTAAGGGACATAATTTGCACAAAATTCATCTTGAGTTGTCCCACTTGATAGTATGGGTTATTCTTTTAGTGGTGAACATGGGCACCAAGTTTCAAGTGATCGCCTTAAGTAGAACCAGGCAATGACAACAACAACAATGGCGACAACACAAAGGCTGTAGGCTTACAATACCTCTGTTTTTTGCCGAAAACAGCCAAGCTAATAACCAGCACAAACATATCTTCATGCTCAGCTGCATGTGCTGGATACTGTAAAGGTCTAAGTAAAGAGAGGCCATAATTCTTCAAAAAATGCTTCTAAGAATTATCCCTCATGAAATTTAGGAAAGATCTTGTGGAAGTGAACATTTTCCAAGTAAGTATATTTATCAAAAAAGTGTTGAAGTTTGTCCAGCCAACATCAACTGTGATGACAATAGCTTAACTTTTTAATCAACAAGAGGCCCAAGAGGGCCTATATCGCTCCACTGGCTTTAACATCTTTAGACTTGCACTAAATGAAGCTTTCTTTGAATGAAAATAACACTTTGAAATCTCTTTAGACCTATTTTATAATAATAAACTGGGCATAACATTCCACCAAAACTCTCAAGTTTCGTTGAAATCGGCCAATTGTTCATCAGGAGATGTAGTTTTAAGATTTCATGCTAAAATAAGCCACACCCTGCCATGCCAATATTTATGGGCTGATCAAAAATTTGTGAACAATTTTTGAAAAGGGTCACGGAAGGAACATTCTGGTAAAGTTTCATTGAAATCAGCCCAGTGATTCAGGATGAGATGTTGTTCAAAGATTTCGGGCTCAAAATAAGCCCCACCCTGCTACGCCCATATTTATGGGCCAATCTAAATTTTGTGAGCAACTTTTGAAAAGGGTCACGAAAGGAACATTCTGGTAAAGTTTCATTGAAATCGGTCCAATGGTTCAGGAGGAGAAGTTGTTCAAAGATTTCGGGCTCGAAAAAAGCCCTGCCCTGACACTCCCATATTTGGGGGATCAATCCAAATTTTTTCAACAACTTTAGAAGAGGGTCATCCAAGGAACATTCTGGTAAAGTTTCATCGAAATTGGCCCACTTGTTCAGGAGATGTTGTTCAAAGATTTCAAAGTGAAAAAAGCCCCGCCCTGACACACCCATATTTAAGGGATCAATCCAAATTTTTTTAACAACTTTAGAAGAGGGTCATCCAAGGAATATTCTGGTAAAGTTTCATGGAGGTTAAGTTTCATTGAAATCAGCCCACTGGTTCAGGATGAGATGTCGTTCAAAGATTTCGGGCTCGAAAAAAAGCCCCACCCTGCCATGCCCATATTTGGGGGTCAATCAAAATTTCTTGAACAACTTTAGAAATGGGTTACCTAAAGAACATTCTGGTAAAGTTTCATTGAAATCGGCCCAATGGTTCAGGAGGAGATGATGTTCAAAGATTGCAGGCTCAAAATAAGCCCCACCCTGCCACGCCCATATTTGGGTGTCAATCAAAATTTCTTGAACAATTTAAGTTAAGGGTCAACCAAGGAACATCCATGCCTAGTTTTATTGTAATTTGGCCCAATGGTTTGGGAGGAGATATTTTTAAAGATTTCAAAGTGAAAAAATGCCATGCCCTGCCACGCCCATATTTGGGGGTCAATCAAAATTTCTTTAACAATTTTAGAAGAATGTCACCCAAGGAAAATTTCTACCAAGTTTCATGAAAATCCTCCCATTGGTTTGGAAGAAGATGTTTAAAGAAAAAGTTTACACATGGACGCATGCACGGACCCACGATGGACACACCGCCATGACAATAGCTCGCTGGCCTTTGGCCAGTGGAGCTAACACTGGTTTAAAATGGCCTTTTTATCAGAACCTCATGTTAATGATATTTCCCTTTATTTATACTATCCAACAAGCCCCTCATTATACACCTTGCCTGTTAACAGAACATATGGACTTTGACTAGCTTTTACTAAAGTTTACAATTTAATAGAAACAGAAATCTGTCAGTTCTGCCCTCTATCATCATGACAAAGTGTGCACCGTATTTCCTCTAATGATATTGCCCTCCCTAATAGAATCACCCCTTCATTTTTTTCTAAGAATACTTCCAATTCCTGAAATCTAAAAAATTTTTAGACTCTTTAATTTGATGTGAATTTCCCCTAAACAATCATTTGTATGATTGTTTAGAGGAAATTTTCCTCAAATTAAAGGGATATTAAAGGGCAGACATAAATTTGATTTTTTAAATCAGAAAATGCATATTAAATAAATGCTTCCTGACCATGTAATATATAGCTCCTGGGAGCATTTATAACTAGAAAGCCATGAATGGCTTGAGTCGCTCCACAGGCTTGAATTTCTTGTAATAGCAAATCTAAGTTTTGACTAGATTTTTAGATATTTTGGGTTATACTGATGTTGAAAAGATTTTCAAAGTTTCCACTATTATAACATATAGAGAAATGACCTCAGCCCATAAAAGACATATTTTTCATCCAATGACAATAATTTTTGGCTGTATGATAATGGATCACACAAGGATCATACTAATGAAGTTTGATTGATATCCATCAGTTACATTCTGAGAAAATGATTTTCAAAGTTTCCACTATATAACATATAGAGATATGACCTCCGCCCATAAAATACATATTTTTCTTCCGATCACAATCATTTTTGGTAGACTGATAAAGGGTCACCCAAGGATCATTCATGTAAAATTTGTTGATATCTATCAGTTACATTCTGAGAAAATGATTTTCAAAGTTTCCGCTATATAACATATAGAGAAATGACCTCAGCCCATAAAAGACATATTTTTCTTCCGATCACAACCATTTTTGGTAGACTGATAAAGGGTCACCCAAGGATCATTCATGTAAAATTTGGTTGATATCTATCAGTTAGATTCTGAGAAAATGATTTTCAAAGTTTCCGCTATATAACATATAGAGAAATGACCTCCGCCCATAAAATGCATATTTTTCATCCGATCACAATGATTTTTTGTAGACTGATAAAGAGTCACCCAAGGATCATCCATGTAAAATTTGGTTGATTTCTATACATTAGAACCTGAGAAAAGTCACTTTTTACCATATTTGGAAATTAGCCACGCCCATTAAATCCATGATTTTCATTGGATCAAAATTTCTTGAACAACTTTGAAAGAGGGTCACCCAAGGATCATTCCTGTGAAGTTTGGTTGAAATCCATCCAGTAGTTTCTGAGGAGAAGATTTTTAAAGAAAAAGTTTACGACCGGACGCACGGACGCACGGACACACGGACGGACGGACGCACGACGGACACAACGCCATGACAATAGCCCCAGTGGCTTTCAGCCAGTGGAGCTAATAAGAAAAACTGTATATCAACTGGCCCTGATGCATTATTTCAATAAGTGAACAACATTGTCTTTATACTGTAGAGTTTTATCTATTCTTTAATCTTGTTGCGGCCACATTTTCTAACATTTTATAGGATTTTTGAGATAATGTGTCCCCTTCAACAGGTAAAAATGGTATAAGTCCATTAGCTAACAGGTGGTAGCGATCTAAACCATGTATTAACTTTACCTGAAAATAAATGATAAACACAGAGTGAACCATCAGTCACAAAAATCATGTAAAGTTTTTATCTGGAATTAGCCGTAACTAATTGGAATTCTCAAGATAGGTGTAGTGGGGTGGATCAAAGGGTAGTACATTTGTACGTTGGGGATATTTTAACACCCTAAAGCCTACTCATTTGAATTCGTGGGAAAAATAAAACAAAATTTGCCAATCACAGGTAAGCAACTCCCCCTTTTCCTGTTTTAACCCATTTATAGAAACCTCAATCTGTCATTGTATATTTACAATTGAAATTCAATACAATAATATGTATAGAATTTATTTTCCTTCAAATCTTATACCAGGCATTCAAATAGTTTATGAATCAATTGGTAAAGCTCAAGAAAATCAAGGCTTAAGATCTGTCATTGTAAAATCATACATAATTTTTAAAAGGACATAAAAACAAATGACATATTTATATCTTTAATTTCATACTTAAAAAATAATTTCCGTATGAAAATCTTAACCCTAATTTTGCTAAAGTCAAATTTTCTTTTAAAAAAATTGTGGAATTTTTTAACTTTCAACCAGTCTGGTCCTAGTTTTTCCCCAGTAATCAAAGCGAAAACAGGAAGTGTAGACAAAGGCTGAGATCAGACTGCCAAAGTACGCAGACCAATCAGAGTCTATACTGTCTGTCAAAGCTTTATGTTTAGCAGGAAAATGTAATTGACAGGATGAGAAGATTAGGAAACCTTGGTTAAAACTCTTAAAGTTCATCAGGGTATGACACTATCTACTTTTTCCCACAAGCCCTAAGGACCTATTAGTCCAAAATCTTATGGGTTCTCGCTGATAATAACGGGTCCACTAGGAAAACTTCCACAATCTAAGGAGTGATTTGTACAGAAAACACTGTCGGAAAAGAAGAAATTGCTTGTTTCAAGCAATTTCTTCCTTTTTCTACAATGTTGTCCATAGGGCAATGAAAGATTATAGTAATGGAAAGGTAGCTGTTTTTCAAAACTTGACAGCTTAGACATAATATGGTCATTAACAATACAGGCCATAGGGACATGCAACATGGAAGCTTCTACCAGTCCCCCCTGAAATCCACAGGTCTCAGGCCTGAGGACTAGTGTTAGTGTGTTTCCCTGTTCATTACTTGCTAACATTGCAGAACTATTACTGGTCCACTACTGTAGCAGACTACCAGTACTCACATTTTTTCTAACATACTGAACCATAGTTTCGAGGTCATGTGGGCTAACATCCTCAACTTGCATAAATAACATTCTCCACAGAGCACCTGCCAAATCTCTATCACTGTTTAAAAGACCCTGCAAAAAAGTTACAATAGAAGTAAATTACAAACGTAACCAAATATTGTCATCACACACTAAGGGTCATGTTAGAATTGTGTAGAGGATAATTGTTTGTTTAAAGAATGATTTTTTTTCCCCTTTATTGAGTGAACAACAAAAGCTATATTTTCACAAGTGGCGAAATTGAAAGATAAATCATTCTTTCACAAAAACCAAACAATTATTCTATATCTTTACTACTAAAATGTGAAAATTTTGGAACCAATTTTCTTTAAACATGTCATTTTGCAAGTGATTACTTTGCAAAACAAGACATGTTTGTGAAACACCAATGCCCTCAAAACGACAAAGTTTTGACAATGACAGATCACAATGACCTTGTCACATGACCTCTACCTTGGTATCTATAAATGTGCATCATCAAGATCTATTATCATGCCAAATAGAAGCATTGTATCTAGAAGACTGGTTGCAAATATCAATGTCAAGTTGGCATAATCTGAAAGGAAACCATCCTATTTTGAAGAAAATATTGTAGCAAAAGAATAAATGACATGGTATTAGCAGTTTCTTTTTTTCCACAATATTTCAAGTATAAAATCAGTGAGAAAAGTTCATTCGTTTTTGCACTTATAATTTTTTTCTAACACAATTTTGACAAAATTTTGCAAGTGAATTATTGTGAAACAAGGATGATCTCCCCTACCTCATCAAAGGCAAATAAAGCAGCATGAAACTGAGTATTTAGATGATCAACTTCTTCTGTCCTGACTCGGATCTCCATCTGATCCTAAAACAAAAAATAGTGTTTCTTAACCATTGTCATGTCGACTAAAAAAACGAAGACCAGAATGCACTTCAGATCTTGCCAAAGTAGGAATATTTCAGGTTCAGCATGACAATTCTTAGATGCTTTCCAATGAATTTTCACGACTTCTTGAGGATTAACACATGAAAATTTCAGTAACAAACTAGTGAAGTTCCTTAAATGAAACCTCAATGTTTTGATTAAGCCCTTATTTTCTTCACTGAAAACCAGTTCTCAATTTCTTCTCTTACAATATAAGAATATTTTTCTTATTTGATGTCAGTTAAAATATATCAATGAAAGAAATTATTCATATCACAATTGTGATAGATTAAACAGGGTATTATGTTGCATTTAATAATTTTTAATTCATATCACCGTTGCATTACACCAACAATGGATTTCCGGTACATGTATTTCTCAAACAAAATCACTTCCGAGCCTTCAGTTGCTATCTAACATAGGTTTATGAATATCCACCCATTAGTGGAAGAGTATTTCCAAAGGGATATGCACAACAATCGGGTTCTCATTTCGGACCAGTCTAACTTTATTTTCATCTGATGATAGGTTAAATTAATTACATCAAAAGTATTTTTGAAAGAGAATCTTGTAAGAATGTGGCAAAAGTAAGTTATGTGCCGGATATAGAGGACATTGAACAAGTGATCATTGAATACTGAAGTTATTAAACAAGTCATCTATAAACAGCTAAAAACGAGGCTGCGCCGAGTTTTTATCTGTTTTAGAAGACGAGTTTACTGAATTCTGTATTTTATATTCTGTTTATAATATGACCTGAATTTTAGCGAAAATCGTCGAAATTCTTGAAATTCAACGTTTCAATTTACCGTGAAACTTAAAACGCCACTTAAAAATGACGTCACAAAACATTGATTATGATGTCATTTTTGCGGTTGCAAAATAGCATTGCTATTCGCTCTGAGCTCATTTGCATAGTTATTCCACTAGTGTAATAAATCCCTGGTAACATCAAAAATATTCAACGGGGTTGTTTCACTTTGGCAACGTAGGTCATATTATAACATCATTTATATTCATAATGATTTGTCTCTGTACCCTCTAGCACTGAGTTTTTATAATTCTCTTAAAAATAATGTCAAAATATAACAGCCGAACTATTTTCTAATCAATATAGAAGTTGTAAGGCTTACCCCAATATCTTTGATTTTTTGTTCAACATCATCATGAAATGCTTGTATCATAAAGTTTCTACTCATCTGCCCTGGCTTTCCTTCTATTGTCAATCTGGTCATGAGTATCCTAGAAATGTAAGAAATGAGAATTAGAAAACCAATCAAGAGTCGCCGCTCTCAATTAATAAGTTGATTGACCAATTAAATTAGCAATGATTACCCAAATGACTGACCTTTATAATTTCCTGACATTTTGTTTCAAATACATCTTGGATGGGTGACTTGAACTTCATAATTATAGCTTGAATAAAATGTAGTTTTGACGTTTTGGTTGCACATATACTATTTACTTTTTCTCATGTATGGAGTCATATGAATTTTTGATATGTATCAAATATCTGGAGGCTTCTGTCATGCAGGAGGTCAACGTGTGGGGCAAGCAATCCATCAGGTGACAAATGACAACATTTTTGACAGATCCAAATAGGAAGAAATTGTAGCACACATTTTCAATTTAAGGAAACTTACAACTTTCTTTGTCCTCCTCAGCAGAAACATTTAAGAAAATGAAGAAATTACATGTTACATGCATTTAGAAATTTCCATCCAGTAGTTTCTGATGAGAAGATTTTTAGCAAAAAAATTATGAACAGACACAGATACAATGGACAATTCGGCTTGACAATAGCCTAAAAATTGGGCTCAAAATGGACTGCATTTGATGAACATGTCATCATTCTTTTGTAAATGAGTGGAAAAATAATCTATTCCTTGATGTTCTGAGAAATCTAAGCATAAGATATTGCCATCAATTTAATATATAAATGAATCACAAACTATATGCTGCCTAGACAACTACACACAAACAATTTAAGACCAATCACCAACCCCTCAAAAGGGTTAACCCTTATCAATCTTCAGAGCGAAAAGTGAAGATCATGATGGTTAGTCTGTGAGGATGCACAGGCTGGCCCAAGTCTTTCATTAGGGCACATGTGAAATTGTTTGTCACATGAGGCTCAAAAGGTTTTTCAAAATATACTAACTTTTCTATTCAACACTCTAACTCATTAAGAATCAGTTAATCTCAAAGAAAATATAAAGCCAAATGCTATACATTTATCAAACATTAACCAAGAACTATCTTACCATATATGTAAAGCTACCAATTTATGCCATGAACTAAATGAGTTAGGTAGTGTCAAGTCTGAAAAAGAGATTAATAGCTTTTAGGATTTTATACATGATGGCATCGCTTCGCGTGTCATACCTCTATTTGTTAACTTTCATCTTATATGATCCAGAAGAAACTACAGTCAATCTTGCTAGAGCCACAACATCTACTGTGTACAATATATGCAACCATTTTCAAACTCTACTACTTTAAATCTAAATTTCTAACAAAGATCTAACAATTATAATAAATTATTTCTATGTTATTTAAACTAAATAGAATCATCTCATTGACACAATTCTAATGAGTTTGTACAGCAGGGAAGTATTGAGAAGTATGGAGAAAAATTGTAATAATAAACAAATTTAATGAAAACTATGTTTATTATTAGGAAACAAATCATGTACTTAGCGACCATTCTCCTTGACAACAGCTTTTTGAATTAGTTTCTATATACAAGTTTTACTGTAGTGCATTCCTTAGACAAGTTGAAGTTGAAAAGTTGAAAATTGAGTTGTTGTATTTTTCATTTTTTTATCCTTGAAGATCATTTTTTGTTGGGAAGCAATTTATCGTTTTCTCTAGTGTTTTCTTTTTCTACTAATTATTTGTACTGAAATTCTTAAACCAAGATGTTACAGATTAAAGATGTTACAAATGTAAAGATACTCACGGTTTTGGAATTCATTATAGATTAAGGCATTTGTACAGGATAAATATAGCCTCACAGCATTGTATCTTAAAGCCTGCAATAAATAGTAAAGTTTTTATCCATACATGAGTGAAATATTTTGGTAAAGCTCACATTATTACAAGTGAAAGTGACAAGGAATTCTTCCTTTCTCACAATATTTTCTTCCCAATGAGTTTTATTTTCTAAATTCATACACAGATTAAATTCTCGATACAACTTTTTTATTCAGACCAGTCTTAAATGACATGTTGTTGTCTATTTTATGAATTTACAAACTCAAGAATTTACAAAACAGCATTCATCACTGTCAGTGATAATAATATTTGAGCTTGTGTGTGACACTTGCAACAATTTCACATGTGGTGATAATAACATTTGAGCTTGTGCATGACATTTGCAACAATTTCAGATGTGCGCAAGGCATTAACTTTGAGCAGCATAAACAGTCACATATTGTAAAGGAATATTTGCTGACATCCATACGAGGGGTTAAGATCCTTTCTTTCTACAGAGAACATAGCAAGGACTCTGGTCAGACTGTGCAAATGTGAAACTGTTGGAAATGTCATGCACATGCTCATTGCATTATCTTCATTAACAACTAGTGCATTGCAATAATGAATTTATGGAATTTACCAAAAATAACAACAGATTTTCTGTAAAATTTAATGTCTTTCTCTAAGGTTGGACTAGTCAAAGAATCAAAAGCATAATTTTTTTCTGTCAATAATCCTCCAATTTGGTGCAACACTAAAACAGAATCTCATTATTAATATATCAGAGTGCTTATAATTCATGCGAGCCATCATGCAAAAAGGGACCATCTGGGCACTCCATGAAATAGATATTTGGAAAAGAGATTTATTCTAGTGCAGGCCAGAGGTTGCATTTCAAAAGTTCTTTCACAAGAAGGTGTATTTGTTCTGTACAAAGTAGAAATTGGTACCATTCTAGAGTTGTCCTATGTAAGGTAGGAATTCTCACTTGCAGGGTAAAGCAAGAATTCTTACTTTACAAATAGGATTCTAGAATTGACTGTGCGCAAAGTAGGAATCTGGACAAAGTAAGAATAATTGTACTTCATTCATTCTAAACTAAGACTCCAGGACATTGCAAGTCTTGTTAAGAAATATATCATTATGAATATATGTTCTAAATTCTTACTTTGTCCAATATTATTCCTACTCATCACAGGGACTTGGTCAGGACTGGGGAGAAATTCATAAACTACCGTTGCGTGATTCTAGAATTGCCCAGTACAACCCTAGAAATTGCGGACAAAGTAGGAATTCCTACTCCAGAACAATTCCAGGATTGTACAGATTCTTTCTTTGCATCTAACATATTGATCATTCTTGATTCAGAAAATTACTATTAGCTAAGTATGAAAATTTTCCAACCTAGCAAAAATATGACATCTCAATAAGTCAAGCTCTCCTTTTTCCAACATAATTAAGAAGAGAGCAGGTATTGTAGGCTGATGTTAGCCTAAACTGTCTGTCAAAGCTTTGTGTAGGAATGTGCTACAGACAGCATGAGGTCAGTTAATGTTTAACAATTATGATATCACATTACTGTCTGGAATTCTCACAGGAGTACTCACAGCATGCCAAACTTTAAGGTAGTAGAACCGTTACAGTTCCCCAACATTTGCGAAATCATGAACTTTCACAATGTTGGCCAAGGTTTCTTAATGAAAATCATTAGGAAACCTTGGTTAACACTGTTAAAGTTCATTACTTCCAAAACATTGCAGATCTATTATGGGTCCACTACCTTAAGAGATTTAATGACCAATAGTCACAGTTTTAGAAATTTAGGGGTCATCAACTTCGAATTTTACAGTTTTAGAAGTTAAAGGGTTACTAACCTCTAATTTAACAGTTTTAGAAGTTAAGGGGTCACCAAATACAAATTTTCTAATTTGTATTAACTTTCTTAGTCAAAATTGTTTGTAAGTTTTTCCTTCATGACTTAAATACTTACATTCTAAGATGATTCAAATACTTACATTTTTAGATGTTAAGGGGTCGCCAACCACTAATTTTCTTATTTTATCAACACCTTTATTCGAAAGCTCTTTAAGTTTCCCCTTCATGTCTAATCCAACACTGGATGTGCTGTAACCTTGAATATGATTCTGTAATTAGAGGATATTGAATGAGTGGTCATTGAAAACCGAATTTATTAAACCTGTCAACTATAAACAGATAAAAACGAGGCTGCACTGAGTTTTATATCTGTTTTAGATGACAAGTTTAATAAATTTATTATTAAATGAGCACAAATTTGATATTCTTTTTTTATCATATTTTGCAATAAAACGAAAGAAGAGTTGTCAGAGGACAACATAGCTCGCCCTATTGGATGCTTGTCATATAGATATATGCAAAATCATGTACCTTGGAAGGAAGCTATTGGAAGGGGGGGAGAGGGTACTAAAAAGATCAAGGGTCAAATTGTAAAGGACCTTGGTCTCTGGTGAAAGCCTTTCACCTGGTGAGTATGTAAATGAAGTAATGATGTCCCTAGGTTAAAGCTTCAAGAAAATATAAGCAAGGTTAAAGTTTTGGTTAAAGTTTTTCAGTTTAAGTTTTTCCCAAGTCCATAAAAGGTCAAGGTTAAGGTCAAATTATCAAGGACCTTGGTCTCTCGCAAAAGGCTATCACCTAATGAGTATGTAAATGAAGAAACAATGTCCCTAGGTTAAAGCATTCAGAAAATGTAAGCAAGGTTGAAGTTTTTGGTTAAAGTTTTAGGTTAAAGTCCACAAATGGTAAAGGTCATTTCTGTAAAAAATAAAGCCTCTAGGATAAATATTTATAGAATAAAAAACTTTAACCTAATGTGGACACCGATGCTGACACCGACATCCGAGGGTATGACAATAGCTCTTCGGAGACTTTCGTCCCGGGCGAGCTTAAAATTACAATTATCAATTGATAGAAGTATATCTATATTCATTTCTTTTCTAAAGTTGAGCCCTAGTGGGTCTATGGAACTCACATTACTTTGTTTTGAGAGTCCTGGCAACTTAAAGAAGTGCATAATACATCAAGCGATGCTGAATTTTGTATATTTTGCACTGTAATCCCCCACATTTTTGAAATCCTAGAATGAACACTTGGTGGACAACCTATTATTTATGTAGTTACACTATTTCAGTCACCTGTCAACAAAAATGTTTGAAAAACAAGAGGACCATGATGGTCCTAGATCGCTCACCTGAGTCTTATTGACCCCTTGGACATCACATCATTTATATAGGCAGATGTCATAAAGGAGATAATTTCTACACCAAACCAAGTTTCAAAAAGTTCTGGACAAAATTGAGGCCTCTTGAATTATAACAAGAAAAATTATCATTAAGGCTCCTTTTCCTGTGATATGACATGGATCCTTTCCATTTTCAAAAGGGTTCATCCTTGTGACTTGACCAACATTCTGACCAAGTTACATGAAGATTGGGCCATTTTAGTGGCCTCTAGAATGTAAACAAGATAATTGTCATTAAGGTCCCTTTTCCTATGATATGGCACGGATCCTTTCCATTTTCAATAGGGCTAATCCTTGTGACCTGGCCAACATTCTGACCAAGTTTCATGAAGATTTGGCCATATTTGGGGCCTCTAGAGTGTAAACAAGAAAATTGTCATTAAGGCCCCTTTTCCTGTGATATGTCATAGATCCTTCCCATTTTCGATAGGGTTCATCCTTGTGACCTGGCCAATATTCTGACCAAGTTTCATGAAGATTGGGCAATATTTGTGGCCTCTAGGGTGTAAACAAGAAAAATTGTCATTAAGCCCCCTTTTCCTGTGATTTGGCATGGACATTCAATGATCACAAAAGCTTACCTTGAGCACGATGTGCTCAGGTGAGCTTAAAATGCAGAAATTGATGGAGGGCAACAGAAATCTCATTATAAATTGAGCCTGTGTGTAACATGTCCAACTATTTCAAATGTGCGCAAACCAAAGACTCTAGTCAACCAGCATAACCAGAGATATCACTTATTAACAATATATTGTTTTGACCTCTTCATTGACATTTCTGACCAATAGAAATTCAGTCAAGAGGTCAATGACTCCTGAATTTGAAAAGCTAGCTCAAGCCCTGAATCTATTTCTTACATGTCATTTGGTTCTTTTTATCCACTGTAACCATAACTCTGTGTTGGTATATATATTTACCCTGAGTCAACTTACTACCATTTTCATATTCTCGTGTATAATTCATGAAGTAATTTGATTGGTGGTCTCAGTTTTTCCCAACTCTCCATTGAATGATTAAAACCCAGAATTTTATCCATACATCAAGAATATTTAAGAATACCTGTTTCAATTGTAAGTTCCTTTCAGCTATCAAAGAAGATTTCATCCAGGCTTCATTTGAATACAGTCTAGCTCCCATACAGCGTAAAACATGATATAGGCCCATCTTACTTGCCTAAAACAAGAAACAATAAATACATCTCACAATGAATCAAAGGAATTTTTTTGAGACTCAAGAGAACTGCAAATATTCAATAACATTCAACTCAAATACAAATAATACTGCCTAATAAATGACAATGTTTCATTGCTTACTACTGGAAAGTCAGTAAGTAAATGCCATTTGAATTTATACCCTTCATTTTTAATCATATTTCAAGTAACTACAACCCTTTTGACCTTTATACATGTATATATATATAAATATATATATATATAAAAAATCCAAGTAAACCAGAACAAGAATTATATAAATAAAACAAAAAACGACACTAGAAATCAATTTTAATAACGTGCCAACCGGTTTCGCTGCTGCTCATCAGGGCGACGTTAATAACGTCGCCCTGATGAGCAGCAGCGAAACCGGTTGGCACGTTATTAAAATTGATTTCTAGTGTCGTTTTTTGTTTTATTTTTATATATATATGCAAATCATGATAAATTAACAACAAGAGGCCCATGAGGGCCTGAGACTGCTCTACTGACAGACTCTTTGAAAAGCCTATGTCTTGATACTGCTATTCAAGATATACTTGTATATAACAAGAAAAAAGTTTCATGAAAATATATCCAAATATGAAGGACATGAAATAAACGTAGACAAGGAAATTTACTTAAAGACCCCTTTTCCCATGACACCGCATAATTGCACCAAATGGAAAATTTGTGGCCATGGTCACATGAGAAATATTTTGTTAAAGTTTCATGACAATCTATGCATAAATAAAGAAGTTGTGTAAACAATAAATTATTAATATGACACTAAGCCCCTTTTCCCATGGCACAGCCAACGTGAAATGTATATGGTCACTTGATAATGGACTTTCTATGTGATTTTATACAAATGTATCTATAAACAAAAGAGGAGTTGTGACAAGGAAGTTAACATAAAGGCTCCCTTTTCTGTGACGTGGCATGTCACGAAATGGCAAAATAAATGTGGCCATGGTTAGTTACATGGTGAGAAATATTCTGTTAAGTTTTTATGAAAATCTGTGTACACTTTAAGGAGTTGTGTTAACAAAGAATATAGATAAAGGCCCCTTTTATCATTAGGGTTCTCCCCAGAAATTTATTTTTTATTTTCAAGTTCTTTTTCCTATTTCATAAAACAAAAAAAAATAATCTTCATCAAAATTTTGGGTTAAAAACAATTGAAAAAAGATTGTTTGGGTTTGAACCCACTTTGAACCCATTTGGGTACAAATCTGGTAAGAAAGACATCCCCTTTTTTTTTTTTTTTGATTGCTCATTCTCGGTGATCTTTAATTGGCATTGAATGATAATAAAAATTCACACAGGAACATAAAAATTTAACTATTATCACTTCAGATAAATAGTTTTTGATTCATATGGCTTTCTATCTCCTTTTCTCCGGAGGATCTGGGCAAAAAATGATTTTCGGTAACGTTGCGATTTTATATTAAGGACTGTTTACATTTTAGTACCAATTGGACTTAGTTACTGGAAGCACGGAACCATCAAAACAACACAGAGAAAAAAATTCATTAATCAATAATTAAAAGGGTCTTATCAATAAAAGGGCATTGTGTAATAGATAGAATATGACCTAGAAAGTGAGTATGTAATAACCATGTGTCTGCAGTCAGTTTTATTGCTAGTTTAGACCCTTTGTTCAGAAAGAAATTAAGCTGCATAGGTGAAATAATTTAAGCGTAACGGCAATCTTAAGGTCTATCAGCAATCTGTTTGATTTCTTGAAGGTGTATCAGGACCAATACCCCCCGTAAGGGCCTCGAAAGAACCCTGGTCATGTATCTGCCAAAAATGCACAGAGTCACTGGAAATGGAATATTCTGTAAAAGTTTCATATTAATGTATCCATTAATAAAGAGGAGTATAGTTTACAAGAAAGTTTATATTAAGGCCCCTTTTTCTATGATGCAGTACAAAATCACCAGGCAATATCAATATGCACATGCAGACATGTGATATCTCCCGATCTGGGCGTATTCTGCCGATATTTTGACCTTCCTCCCGCTCTCCCAATCGGGAGACCATTTATCCCGACCTGAGGAAATTTGAGTCTGAAAAAAATTCGGGAGCCAAAAAATGCAAAAAATCGCCGGTCTCAAGGGTCAAATGGCAAGTGAGAAATACAAAATCGGGTAAAGAGTTGTTTATCTGCCTGGCAGTGTCATCGTTTATCGTCGTCGGGTAGATCTATTGCCGACAAACGGGTGCTACTGTACCTATCACCTTTCACACTGTATACGAAATGAATTATGACGATCAGGGGCCAGTTTCATCAAAACATTTAAAACGCATTTTTGTCTTACAGATGACTTATCACATATTTAGGACAAAAATCATGCATCACCTATCTGTCAATACATATGTAAAGTTATTGATGTTGTTACTGTTGCGAAAATCATCGGTCAGACAAAAATATCATCTTAAATGTTTTGGAGAAACTGGCCCCTGCAATATTGACCTTTCTGAGAAACAAGATCTAAACGGGATGAAACGTTACCCGATTTTATTTGAAAAAATAAAAATGTAGCTGGGTTTGGAGATTTTTATCACCTATTTCGAAAATTTACAATGACTGTAAACACGGTAAATTTCCGTGGTATTTTAATATCCTAGGTCTATTTCAAAAAGCCACTAAAAATTTCCACTTTCCGCGATTAGCGTCATGAAGGAAAAGGTCGAACATAATATGCAAAGCGACACGTCACACGACCTTGGTAAACTTTAGGCGGCATCGCAGAAAACCCCATGTGTCGTACGCGTGATTGATTAAAACAAGCTTTCATTCCAATGCAGATATTTATCTAGTGGATCTACGTATGTTTTACGGTCAAATGATTAAAGTTCTCAAATTGTCATACAAATTTAATATTGAAATTAAAGAAACATGGGATCAACATTGGCTAAGAAACATCAGATCAACATTCGCTTTTTAATGCCACGGCGATTTCACCGGTTCCTCGCTGGGGTCGTTTGAGAGTTTACACAAAATTTATAAATCTGCGACCGTTTTTCTTGAAATTGGAATCAATAGTCTAATCGAGTTATTTATCAACACAAATGTTACAGATTTGAGAAAAGAAAATAGTGGAGTGGATTTTACTGAGATTCACATAAAGCTTTTCAACATGGATTAATTTGCCGAGAGGTAGCTCTTTCACTTTCCAAATTCTACCGTGTTCGTCTTTGACGTTTGCGAACTAGGAATATGCTGTCCGTAATTCCATCTTTTATATCCATTTTGCTATTAAAACCATTTATTTTTAGCGTAGTTCAGTAGCAGTTAGTGCCAGTTACGATTTATTTGTCTGTCTCTTCGTCCATCCATCCATGCATCCATCCGTGAACAGCCTTATTAAAATCGCATAATCTAGTCATACGAAATCAAACACAAACTACACAGAGATGATCCTAAGGACAAGTCCTCTCAAAATATTTCACAGAAAAGTGTATATCATGAAGAACTCTGGTTGCCATGGCAATAGAGTTGAAAAAAAGCGTCTCCAATTACAAGGCCTAGAATTTCATACTTTGCATAAAGCAGTATTGCATAAATGCAGTATTAGCTAATTCTTTACTACCTAACCGTTTGAAAGAAATTCTGCAATGAAAAAAGTCCTTGTGTTTGTGGTTTCTAGATAACTCAAAGAAATAAAGAAAAACTTAATCAATCTCCTCCTTAATTGCAAGGCCTACATGTTATAAATTTGGTAAGATATCACTTTCTGCTGATTGTCTACCAAAAAAAAAACCCTATTTTTAGGGATCCTGAATTTTGCATAGAAATAAAAAAGAAATTTGTAACATTAACTTCTTTTAAAATATGATACCAAATTCTGTAGCATTGCAATACTTTCCTCTATCAAAATACTTTAATTGATAACCTTTTTTTAGTTAAAAAAGAGGGTATTACCATCAATTTTTGGTCGGGACATGCATTATGAAAAACCCCTTTTTTAGCCACAACACGCGTTATGCAAAATCTCCCTATTTCAGACCCAATCTCCCTACGAAAAGGTCTAAATCTCCCTATGAGTACCCATGGAAATATCACATGTATGCACATGGTCACATGATGTATAAAATTCTAAGTGAAATTTTCATTATCTTCTGTGTATAAATGAAGGAGTTGTGTTATAAAAAATATACATAAAGGCACCTATTATCATGACGCAGCACATAACTAAAAAGCTACATATGCTCATAGTCACAGGAAATGAAATAATCTGTGAAAGTTTCACATGAATGTATCAGTTAATAAAGAGGAAGGTTTTTTTTTAATAAGAAATTTATCATTTAGGCCTCTTTTCCTATGACACAGTATAAAACATCAATATGCACATGGTCACATGATGTAGAATACTAAGGGCCAACTTATATCTGACCTGGGTGGGTATTGTTGTCATCTCTCAGACAGCGGGCTACCAGCTCTAGACTCTAAGACTGGTCAAAATATGGACTATCAGAATAGACCAATCTACGCCCGACCCGAAAGCGGGCCAAAAATAAGTTGGCCTTAAGTGAAATTTCTTTAAATAAACATATTTGTATTCCTATTATAGGTCCGCGTAGAAACCCTGTAAACAACACTTCAACAGCTAAACAAGTCATGCGTGCAAGTGCTGTCGGCATGTCATCAAGCTTCGTGAGATTTCAGGAGACTTTTGACAGAAAACCATTAAGAAAACAAATTACCTGTTTGCCTAAAGACCTGCTCTTGTGAAGCAAAGATAGGTACATCGCTTTTGATGAACAATTCATGATGATTTTATTGCGAAAGGCTAAGTGTCAATGCCCGCAACCTTCGTTTTGTAACATTTGTCATGTGTTTTCGCGGTTTTTATGACAATGAAAATAATAAAAAATAATAAATGCAATGTACTTAATTTTATTTTATTTTGATTCATAAGACCAAACTAAAAAAGAATTAATTTATAAGTCATATATCTTAAATGTGCACTATTTGATCATTTTCTTCGATTTGACAATTTCACTTTGATATAAGCGGTAAAAGACGGGTTTGGACTAGAAACGCCAATAAAAGTACGATCGTCACTAATATCAACTTGAATGGATGGGTAGATTGGTGGATGGATGGATTGTTGAATTAGATTTCCACAAAACAATCAAGTATTTTAACCAGCATCCCTCTATATTTCAATTACCTGTGAAATCAGAGAGATATTGACGCGGAAATTTGTATTTTGCATGTTCGACTTTGCATGATTTCTTCTTCTTTTTCTTTGAAATAAAAACCTTGCAACCACAGCATGCATCTTTTACCAAATTACTAAAGAAATATCCTCCAAGAGACTTCTCCAAGGATTTCTTAATCTGTAAAAAATGATCAAAAACTAGATTTTTCGCAAAGCCGGCAATAACTCACATTTCAATATAAGTGTTACAACTGGAATGCTACCAATGGATTGGAAAAAGCGGCAGACATACATGTATCACCAATTGTCAAGAAAGGGAATTAACATGTTAAGGCAAACTGTAGGCCAGTATTGTTTACAAGTGTATGTTGCAAGACACTCGAACACATTATATGTAAAATATTATCAAACTGGCTTATTCATTAGGGCCATAATACTGTCAATGGTCAATGGACCTTAACCATGATAAGACATGCACATCTTTGATGGGCCCCAGTATTGAGTCTTTTTATGAAATTTGAATCAAATCCCCCAATTAGCGAGAAATTTAGCGGTAATGATTTTCCATCAAAGGGTCATAATACTACAGCCAAAATAAAACAAATGCATCTTTGCTTGTTTTGAACATAGGCATATCCGTAAAATTTGAAAGAAATCTGTCTATCCGAGCATGGTGAATTTCCTGAACCTGATTGAGCCCTTAATAAATACATGAACATCACATTCCTTTATTTAGCCTAAATCAGGAACTATCTTTAAGTTCATACAAAAACAAGTTTAGTGCTTAAAAGAAACAGTCTACACACTATATCTTTTACATGTAGGGGCTCCCAAACTTTAAGAAAGGACCCCAAATCCCCAAACTCTCAAGTCCTCTGGATTCCGTTAAAAAAATTAAAGTCAGACTAAAACTCTTCGTATGCATGTGAACCAAATTTTACGATGAGAATCTTTTTCCGTGTATATAGCGTTTCAATGGTAGGTTGATTGTGCCAAAATCCCTTCTAATTACTTAAATGAAGAAGTTTTTTTTAGAAAAATGCCAAAAGAGAGAAAATTCTTGAAGAGCGAATTTTAAAAGAATCGCTTCAAAATATTTACTTTACAAAAAAAGCACTTTAAAATTTGACTAAGTAAATTAATTTTCATGACCGCCATTTATTCAGCCACTATTCATACATCTTAAATTGTGTCAACCGCTGCGAAATTCCAAAACAGATAAAAGTATTAAATCAAGCTTTGATGTAGAACGATGATCTGTGTCTGATGGGCTAGTTATTCGAAAAGAATTTCTGATATGAATGTTCAAGACAAAAATAATCTTTGCTTTCAAAATTAAAAATATTGTAAAGTCAATGTATGTTTGATGACGTAGATCACGACGTAACATGTCCGCAAACCTCGAAATTTGATAACTATTAGTATTTTCATTTCTTAGTCACAGTGTAGGAGCGGAAGTGTACAGTTTACTAATTGGAATTGTCACTTGTCGTTGAATACATTTGCAGATTGGTCACTTTAAGCGATTGACTGCAGAAGTAAGTTAAGTTAATATCTGTTGTGTGAGTGTGGATGTTTTTTTTTTTTTTTTTTTTTTTTCTTTTTGTTTTGTTTTGTTTTGGTTTTTTTTGTTCTCTTTTTTTAATCAAATTAAATAGGAAATTTAAGTACTGGGTTGTATCTTTGTTACATGCAAATCTTACTTGAACACTTAATAAACCGTATATTGTGTAATTATCCCACTAGACGTCTTTGATCAGTTCGACTTGCAAAATCCTGACGGAAATTTTACCACATATAAGGCCATATTTTTGTTTATAATGGACTTAGGAATTATTTATACCAACAAGAAGGTAATATCATCCACATCCGCTGTCTCCGTATCAAGACTGTATCACACTGTTTTGTACAGTAACCCGCAAAGACTACAACTGTAACTTGACTTCATTTGATTGTATTCCTCGTAGATAGCACATGTCGTTTGCTTTATAACGAACATGTTTTAGTTAACATGTATCATTTTGGATTACACATTATACCCATGATGGCTGTAGCGTTTAATTAAAGACCTCGATTCATGACTTAGATGGACCGCAGTAGCAGATATAAAATTAATGAGGAAAAAAAGTATCTGATGCTGCATGTCTGCTCCCTCTATTCACCACAATTATTGTACCTGACTTCACGCTATTTTTCATCTATACGTGTCAAAAATGCAATCAAAACTATAAAATCTAGAAATTGATAGCATTTAAGGCCGGTCATTCTCTTTGAATATGCCTCAGAAAGAACACGAATCATTCTAACAGTCGTTTGATTTCTAAATAAAATTTCTACGTTAAAATCGACCCATTTATTCACCCATGGACGTGGAAATGAGTATAAAAACAACACATATTAAACCAATCAATTCAGAAAATTATCAAGTATTGCGAGATATTTTAAGAAAGTCGACAATTCGCCAAATTCAGGTGCCCTCAGTTACATTTACATCCAAAGCGGAAGACGGTTAAATCAATTATTAACTCTTTTGCCATGTCAATGGATCTAATTAGCGATATCTTACTCCAATCTTTTGATTGGACGTCACAAAAAGTAGACACGTTTAATTCCTGGACCTGATGGTTGAAAGAACGACGCACTAACATCTACACCATTGAAGAAATGACCATCTGATATTAAAACTCCCAACATACTAAAATCATCCGAGGTTGGGTATTGATGCAATAATTTTTACGTAGCTTGAAGTTATTTCACCAGGTGAATCTTTCACTAACCATGCAAAATGATTAAAAATAACCAACGGTTTAGTTCATTCTTTCATCAGAATCCCTGGTTTTTATGGTAACTAGATATAATAAACTGCAATAACTTATAAGTAATCGTATATTACACGCGAGAGAGGAAATTATGATTGTACTTTTACAGAAATGCGATATCATTTCATGATCCGCAAGGTGTAAATCCACCCTTTATCATTTACTCTTAAGGTTAGTTTAAATAAGCTGAAAACTGTAGACGAAGATACCAAACTTTTTAGCTCAACTTACACATCACCATGAGAAAAAATAAGCGTGTGCTTCATGTATTTATAGCCTCGAGTAGGGAAGATCAAACCAAAATATTGTACAAAATGAAGTGACCTTACAAGATCGTTTTTCCACGACTTATTTCAGAAGCCTGTTTACAAAGATCACATAAAGATCCATTACTAAGTATTGGCAAACTTGACTAAAATATGCTCAGAGAATCTTTTACTACCTTTTTCAAATGATAAATCGTGAAATTTTACTAACATTTAATGAACAATCAACATTTTTTGCAAAAACACTAGTCTACCTAACTGGGTCTATCTGTTACAGACATTTTAATCTCTTAAGAGGGTCGTACGCGTATACCGGATGCAATAATCTCATGTTTTAGTTTTTACCAAACACGTTTTAATGAAAAAATCAGATCGTAAATCAAAAACACTAAAAAGCAAGACAATGTTACTTAGGTTCTCCGTGTGAAAATAGTCGCTGCTACAGTTGTATACATCCAAGAGTGACAATTCCAATTAGCAAACTGTACACTTCCTCTCCTACACGATGGTTGTGCAACCGTCAAAAAAACGAGGTATTGCTGAGGATTCTTTGTATAATCGGTCATAAAATCTGCAATTCGTCGACGACTGATCGGTGCATACATAAGCCGTTTCAAAAGTATGGTTTTCTAATATTGACCAGGAACTCTCTGTATATTTAGGGTCCGTGGATCGGCGATGCATCAGTGAACTTAACCTTCAAGTCAAAACTTACCGTCTGGTTATGCTCGATTTGTAGAAGTAGGTACCACATAGGTGGCGTGACCGCAATTGCCGGGGATTGACGAATCATTTTAAATCTGATTGGCTTCAGCCTACTTTGTACACATTGGAGACTTTGCTCAGAAAGGCTTATATAAAATGGACAACGCAGATACGAAGGTGATTTTTTACCAGCAGATTAAAAAGAATTGAAAAGCGTCGGACCAACTGTAACAATTGGTAGGAGATTTTTTTTCTAAACCTCCGAAGAAATGTTATATTGTTGCTTGGCCTGCAATGAAGCGCCGATTAGGCTTTATTTAATATCAATTAAACAAGTTAGGTGCAGTTGCGAGGATGATGGCTGTCGTCGATACTCGGGATAATCATCGCTAAAGGTTTATGCGTTCGTGTGACAGTAACTTTGTTAGTAACGTTCTTCTAATCTTTCTCGTAACTTGGCCTAAATCTTTACATACTCTGTGATCATTTCTCGAAAGACTGCTTGATTGAGGTATGTTGTACAAATTTCGTGACGGTTGATGGCGTAGTTTTTCAGAAATTCAAAATTTTAGAGTGCAAACTTTCTTTTGGAACTGACTTTATACGAAATTTATTAAAGCATACATTGAAATAGAATAAAGTTGTCTCTCCCACGAAGAGGCATAGGACGTGTTATACATTCTTTGGTGTATTTTTTTTTCAACGGCAGATCCGGAATTTCTGTACTGGGGGTTCACTGAACACACACATTCCGACAGGGATTTAAGGTACGCAGGTTTTGCGAGTCTGAGACTCACAATTTACTATCCGTCAATCTTAAAACTATCTGATGTGAGTCCATAAAACCTTCTGGAAATCAACTTCAGAAAAGTATTCTGGCTTTTCCGAAGTTGATGCTGAAGATATCAGTGTGTATCTTATCGACAAGAGAAAACCACCAGAAAAACAAGAGCACCGCCTACGGGTGCAACGCTCGGATGCAGGTGCTGGTTAATGCAAAAAATCTATGTAAAAAAGGTTTGGTTTAGACCTTTTTATTTTACATCGATTGGGAAACAAGTTCTTACAACTAAGATAAATCCCTCTCGATTCTGCTTCATGGATAATTTACCAGTACTCGCGCAGAATGTGTGAGCCAAAGGGAACCAGGATTAATACCTTGAACTTGTTACCTTCAGAAAGGTCTTGTCCCAAGGAATCATCATGTGAAATATGGAGGCTTTATCCGACTTACCATCCAAAAGTTATGACCAAGGTTTAAGTTTGTCACACCAAGGTCACAAAGGTGATAAAAATACCTCGGGTTTTCCTTAGAAAAATTGCACAAAAATAACAATGTTTTATCTATTCTCTTTTTGTGGACAAGTTCATTTCAATCCTGGACAAGTTGAAAAACATCTTTAAATTGTCCAGGGATGAAAATCAGTAGCGAAAATCTGTATTTTACCACCCCTGCTAAAGGGAAGTAATATAAAAGATGAAAATTACTAAATGTCTATGTTACTAGACGTTTGTATTGGTTTGAACGCTTGACCTCTGTCTTGTTCTTTTTCAGGGATTTTATAAGAAAATGAGACAAGATCACAGCCTTACAACAAGAGCTATGTATAGCCTGTGTTATTCAAATGCTGATATATATATCTAACACATACCTCTTACCATTCAAAAATTTGGGCCATTGTTCAAGTTTTTATGTTAAAATCAGTGACAATGAGAATATGCCCCTGACCTTGATGGATTATATTGACTTTAGTATCAAATGATAGGGGTTGCCTTAAGTAATACCCATGGGAAAGGGTATACCAAAGTCATGGCCAATGTTAAAGATTTTATTTTACACAAACTTGTCCTTGAATATTGACCTTGTCCTTGACTGATGATCTTTAAGTTGATACATGTACCAATAAAAAGCTCTTGTCACAAGAATTACACATGTGAAATATTAAGACTCTACCACTCACCGTTCAAGTTATAGCCAATGTTAATTTCTTTTGCTAGACAACTTGACAAACAGACAGTACATCAACTATATTCCTGGATATATCGATGTGGGGACATAAAAAGATTATTTTTTCTGTCTTATTGGGTAAAAGTTTTTGAGAAAATGTACAAATTACTTGTAACAATAGCTGCATTTTTCACAATGTTTTTCTAGCTTTTTCTTAAGGGACGTCTAAAAGAGGAATTGTGTGGGAATTGGTTACAAAAGATATAGCAGAATTTTTCATAACAAGAGTAAATTTTCATATTTCTCTATAAACATCACATTTTATGATAAAACAGACAATTCAACAGGATGTACATCATTCATTTGGTTCCTCGTTATATTTGGAGATTACCAGACCTCGGCCTGGCGTCATCTAAGACAACATAAGGTATCTTCCTGTTATTCAGCCATTCATCAAATTGGGCCTCCTGGCCTAGCAAGATATTTTCAAATATAAACTGCAATAAAGAAAACATGGGTCAGTCTGGATTGTCATGTTGAAGTAAACTATAAAATCCTCAAATTCTGCAATAAAAAAATATACAGAAAGAGACAAAAAACTCAAACTCAAAAGAGCTATTTAAATATTTATTTCAAAAGCAAAAGTACAGAAAAATAAGAGAGGGTAAAGCCAGTCTTAAGTCTTTATTTCAAATGGAAACCCTATGTTGTGGATACTCATTTGAATCGTCTTGACAAGACAATTCCAATGAGTACCCACAACATAGCATTTATGCAGGTATAATTGAAATAATCTAATTTGAAATCCAAAATACGCCTTCTATCTGTAGCTCTGCAAAATAATTCAAAAGTCTCAATTTACATGTATGACCTTTACCAGTGACCTTGACCTAGGAGCTTTTGAAAATCTACTTCAAATAGTACATCTTCTGAAGATGGGCAATAAGTATGCCAAGTTCATTTGAAATCCACTCATTAACCAAAAGTCTCAAATTTAATCAAATTTGTCATCAGAACATTGCAAGTGTTTACCTTGAGTGCCTTCTGCATGTAAATCTGACAAATATCATATGCTGGGAGAGACATCATCAACAAACACAGCTTGGCCTGTAAACAAATAGAATTATGATTATGTCATGAAAATCAGGTCAACCTTGAAACGCAAGAGCTTTGAAAGGACGAGACTGCAGAGTTCAGCAAAAGCTGAAATTTTCTTAAATCTTCATAGTTTTTATTTCAGAACAGTCATTCTACCTCACTACATATTCATTTATAAAGCCAAATTTCAAGGGGTGCTTTTGTAACAAAAAGGTAACAAATATAAAGCATTATGTGAAAAGTTTTATTTCATTTAGCCAGGATAAAATTTTGTACTAAGCAAAATTGAGAGCAAAAATCATTTCTAGGTAGATTAGAGAGCAAAATGAGATAACAAAACACCATGATTTTTTTCATAAAGTAGTAGAGCTAAAAATCTATCTCAAAATGTCTTGATTTCAAACAATTCTTGATTTTGAAAAAATTATTGATTCTATGTTACCTTTGCATACGGTAATGTTTTGTTATCCATATGAGCATATGCCTGTAGTTTAGTTATAATATCTGTAATCTTGGGTTGATCAAATGATGATACAAGGTTTATTGTCTTCTCTTTCAGTTCCTCATACCTATAAAATTTATCATTTGATTTTAATCCAAGATAGTTAGAAACATTAAAATTGAAAGGGTTGTAGATGACATTGAAAAACGGATGAGATTTGAAAAGAAACCATATCTTGTGGTACAAATGTAGGACATTGAATGAGTGGTCATGGAATATTGAATTTATTAAAAGAGTTGTCTATAAACAGATAAAAATGAGGCTTTGTCGAGTTTTTATATCTTTATAGATGACAAGTTAAAAAATTTCGGTATTTTATGAGCACAAATTTTATATTCTATTTATAATATGACCCAAATTTTTGCGAAAAATCGTCAAAATTCTTGAATTCAATATTTAAATTTTCCACAAAACTTATAACATTGTTTAAAACTGACATCATAATATACATTATGATGTCATTTTTGCAGTATCAAAAAAGCATTACCAATCGCTCTGATCTCATTTGCATAGTTATTCCACTAGTGTAATAACACCCGTGTAATATCAAAAATATTCAACTGGGTTATTTCACTCCCATGACATAGGCCATAAAAAGAAAATATCTATGATATGACTAATGTTGCAGGAGAAATATTTGATTTATTTCATATCACATGGATCTCATTACACAGGTGGAATAAGTATGCATAAATGTGCTAAAAGCATATAACAAAAGTATTATATTGTCATGAAAATGACATCATAATGGATGTGATGATGTAATTTTCGAATGGCATTATTCATAAAGCAGAAAAATTATATCAATGAATTTCAAAATGTTTATCTATTGCTATAATTCCTGCCATAACATAAAATGACAATCTGTGTTCATAAAATACCAAATTATCAAACTCATCACCTAAAACAGAAAAAAAACTAGACAAAGCCATGTTTTTATCTGCTTTTAGGTGACTCATTTGGTAAATTTAGTATTTCATACCCATTCATTCAATTTCCTCAGGCTCTATGTGGATCAAGAGCTCTGCAAGATGGCTGCCACACTCAACAGCGACAACTGCAGGTACCTCCCAGAATTCCCCTTATAATGTATGGATTGCTCTTGTGATATTGAACATACATGTCATATTTCAAGAACAAAGTAATTTACCCCATTATGCCTACACCTACACCTAACCTCCACCAACACCAACACCAACAACAACATGGTTATCAAAATGACTCAGCTTTTTATTCCAAAAATCCAAGCTAAAAAAGGAGAAATTAAAATAAATTAAGCAATTCCTTTATTTACTCCAACATTTTCTAAAGAAAAAAACACAGGATATGAAAATCCGGGTCTATTTCTCTCCCGATGAAAAAGGTTTATATGAATTCAAAGAAATTAAAGACAATTTCAAAAATCATTACATAAATTTAATTTTACTCAACTTTTTTGTTGACTTATCAAAAAGTAACAAGATAAAGGGATTCTGCATCTGATCAAACTTTTCAAAAGCTACTATTTAGTAGTTTTTAATAAGTATGACAGATAAAGAATTCCCTTTTTTTTAACCCTTCATATTTATGAAAGAAAATTAAATTAATTGCTTAAAATTTGCAAGTAAAATGCCAGATATAAGATAAAATATAAGCAAACAAGAGAGAATCACCATTTTGAAGGCTGTACATCAAAGTTTTCTAACTGTGACCTGTTTACATTTTCACTGGCACGCTGTACGCGGTTCATCTGTTCCTCAAACAATGGACTACAATCATCACCTAAAGTACCATACTTTAGTCGGAAGCTAGCCACCCTCTCTCTGTGGAAACAGAACAACAATCAAAAT
This sequence comes from Fragum whitleyi, assembly GCA_948146395.1. NCBI lineage: Eukaryota > Metazoa > Mollusca > Bivalvia > Cardiida > Cardiidae > Fragum > Fragum whitleyi. Next base: position 29,645,887 of record OX411559.1, on the reverse strand, counting down.
ACAGTCAGAGCTACAGATAGATGAGTTATCTGAATTAAATATAAAAATGTCTCAAAAATAAGGGAAATAAGATTTTAGACAAACTTTAACATCCCCCCCCACACACACACATTTTGCATATGTACCTCCACAGGTAATCTCAGGCCCAAAATGGTAGACTAAGGCTTTGTTGCTTTTTGTTAGCTCACCTGAGCACGAAGTGCTCATGTGAGCTATTGTGATCACCTTTCTTCCAGTGTCTGTCCGTCGGTTGTCGTCCGGCGTCCGTCAACAATTTCTTTAAACGACATCTCCTCCTAAACTACTGGGCCAATTAACACCAAATTTTACATAAATGTTGCTTAGCTGGTCCCCTTTAAAAATAGCTAAAAGAATTGAAATCCATGAAAAACCCTGGTTGCTATGGCAACCAAAGGTGAAATTTTAAGAAAGTCTTAAAAATTCTTCTTCTCCTCAACAAGGAGTCCTAGAGACTTAAAATTTAACAGGGGAGAGGGGGTAGAACTTGGGGTAAATTTTGTAATCTTTAACCTTCTTCTTCTTTGGAAACCAGGATCCCTACAGACTTGAAAATTGGCATGGATGGTAAGTTCATATACTTGAATTAAAATAGCTAAAATCATATCTGTTGGGCCACCAGGTGCGGAGCATCAGGGGGGAGGGGGTAGTACTTTTGGTAAATTTTGTAGTCTTACACCTTCTTCTTCTTCTGAACCAGGATCCCTACAGACTTGAAAATTGGCATTGATGATAAATTCATAGACCTGAATTAAAATAGCTAAAATCATATCTGTTGGGCCACCAGGTGCAGAGCACCAGGGGGGAGTCTGTGGTACTTTAGGTAAATTTTGTAATCTTAAACCTTCTCTTTCTTCAGAACCAGGATCCCTACAGACTTGAAAATAGGCATGGATGATCAGTTCATAGACCTGAGTTAAAATAGCTAAAATCATATCAGTTGGGCCAACAGTTGCGGAACACCAGGTGGAGGGGGGTAGTACTTTGGGTAAATTTTGAAATCTTTAACTTTCTTCTTCGGAACCAGGAGCCCTACAGACATGAAAATTGGCATGGATGATCAGCTTGTAAACCTTAATAAAAGCTAAAATCATGACTGTTGGATCACCAGGTGCAGATCATCTGGGGGGAGGGAGTAGTGCTTTGTTGAAAATTTTGAAATCTTTGACTGTCTTCTTCTGATTAACCTACTGATTCCCTACAGCCTTTATTTTTGACATGAATGATCAGCTCCTAGACCCTATCTGAAATAGCTAAAATCATGAATGTTTGGCCACCAGGTGCAGAGCAGAGGGTAGCTTATCAGAGCAATTCTTAAATATTTAACCTTCTTCTTCTGATAAACAATGTGCCCTACAGACTTGAAAAATGGCAAGGATGATCAGCATATGGACCATAATTAGAATAGCTAGAATCATAACGGTTGGTCCACCAGGTGCGGAGCCACCTGGGGGGGGATAGTACTTTGTTAAAAAAATTTAAATCCATAACCTTCTTCTTCTTCTGAACCAGAATCCCTACAACCTTTATATTTGACACAGATGATCAGCTCATAGACCATATTTTACATAGCTATAACCATGAATGTTTGGCTACCATGTAAAGAGCATTGGGGGAGAAGGTAGTATTTTGGGTCAATTTTGAAATTTTAAACCTTCTTCTGATGATGAAGTAGGAATCTTAACAGGCTCTAAATTTGGCATGAGTCATCAGCTCATATACTTTAATCAAAATAGATAAAGTCATGATTGTTTCGTCACTAGGGGCAGCGACCCAAAGGGAGGGGGTAGTGCTTTGTGATAAATTTAACAATTGTTAAAAATTCTACTGAACCAGAATTCCTACAGCTTTTCATTTGATATAGAATAATCAGCTCATAGAACTTAGTTTAAAAAGCTATTATGATTGTTGGGCCACAAGGTGTGGAGCAACAGGGGGGAGAGGGTAGTACTTCAGGTCAATTTTAACATTTAACCTTTTTTTTAAGCTCACCTGAGCACAAAGTCCAGCTTCCGTCCTTTGGTTGTCGTCTGGCGTCCGTCAACAATTTCTTTAAATGACATCTTGTCCTAAACTACTTGGCCAATTTACACCAAATTTTACAGAAATGTTTCATAGGTCAGGTCCCCTCCAAGATAGCTTAAAGAATTGAAATCTATGATAAACTTTGGTTGCTATGGCAACCAAAGTTGAAATTTAAGAAAATCTTTAAAATTCTTCTTCTGATGAACGAGAAGCCCTACAGCTTTGGAATTTGCCTTGGACGATGAGTTCATAGATCTTAATTATGAGAGCCAAAATTATGACTGTTGGGCCATCAGCTGCGCATTACTAAAGTTATCCCAGATATTCTCTTGTAAAATGATTTTGCAAAAACCAACGACTGATAACAGTTCCATTTTGGATCTTGTATTTTCAAACAGAAATCATAAAACTGAGACTGTGGAATCTTACTGGTCTGACCATAAGATTGTTTTCCTTTACACATACATTTGTTACAGTTCAATAACTTTTTCAAAAGTAATGCAAGTTACCCTTAGGTGCTTTGACTCAGGTGAACGGACCAGGGCCAAAGGCCCTCTTGTTATTAGTTTTTTCTTGTTCTTAAACCGAATATCATGTATTTATCTATTTCTATAATGCATTAAAACAATTTAATTAATCCATAATCTCAAATTCCCATCTCAGATTGGTCAAAATTGTATACAGATACAGATGCTCAACAATATTGTCCCAAAAAAGAAAGGTTACCACATGTGATGAAGATATTCAAATTTAAATGCTTGTAATATGAACTATGCCATAAGAGTGAGATAACCCCATTGAATATTCTTGATATTACACAGGTGTTATTACACTAGTGGAATGACTATGCAAATGAGCTAAGAATGTGTTATTTTTCCGTTGTCTTGAAAGAGATTTTGTATTGCATTCAATGGTGCCACTTTCAAATGACAAAGTCTGGAATTTGTGCTCATAAAATACCAAATTAATCAAACTTATCAAAAACTTGGCACAGCCTCGTTTTCATCTGTTTATAGATATTCAATACCCTCTAAATACGAAGGTGTTTTTTTAAAGTAGATACATTACAAGTAATGTTCAAACCTGATAATCTTTTCTAGCTCAGCTGTGTTCTCTTTCTGCACAGATTGTTTCAGTTTATTCATATCTCTCTTGAAACGCAGAATAGTAGAATCTGGGTTAGGAGCATTGGCTCTGTATAATGAAGATGTATAGGAAATATAATGCTATATGGAAAGCAATATAAAACATTTTACTTGATTCAGGCAGTTGCCTTTTTTTCATATAATTATACAGACTGTTGTCCATCACAAAAAAGAACAATTTTGAAGTACAAAAAGTATTATCATTGACCCCAGAAACTATAGGAAGGTGCATATCCATGGTAGGACTATTAAAATACACTTTAAATTGATGTTTATCCATATACAGAATTCAAAATGAGAGAGAAGATGAATACCAAAGATTACGTAAATAAGTATAAATCACTGTGCTTTCCAGTAAAATTACAATATTTAGCCAAAAGTGCTCAAAAATTTGAACTGTAAAATAGGTAATATTGTCATGTTGAACCCAGAATTTTTATGCAGCAGATAGAGACAAAGATAAGCCTTCACATATGTGACCCAGGCAAAAAGGGACCATCTGGGTAGTGCGTAAGTGTTGACCCTAGTCAGACTGGGTTGAATGCAGACTGACTAGGGTTGAACCTTTTTGCTAATTTTCTTTATCTAGAATTATCAATTTACCTTCATGTGAAAGAATTTTTGAAATGTGACCTCTGGTTGTCCTATACTAGAACCAATCTGCTTACCAAATATTTATATTTCTAGATGGTCCCTTTTCATGTGACAGGTCACACATGCACAATCTGACCTTACCCAGACTATGATGTGATAAAAAGGTAACAGTAGGACAAAAGTATACTTTACTTTTTATTGTGAAAGACTGTAGATTTTTCCTGGGCCACTTGCTGCCATATTGGAAACTTCTTGGCTTTCTCTGGGTTGTTGTGGGCGGAGCCAGCATGTGACTGACCCTGTTGTCCGTAAACACTCTCTCTGTCTGCTGTCATTAATAGAAATGTACATATTCAGGGATTAGAGAACAAGAGGCCTGAATTACTTTTGCTTCATTCTCATAGTAAAATTGTACACAGACCAACATAGGTTAATGGAACCTTTGCAAGCCAAGGGTTTTAAAGTCCACTTGGTTCTTTATATATGTAAGGAAAATAAGTCCTCACACATATTAGGAACAGGATAGTTGTTGAAAGGAAATTTTTCACTTTTCAAATACTTAATGATTCCAATATTGAATACAATCTCTTTAATGGAACTATTGGAATTTCTTTCAATTTTTTGTGTATTAACATGGTTAATTTGTTGGGGTCCCAAGGTTTTAGAATGCCATCACCAAAATCTGGTCCCAAGGACTCAATAGGGGTACATGTGTTTTAGCTATCCTCATGTTTTTACGTAAATATTAACTTGAATTAATGATTTAAGCTAATGTATAATGTATAAATATTAATGTATTTGATAGATTTTTACCTTTGGGATAAGCTTCAGAAAAGAATTGAAGACTGTTTAAAACAGTCTTCAATTCTTTTCTAAAGTTGGTCCCCTGAGGGTCCTAGGGACTCACATCTGATAGTTTTGGGAGTCCTGGCAACTTAATTAGGTATCTCAGAATCTCAAAACCTGCTTCACTTAAAACCCTGGGTCCTCGGTACAGTTTCTCTAGATGTAGCCTATTTTAGTATTTACCTTTATCCATTTTGTCTGACCCCTGTCCACCCTGATGGACCTGGTTGAGATAAGTCAGCGTATCTTTATCCAGGTTGGGTGCCTGCCCCATGTGTGTGGGTATCATACTAGCTCGTCTATAAACAAAATGAGTCTGTGTGCGACATTTCCATCAATTTGAAACATGCACAAGGGGCAAAGAAACATTAGCATAGCCAGTAATGCAGTATAATTAGAAGATTCACTGTCTATCTTAAGAAACTTTGAGACCTTATCTTTCTACGTAGCGCAAAGTGGAGAGTCTGACTAGACTAAAATGTTGGAAGTGTCGTACACAAACTCAAATAGGAGTTTAGCAAATAGCCACAATGATCTAGGAAAAGGTTTAGATAAATATGAATGCATTTGATCATTAAGTAATACTGTATTAACAAATCAAAAATCTTTAAAAATACCCATCAGGCAAAAAAAAAGTGCAATCTGGGTATTAGGTTAATGTCAGTTCTAGTCAGACTACGCAGATGGCACAGTTTGATAAGACTCAACTGGGTGATTTTCTGAATCTAGAATATTTGAGTAGTCAATTATAGATGACCTCTGTTATCAATTTTAGGGAATTCACAGATGGTTCCTTTTTCGCATAATGGGTCACATTGATATTATTAATTCAATAAGAAGGTGAAAGAAATGTGACTCCAATGGTAATCTGTGATTTGATTGTATGACATCTTTTTAGTTTGAAAAAAAAACCTTTATTTTGATAGTTGGTTAATAAAAAACTTAATCTATGAAATATATACAATAAAATCTTCAGGACCTACCTATACCATCTCATAAACTTGGTGACAATACCAACTTGAAACCCAAATGAACTATTTTCTTCCTTGAACTCTGGTGGCTGGGCATTCAGGAGGTCTTCCCACGTCTCCACTGTTGGTCTCTCACTGGAATATATGCTCGTGGCATTCCTTGATCGTCTGTATTTAAATGAAAAGGAGGTTAAGCCAAATAAATGTTGTGGGTCTTTGTAGGTGTTGTGGGTATTTGTTTTTCCTTTTGTCTTTCAAAAATAGGCACACCCTGACTGAGCACAAAAAGTATTCATACTTTCATAATCAAAACACACACAAAAAATCTCTATACCTCTGAATACAAAACGGGAGATCATATCCTTCTTACACTGGGTTATTGCCAGATGCATACACGTGTGACATATTCATTCATTAATCTCTATGATTTTTGATCATATGGTGAAGCAAATTCTGTAGAGTCTTGTAAATGACAAGACAAACATGTCATTATTTACAAACAAGAAATTGCTATTGAAAGGAACAATTGATTTATTATACACAGGAAAAATCGCAAATGCATTCTAATTTTAAGCTACTTAAATGAAATGAAAATTGCACATTTTTAAAACTAACCTCCGCCCAAAGAATCCCTTGCCAGCAGATTCCACATTTGTCATACGTTTGACGGTCCCGTACACAGACACTCGTCCAGATAGATCCTCATTCTCAATATCAACTGTTGACAATTTGGAAGCTTTACCAAATTTAGCTCTATAAATAGGAAACAATACATAATTTGTTGATTATTCACTGAAGCAAAGAAATATTCAATTTCCATTATGTAACAAATTGGGATCAAACAAAAATTCAAAAAAAAAAGTTATAATATTATATTTCACAGCTGATTTCTCACTTGTATGATCCGATGATATTAAATATTAATATCCATGGTTCGAACCCTACTGTTGCCAGGGTATGTTTATGGGCAAAAGACTTAATGGCCAACCCCAGTTTGCCTGCTGTTAAAATGGTTAGCAGTGGATTTAAACCACTGCCTCTCTCTCAGGGATGTAAAAACATCAGGCTTTAGTGTATGAGAGCTGTTCTTTAAGCTTTTGTCGCAATTGAACTAAAATAGATTAATACAAACTAAATGTTACTAATTTCAATTTCTGAATTAAGTAAAAACATTTTCCAACATTTCAGGAAAAGGGAAATTGGAGAAAGATTTAGAATTTACCCATAAGGCCCTCTACTGCCCCTATCATCATCCCTCTGAGCTCCTTCCTTCTGTAATCTCTCTACCAAGTCTTTACTTAATGGAACCTACAATCAAAATACTCCTGTATTCAGGGTGCAAATATGTTTGCAAAGGGTTTGAATTTGTACCCTGATTTGCATGTGATTACATATACAAGTCAAGACATTTTCAAAACGTTTTGTGATCAAGTTCAATCTGTATACAGGGTAGATCTGTCATGTAAATCTATATAAAGTCTTGACTTTGACATTACAGGATGTGTTATAATAAGATGCACACTATGTACTAAAGTGACAAAGGGAATGAAAAGTGGTTTTTAATTAAGAGATGAAAAGAGTTTTTGTTAATTCTATGGAGGTATGAAACTAAAAACCTAATCACACTATATGAATCTGCTTGGCATATTCATACCTAAGTGTGATTAGGTTTTTAGTTTCATACTTCCAGGAAATCAACAAATAGTCTCTTCATATCTTATAATTTAATTTCTTGAATCAAAAAAGAAAAGATTTACCCTCCAATATACGGATTGATTATGGGACAACTTTTCGTGAAAACTTACAAAAAAGCAGCATAATCAACTCTTTTCATAGAAAAATGAAACCGGTTTTCAGCTATTCAGAATGCACAAATCTTGATAAACACACTCAGATTTAAATAATGATAAATAAATAAACCTGGCCCCATGGACCTATATGTCACCTTGACTTTTTTTTAAACTGTGTGTGTGCAGCAATCTAAAATTATTTTCATTTACATGGACTGTTTGTGACTGTGGGTCATGATGGGCTCTTTGTTTGTGGAGATGGCTCAGTTGGCTTGCATGCTCCAAATTTCATTTTGGTCATTTGAAATATAAAGGTTTAACATAAACATTGATAAATGAAACTAGATGATTAAAGAAAATAATAAAATGTACATTTTATAATGAACTTACCTTGGATCGAATATCTTTCAACTTCATGTTATGCATGGCAGTGAGAATGTTGAAAATAGACTTCAGGTACAGAAAATGGTCTCGGAGTTGTCTTTCCTTCTTCAGATACCTACGAAAAATATTTTAAATCAACCTATGTCCCTGTTTGAAACACTTTCAGCAAATTTATAAATGGCCTAACTGAGTGTGTCACTGTTTTGATTTTCGCAAAATTTTTTGGCAGAATTGTATTGATGTGTTGATTTTCTTTTACCTACAGCTTTTGATTTCTTAAAGTTCTTAAAATATTTCTTTGTTTGCAAACAATTTTGAGCACGAGCAAACCAACAGAAAACCCTAGAGACTGTGTTTAATCTTTGTATGAACAAGTTTAAATCAACTTTCTAGATACTGTATGCCAAATTTCAAAGTGTTCTTGCACCTGGTTTCAGATTTCATTATTTTAATTAAAAGAGCTCTTTCTTTGTTTCTTTGTAAGATTGGATATACTCCCTGACAAAGCAGAATGGAGAAAGGACCCACAGGATGATGCTCAATAACTAATTATCAAAGTATTCAGCCTTCTGGGTTTGGTAAAGGACATCAAAAACTTCATTACTTTCACCCTTTTTGTTTCTGTGCAACTAGATCTTCATAATGAGGTATAACATTTCAGCATTGCAATTTGAGATATTTACTTACGCTTTAGAAAATCCACTCAAACAATGTATCAAGGTCAATTTGCCGGACCCTGATTCTGACTTCTCTGACCCCGGGGATTTCAGTATTGGGACAGGAGAGGACCCTACCACACTGCCAGGCCTACTGGTCCTCCTCAGGGGAGGAGGAGATAGTTTCTTGTTCTTGTCTCCGCTGAGAGCTTCAAATATCTTCAACCTCTTCCTCTCACCCTCTGTAACACTTTCTCCTGAATAGACATGAAAAATAATGGATAAAAGTTAGGGATTTTTCAATCTTTCTCTTGAGGATTTTAATTTGATTAAGAATTTACAGCCAAATTTGATTAAAAATGATGTCCAATGTAAAACTGGCAGGTTGCTGCTCTGGTCTATAAGTTACTCAGACTTAACAAATACCCATATTTTTTAACCAGACAGTGGGTCTGGTAAAATTTTTACCAAACCCAACTAAATTACACCAGACCGAAGAATAGAAAACATTGTGTATGTTGGTAGATTTTACCAGTCAGTCTGTCCGGTATTTATGCGTGCTTTATTGGACGAACATGATTTTTACCTATTTTGTCAGTGGGACCGGTGGTATATCGTGAAGTCTGGTTACCTTTACTGTATAATAATGCTTTTTCTTGTACATTTGATCTAATTGTTTCTTACAATAATAAAAATGTCTTTGGATTATTATCCTTTTGGAATTGAACATCATATGAGGTATTGTCAGGAAATATATAAAAACTTTCAAAATTTATCACACATTCCCATGAAGCAGAATCGAGAGGGATTGATCTAAGTTGAAAGAACTTGTTAAAACCAAGCACATTCACTAACTAAGTCATTTGTCATAGTGACAAATATATGATCAGTTCTCCAGGAAAACTTGATGAATGATAATTAAAATGACAACGGACTTAAAATTTAATTGAAAATGTAAATTTAATTGTTAATAAAGCATGAAAAATAATGATATTTCCAAACAGAAAAGATCTTATATGCCTGTTAATTTTTTTTTTCACAAACCAAACTTGTAATGCACTGAAATCAATTAAGTGGAAAACTTTGAGAAGAAAGGAGAAATTGAATGTTTCAAGGAATTTCTTCCCTTTTCTCAATATTTTCTCATAAGTTTTGCAGTCTGTTATCAATTTTTCCCCACATTGAATTAATGTCTACAAATTCTTAAATATTGGATTAGTGTAAATTTTTATTGTTTTGTAGTATTATTTATCCTTAAAAAGACAGAGCTTATGATGCGGAATTCAAGCTAAATTTTACTGTTTGACCTGGAGCTGTGACATTGACCCTGGGGGCTATGTAAAAATTGTTTCAAATTGGGGCTGTCTGTAATTTCCTACTACTAACCCATCTGCCGAAGATAACCAATAATTATGCAAAATTAATTGAAAATAAAAAAGAAGCTAGGCTTTGGACAAAAAAGTTTTAACATTTTAGCCTGTGCATGACATTTTCAATAATTTCAAATATGCTCAAAGCAAAGACTCTGACCAGCCTGTGCATCCGCACAGTGCTGACCAGAGTCTTCACAATGCGTTTTGTAGATAGATAATGTCTCAAAGTATCTGTAGACCATCAGGTAACTTTATATTTACAGTTTGTGGCTGTCTACACTACTCAGTGTTTGCACCTCACAAACATTTCAAATTGTTGGAAATGTCACACACAGGCTCATTCAATCTTTATTTGACCTCAGGGCTAGCTGAAAAAATAGCTTCAAATAGCACATTGACTCATATTGCAGATCAATTGAGAAAAGTAATATTGAATTACCTTCTCAAATATAGCAGGGATTATTCTCCTTTTGGCAGTACTAACTGATTTTGCAGGCAACCATTTTGTTTTATTTTTAATCTCATTACAGTTTTGGTAGATGAAAGGAAGATGGGCCATTGCCCTATTTTGATGGCCCTTCCATAACTTTGGCCAGTACTATCCCTGATATAGGACCTTTTTTCAGTGCAAAATTTGATGGATTGATAGACTAACAAAATGACAATTCATTTTGCTAATACACAAGGCTGTCATTGTGACAACTCATAATGTGTGACTGAAGCAATTGGGCTCAACGAAAAAAGAAATAGTAAGTAATATAAGAACATATACTATATGTACTTAAAGTTTTGTATGAAAAAAATATCTAACGAGGTTGGGAGAATTGATAATTGTCGAGGCTCTGCCGAGACAACTATCATTTCTCACAACCGAGTTAGACATTTTTTTTCATACAATACACTAAGTACGAATTATATTTATCTTCTCTTTTTGTCTTGTTTCTGTCGATGTTTCTAACTGAAATGCAAGTTTCTAAAAATAACCGCATTATATCATTGTTCTAAAAATAACTATGTGATATCATAAACAAGAGGACCATGATGGTCCTATATCGCTCACCTTCATCTCTTTGTCTCATTTAATAAATAAAATTTTTCAGCAAAATTGTACTTTAACGATTTGAGGCCTCTAGAGCCTAAACAAGAAAATTGTCATTAAGGTCCCTTTTCCCATGATATGGCACAGATTAGTCCCATTATCAATAGGGTTCATCTTTGTGACATGAAAAACATTCTGACCAAGTTCAATGAAAATAGGATCATATTTGGCCCCTAGAGCGTAAACAAGAAAATTGTTATTAAAACCCCTTTTCCTGTGATATGGCACAGATCCTTCCCATTTTCAATAGGGTTCATCCTTGTTACCAGACAAACATTCTGACCAAGTTTCATGAAGATTGGACAATATATGTGGCCTCTAGAGGGTAAACAAGAAAATTGTCATTTAGGCCCCTTTTCCCATGATATGGCACGGATCCTTCCCATTTTCAATAGGGTTCATCTTTGTGACCTGGAAAACGTTCTGACCAAGTTTCATGTAAAGATTCAACAATATTTGTGGCCTCTAGAGTGTAAACATGACAGACATTCAATGATCACAAAAGCTCACCTTGAGCATGATGTGCTCAGGTGAGCTAAAAATATCATACAGGATGTTATCACACAGATATTTGTATAGTTATATGATAAAAGTTGTTACCAAATTTACTCTGTTTCCTTGACTCAATACATGGGGATTCTTGCCCTGACTGGTTGACAGATTTCTGTACAGGTATAAACAGACTAGAAACAGAATGTAGAACCATTCCAGTGTCATCTGGTTTTACTAGTTCCTCTTCAGCAATCGCTTTTTCCTTGAAGGATTAGAAAAGGACAAACCTGATTTAACTAGAGGATAATTGTTGTTTCAGTGTAAGCTTGTTAAAGCTTTCATTGACTGAACAAAAAAAATTGTTTTTCACAAAATAAAAAAAAATTAATGATCTAACTTTAAACTTATTTCTTTTATGCAAAAAAGAAAGACAAAGTGTGAATTTTTTTGAAAAAATTCTATAAAAAACATCTTTTTGCAGGTTTCACCTGGCAAGGTTATGAGGTAGCAGGTATGATTGGTTCCACTAGATGTTATCAAATACGAATGAATGAACACAAGCAGGGTAGGTTTGGTAGTATGATTGGTTTGACAATAATAATTATTTATAGAATAACAAAATCTTACTGTTGTTTATTGAAAATATAACCACGCTTCTAAGTTCAAAGGCTCAATAAATAATCCATGAGGCTTTAGCCAAGGGGTAAGGACAAAACTATTGTATGAGCTTTTAATTATATTGGCACTAAGATTTTAAACTTTTGATATGTAAAAAACAGCTTAGATTTTTGTAACACTGCTTTCAAGATGAATTAATTTCTCTGACACTGCAGTCCTTATACCAATGTCAATAAAATTCCTCAGTTAACAATAAGTTAACAACATAAATCAAACCTCTACAGCCTTGACATGATCCTCATATCCACTTCCAGCCTTTACACATATAATACGCTCCCTGGACTCTTTAAGGAGCTTTTTGATGTCATCAAACCCGGCTGACTCACATATATCTCCCACGGTCTCACTGCCATCAAGTGTACCATTATCTACCTGAGAAAAGATCCTGACTTATTATTTAAGGCAAAAAAGATGCAAAGCTTTGAGTATGTTTCTTTTTCTTTTTCAAATAAATGCCTATTCCAGGGGAGCGGAAATTTCTCCACTCGTCCATGGGCAAGTAAATGTCAATTTTTCACTAGTCCAAGATCAAAATGAACTTGTCCGCAAAAAAGTAGAATGGTAAATATTGAGAAAACATTGTTTTTAATGAAGAAAATGCTGTAACCCAGCCTTTTCTTCATTAAAGAAAATGCTTTCTACCCTTTGATACAAACATTAGGATGACTCTTCTCCTAGATCTTTTCGGTACTGTTACAAGATTTACTTTGGTATTTACTTGTCCACGGACAAGTAGCCTAGGAAATGTACTTGCCCAAAAGTGTGTGTTGGACAAGTCGGGCATGTGACCTCCACACTCCTGCCTATCCCTAACTGTAGATATTAAATTAATCATTTTTGGGGTAATTGTTGGAAATAGTGTACTAGAAATAATGTAGTTTTAGTTCAGACTTTGATAGTAATCACTTTTAATCTCTTCAATCTTCATTATCTGAAATTAACAAGAGTGCCTCAGACACAAAATACAGTCATACCATGATTTCCTGAAATCCCAACTATATGCACAAGATCAGGTGACAAAAAACTATATCTGTGGAGATTTCATCCAAATCTATCCATTACTGCAGGAGGAGTCACATTCATGTGAGGTGGACAGACATATGAGCCTGTGCGTGACATTTCCAACAATTTGAAAAGTTAGTAAGGTGCAAACACATGACAGCATATACGGCCACATACAGTAAATATAAAAATACCTGATGCTCTACAGATACTTTGAGACCTTATCTATCTAGTAAACGCATAGTGAAGACTTGAGTCAGACTGTGCGGATGCACAGGCTGGTCAGAGTCTGAGCTTTGCACATATTTGAAATTGTTGGAAATCTCGCGCACAGGCTCATATGGATGTGCTGACATTTTGATGGACAGATAGAGTAAACAGATAGATGGAGAAGTTGATACCAAAATATGTCCAACTATTGCCAATTTATTGAATTATCCTGAAACAAATATACATAGTTTTCAATACAACCATGAATATACATAGTTTTCAATACAACCATGATTATACATAGTTTTCAATACAACCATGAATATACATAGTTTTCAATACAACCATGAATATACATAGTTTTCAATACAACCATATATATACAAAGTTTTCAATACAACCATGAATATACATAGTTTTCAATACAACCATGAATATACATAGTTTCAATACAACCATGAATATACATAGTTTTCAATACAACCAAACCATAGACAGTGTTTTGTTTAAGATACCTTGTCTTCTAGCCTTGTACTCTCTGTTGGTGTGTTTGCCTCATATACAGTTCCTCTTCTAGTCATACGGGCCTGAAACTAAACAACAGAGCTACAGACAGTCTGGATACATTGGATTCTTATATATTAGTCTAATCACAAAACTTACAAAAATCTTGAGTTGTTGGTGCTAATTTGAATGGTCTCATTGAGTTCATTCAAATGTCTTAAATGAGTACCCAAAGCATAGGAAATTCATCTTGTCCTCTAATATTAACACAGATTGTTTGGTTAAAATGACATTATAGGTTTTAGTAGTGCTATTTATAAGCCATGTTTCAATTGTATGAGAAATTTTTGTATTGTATTGTTTGTATTTTTTAATGTAAGATTTGTATGAAAAATCCTTAAACATGCTGAATAAAAATCTTGGAATAATTGCTTTAAAATGTACGAGCTGAGCTGTAAACCCTAGATATCACTATTTATATTGAAAACTAAAATGGATTAAACAGGATAATCAGGACAGGGAAAATGACTAACAAATTTAACTTAGGGGCCCAGGCTTCAAAAATTGAATATTTAACATTAGAGGCATAGGGATTTTCCGAAAATATCTAGGAGCCAAGCCTAAAATTTAGGGGCCATGGGCCACTGGGCCCCTGCTAGTCTTTTTCCCTGCAGGAGATATAGACTCAGATCAGACTGCACTGTCACATAAAGTGAAACTTGATCTTTGTCAATGCCTTGTGTTAAAGCAGTAATATTTCAGGTTCAGTATTACAGGGGTTAAATTTTTCTTTCACACCTCATATAGGGATATGATGATTGCTTGCTTTGCTCAATAAGTGAAAGAAGTAATTTGGCCCTTAAAGGAGCTTGTAAATTCTTAGCTAACACAAACATATACCTGTAATGATATGGCCCAATTTAAAATAGGTTTAATCCTTTCCTGTAAAATCCATGAATTCTTGTCCCTGTAACTTTATACACAAAATATTTTGAAACAGAAGAAATTTCTTGTGACAGATAGTGGTAATTTCTCTTTTTTCCCAAAAAAAATCCACCATATAGGATGGTTTCTTTTGGAAACACACCCACTTTAAATTGTCACCTGCTTTCTTTTTCAAGTTGGATGAGTAAAAAATCAAAAGAAAGAAAGTAGTATGTTGACAAACACATACCTTTTTTTCAACACTCCCAGGTAAAGCAGACAGAACCAGCTCATATGGGTCCAAGATCAGATCCCCACCTATGGGCCTATAAGGTTCTGTTGAGCTGGTGTAGAATCCCTTGTCCAGATTCTGTTTCCTCCGGAAGTAGTTTGTTGTCCAATAATCTTCTGGTTTGTTTTTCTGACAGGTTGTTTCTGTCCTACATCGAATGTGCTCATGTCTGTACTGTTTAGCTTTTCAAAAAAGATGAATGAATTGTTTCCTTCCAAAACAATTTTACTGTAGAGCCAACAAAAAATAGTTACCTGTTCTATGTAAGTATTCACCTTATTTGGGACACTAGCAAATCAAAATCAACTTATAAGTTAAGAGGTGTATTTGTTACAAAAGGAATGTAAAATTCCCATCCCCAACTTAGCTGAAATGGGCCTTTCTACCTGCGGTCTGCGGATAAGTAATTTGCATTAATTTCCACCATAAGAACTTTTTCCTGTTCATGAAAATGCAAATAAAAAATATTCAGGCTGGATATAATGCCCAAATTTCCTAAGTCTGCTTGAAAAGAATATATATCTCGTGGGACACTCAAACTATTCCTTTTGAATTTGAATTTCTTATGCAAAACTGTAACTTTTTTCCAGTTGAAGAGTTCTTATCCTTCAAAAAGCCTTTCTTCATCTAGCTGCTTTTTTTGGGTTTTTTTTTTTGTAAAAAGAAATTTAATGAATGCCTGACATTAAACTTTCAAGTTTCTTTTTATTATTCTCGTTTCTCCTTGTCCTTTTCTCCTTAATTACAGACGACAAATTTATTTCAAAATTCTACTCTAAAGTGCACTGGGGTGGCCAGTCTAATTCTGACTAGAGTTTCTCATTGGATTCATGCATCTGATTGAAGTGGGCTTAAATTTGGGGTTATTACAAAGTACTTGTCCAATTCTTATTTCTCTTCTCTACTTTTGACATAAAGTTAGTCAGCATGATAATTTTAAACGCTAACATAAGTAGCAGACAAAGACATTATTTTCAAAGATGGTATGATGAAGTTAGTATCCACGAAGAACCCATAGTCACGCACTTAAGGGAAATTATTCAAATAAAAATATTTCTGGAATTAAAGGAACGTATTTTCCTATAATTTTATCTTTGTTTACATATTGTCATCTCATTTAAACATGAAACTTGTCAATCATACATGTTTTATAGAAAAGCCACAGTTTTCAAAAATACCTACCAAAAATGACAGATCAGTAAAAAGAGAACCAATTTTCACGCACTTAGAATAAAAGCAAATAATTTAGGGAAAAATTGTTTTTTGGTCTCAAATATCACATATGTTTAGTAAATAATAATTTTCTGACCCATTCTTCGAAAAAAGATGTTTGCAAACCCATAATAATTCCTATATTGAATTACAGATTTCCAAATATTCTAACTGACATAAAGTGGTCAGTCAATCCCTATTTTGAAAAGGGGTACCCCATAAATTCATTTTAGCATTAAGATTTTTTTCCAAACTGGGAGTTTATGTTATTGTCTGTCATTTAAAAAAGATATTTGCTGATTAAATAATACATTTTTCATGAATCTTTATTATCTAAAAGACATCACAATGTTAGAACAGCATTTGAGCTAGAAAGTAAGATTGTTGCCTTATTTTCTCGCTTCAATATAAGGACCCCCTATATGTTTATCTACCCATATCTTCCCCATATTTATGGCACATTGAATAATGCCTGTGTCATTTCAAATCCTCAGATGACGAAAAATACCAAATATATAAAGATAACCACATTAGATGGATAACCAAGAAAAAGATGACTTATTAGAATGTAACAAATAAGGACATAAGAAAAATTAGATAAATTGACACTAATGTTTTAAACTACGCTAGAAAATACAAGAAATTACTGATTAGTTAAATTTCTGACATTTTTCAAATCAGAATTGGACTATTTAGATTGAAATCGGAAGATGGTGCCATTTAATTTTGCGTTGACTTCATAATCAAACGAATATTGATAGTGCGTGACTATTGGGTGGCGTGAAAATGGGTACCTGGAGGATAGACAATTTTAAGAAAATTGGTAATTTCTTTAAATTCATTAATTGGTTGCTTATACTGGAAAAGAAAACATAGTTCTAAGGTTTTTCTTATTTTTTTTTCCAACAAAGTAAAACTTTACACAGTTAGGTTTTAAGAAAATCATCATAATATGTGAGAAAGACATGCACCAATCAAATAAGAAGATTGATGAGAAACAGGGAGTTAAAACATTCATGGGAACTTGGTCAAATACCATTTTTGCAAGCTTTATCTAGCCGATTCTATGACTTATCATTAGACAATAAAATTAAGATACTATGAGTCTCATTTTTCTTTCATTTTTTTCTGGCGAATTGGATGGGGGTCGGGTGGACTTACGGACTTTCGGTTTATAATGCTGCCGAATGATTTTGGTGATATTTTCGCCGGAAACTGGAGTCCCCCGATTAGCTGAAGTGTTTAACATCTTATGGTGAGGTTATTTTCTTCCTTCTTCTCGTGTTTTGAAAAGCCAGTTCCCTGAATGGAACCTCCATTTCCCCAGATTTGAACACAAAGCCGCTATAAACACTTTTGATTACGTCATCAAATTTTATCAAGAATAGAATAGAATAGAATAGAATATAATAGAATATTTTATTAACCAATCAAGGACCCTCACGGGCATAATTCGACATATTACAAAACAAAAACAATAATGAATGATTAAAAAACATACAAAATTCACCCAAACATTTAGTGAACAAAATCATCAATAGGTACCTTTGCACCTATTATGAATAATTGTGTATAATCAAAATGAACATGATGGATGATAGTGGACAATCTTGACGGCCTTACTCTCTGTTAATTCTAATTATTTCTTTTGAGAAAGCACTTATTAATATAAGTCCCAAGAGCAGAAAGGATTGCAAGATTTTCTTGGGTCAGCAGCCACAATGCTTTTTCATCATTTCCTAACAACATAAATTGGTGATTGAAATCTTTAACAAGTTTGAATAGATCCAGTCTCTCATCAATATATAATGGACATTCTGTTAAAAAGTGAAATTCATTTTCAATTTTACCCATATTACAAAATTTGCACAATCTTTTTTCTCTTGGCAATTTACTATTTTTGGAATATCTTCCACTTTCTATTAACAGACTATGGGCGCTTATTCTTAATTTGCATATTGATCTTCTGGATATAAAATTCTCTAATTCAAGATATTTTTCCATTCCAAAGTTAGGCTTGAGTAAAAAATATGTATCTAATTTACCTTCTTTTGATTTATCATTACTTTCAATACACCAATAATTCAAAAACCCTTTGATTAAATTAGATTTTACAATACATATGAAACGTGACTCCGAAAGATTCCTACAAGATGTAATATCAAGCTTTAGGTTTTGGAGAATAAATAAAGCGGAAGAATACCAAGATTGAAATCCAGAAAAATGCAAGGTTTTGACAGTTGCATATGATTCTCTCAATAAAGTGTTTGGCGTATTTTCCAACCTATATAAATATTTAAGAATGTTAATTATAATTGAAAAATACATGGGATATCTTCCCGTTTCTGACATAACTGCCAAGTTGGTTGAGTTTTTATTTACGCCTAAAATGTATTTTAAGTATTTCAATTGTGATTTGTCCGCAATATTGTTTTTGTAAATATCTTCAAAAATAAAAGCACCACCTCTATTGCAAGATGCACTGCAAGTTTTAAACGTTCCCCATATCTCAGATCCATACAGTATTATTGGTTTGATGAGATGGTCATATAAATGCAAACTGGTATTTACAGATGGTTCAGCAGACGTTGTTAGTTTTGTAAGTTTGAAAGATGCTTTCAATGATCTGTTAAAAATATCTTTAGTACCAAATTCAAAATTTCCATTAATGGAAAAATATACTCCCAAGTATCGATAATTTTTGACGTTTTCAAGACAATCTTCTCCAAAATAAAAATTATTTTTGATCAATTTTCCTGGTTTATTGAAGGTTAAAACTTTTGTCTTTGAAACATTGACTTCTAAACACCAGTCTTGACAGAAGGTATTTAATCTATTCAGTTTTTCTTGTAATCCAGAAGCTGACGATGAAAGTAAAACTATGTCATCTGCATACATTAAACAATTTAATGCAATATCATTAATATACACTTGACCAGGAGTACCTTCAAGGTATTTTGGTAAATCATTTATAAAAATTTTGAACAAATTCGGACTCAATACATCTCCTTGGCGTACTCCTACACATGATTCGAAAAAGTCACTGCGATTTTCACCAATCCGAACACATAATTTATTCTTTGCATATAAATCTTTAATAATGTCATAAAACTTTCCATTGATATCTAGTTCATTCAGTTTGAATTGAAGCCCAGGGTGTATAACTGAGTCAAAGGCTTTTTGAAAGTCAATAAAGCAAGCGAAAAGTTTACCCCCTTTCTCACAAGTATACTTGTCAATTAAAGATTTTAAAACAAACATGTGGTCCGATGTCCTAGACCCTTTTGTAAAGCCAATTTGAACTTTATCAATGATTTCATTTTCTTCCAAAAATGTATCCAGTCTGTTATTCAGAATCATGTTGAAAAGTTTTCCTATATTAGAAGATATTGCGATACCGCGATAATTTTCTGGAAGTGAACTATCACCTGATTTAAAAATTGGAGTTATGTAACTTGTAGCCCACGACACTGGATAAATGCCCGATGAAAATACTAGATTGAATAATTTCTTTAGACATGGAATTAAACTTGAGGCACCTGATTTTAGCATTTCATTTCTAATACAATCTAATCCAGACGCTTTGTTGTTGTTCAATTTGCTTATTGAATTTAATATTTCTTTATCTTTTATAATTGCATCAAGAAGATGAAAAGTCCTGTTTGATATTGAGTTAGTCAGTATATTTTCGATCTTGTCCGTTCTTGATAAGAATTTGCTCTTTACTGAATTTAATTTTTGAAAATATCTGTACCAATCATCTGTTTCAATGTTAGTTTCAGGACCATGGTTATTTGTATCATTTTTTCTTAAAGAATTTACAATGTCCCAATACTTTTTGGGATCATTACACTCTAAATCATCTAATTTAGCAAAAAGGTTTTTTGTAAAATTTTTCTTCTTTTGTTTTAGCAATCTTTTGTATTCCCTATAGTGTTTATAGTAACTGTTTTTTACTGAAACATCGAAAGGATGATCATACATATATTTTGCTTTAACTTTTAAAACGCTTCTCTTTGCATATAAATTGCCATCAAACCATTTTTTATTTGAAAATCTCTTTTTCTTCTTTTTCCTTTCAATGCTTTTTGTTGCGGCATCTAAAATGATATCTTCAAATAGGTTACAAGAATCATCAATTTCTGACTCCTGAATACCAAAATCCTTTTTCATAAAGCAATTAATCTTATCTGTAATTTCTTTGCTTTTCAGGGCATTTGAAAATCTTTCTGATGAACATTTTTTCCACTTAAAAGGAAGTGGCATGCTGATATTTTCATTATTTGAAGAATCTCTCTTAAAAGTTGCTTTAATTGAAATGGAAATTTTACTGTGACAATCAGAAAACAATGGTATAAAAGGATGAACATGGAAATAGACAACATCTTTCAGAATTTCCTGAGAACATATTCCATTATCTATTACACTAGATCCATTAGGTTTTACGCATGTAAATTTTCCATATAAATCACCAAATGTTCTACCATTTAGAATTCTTAGTTGAGATGATATATATAAGTCAATTAACTGGTTACCTCTCGGATCAACTTTAACATCTTCACTATAACGAGGTTTAATATTTGAATCAGCAATATATGATGGATCAAGGGGTAGGTGTTTATCACAATCATTTTGAATAAAATCTTGTAAATTACCAGTTCGTGCATTCAAATCACCACATAATAATATATTTCCACTGTTTTTAAAAGTATTTATGTCTCTAATTATTTCATCTAAGACCTCGTCACCTGATCCACTTTGAAAAACACAAGGTGAAATGTATGAAAAGCAAATATAAATATCTTTTTTCTAAACTGAAATAAGACTTTTTAAGTTTTATCCATTGGTACTCAGAGTTGGAGGGTTCCAAAATTGTGATACCTTTTCGTATTGATCTTTTAATCAGTAATCCTAGACCACCATAATATCTATTATTTCTAGAAATAGGTCTACATATATTTATTTGTTGAAAACCATCTAAATTTATGTAATTTTCTATTCCTGAATGGGTTTCACACAAAAACACTATGTCATATGGAGTAAGTTGTTTCACAAAATCTTGGTCTTTAAGCTTCTCACAAGACTTTGTAGTAAGACCGCCAATATTCCATGAACATATGGATATGATTGATGATTTGTTAGCATTAACCATTTCAATTCAATCTAATTTAAGGAATATGAATAAACAATTACAATCGCACTGTTGAAGTTAAAAAATAACCTTGAGGCTGTTGATACAGTTTATCAAAAGTGAAAAGTATCTGTATGTCTATTCTCACTATTTCTTACACAACACATTTCCATAAGAGATGATTAAATGAATGACACCTTTTTTTAACACTTCACATACACATATTTAACTCACAGTATATATAGAAATTAAACTATTTTCTGAAGTTCCAATATCATTATATTCAGAATATAAAAGAGGCTTATTGAAATTTGCATGTTGAAATATACTCGGTAATTTTTTTCAAATTTTACTTAAAGTCTAAGGGCGAGCACTCTATTAATAACTAAATTGGTTTCACACCTGTAAGCTTTGGAACAGGAGTCGATGACGATCCCGGGGTATCCGATAATGCTGATAAGCACCACTTTTTTGCAAGAATGGATGATTTCTAAAAGTTATTAATTAAGATGGAAGAGGACAATAGCGTTTTTTGAGATAAGTGAATTAATTTTGGTAGACATATAAAGAGCGATTTATTTCTGAGACAAATAAACCCCCTCCACCACTGCATGTACCCACAAATGAATGAGATATTAGTTGACCAAGGTGGTGTATTAAAGCTCTTAGCCAACCTGAAGACAGGAAAAGCTGCAGGCCCCGACCAGATCAGACCAGTGGTGCTGAAGGAGCTGAGATAAGAACTGGTAGAAATTATTACTATTCTTTTTCAGAGGTCCCTCTCTACCGGCACCATTCCATATGACTGGACCAGAGCAAATGTATGCCCAATCTACAAGAAAGGAGACACTAGTGATCCAGCAAACTACCGGCCCATCTCCCTTACATGCATCCTCTGCAAAACCCTGGAGCACATTGTAGCCTCTAACCTCTCTGCACATCTCTCCTCTCACAACATTCTTTATGAACTACAGCATGGGTTTCGGGAGAGACGCTCATGTGAGACACAACTTATTGAGCTCACCGAGTGTCTCTTCAGAAACATCTCTGCTGGTAAGCAAACTGACCTGATACTCTTGGATTTCAGTAAGGCTTTTGATAAGGTCAACCATCAAAAGCTGCTCTATACTCTCCAAGAGTATGGCGTATCTCCACAGGTTATATCATGGAGTCGCTCTTTTCTGATTGGTAGAAGTCAAACAGTTGTCCTTGATGGAGACAAGTCGGATGAAGTACCAGTTACCTCAGGCGTGCCCCAAGGGTCAGTCCTGGGCCCGCTATTCTTCCTTATTTATATAAACCAACTACCTCAATCTGTCTCTAAATCTCAAGTTCGCCTCTTTGCAGATGACACTGCTATCTATCTTACAATCGACTCTCCTTCTGACCCTGAAGCTCTTCAAAGAGATCTGGATGCACTGCAGGTATGGGAACAAGCCTGGGACATGGAGTTTAATCCTTCCAAATGCCAAGTGTTGCATGTCACAAGAAGCAAAAACCCAATCATGCACAAGTATTATCTCCATAACCAGGCCTTAGAAGCTGTTCCGCATGCAAGATACCTGGGCCTTGATCTATCTTCTGATCTGAACTTCTCGGCCCACATCACAAGAATTACTGCAGCTGCAAATAGGTCTCTTTGCTTTCTAAAACGAAATATCACCACTAAGATGGAGAGAGTCAGAGAGTTGGCATACATGTCACTGATCCGGCCACAGCTGGAATATGCTTCCACTGTGTGGAGCCCCCACACCAAATCCAATATTAAAAAGGTGGAACAGGTCCAAAGAAGAGCAATCAGGTGGGTCAAGCATGATTATTCCCCTCTTTCGAGTGTTACAGCCATGCAGGATGATCTGGGGTGGAGGTCTCTTGAGCATCGCAGGATTGACGCCAGACTTATCATGTTTTATCGTATATATCACAACATTGTTGCAATTAAACTTCCGTTGTATATCCATGCCCCAACCAGATTAACTAGACATATGCACCCTCTCTCTCTACGACAAATCCAGGTTAACTCTGATTACATCAAATATTCATTCTACCCTCACTCTATTAGCCTTTGGAACCAGTTACCCTGTCATATCGCCACACTCTCTGAGTTAGATCAGTTTAAGAGAGCTGTGGCAGGTATCCAATATTAGTCTGGAGGTGATTGTTTTTAACTAGATCTTTTACTCCACTCTCACTTACTAACATTTTAAACCAATACTTTACTTTTATCTACTTTCACTTATCTGACATGTCAGATCTTTACTTTTATTTCTTTCACTTTACTAACAGTCCAACGCGCACATTTTTCCTGTCTGTAACACTCGAGAGAGGGGTGGACAGTATCCAGAGATAGATAGATAGATTACAAGACGTTTTTACTCCGGAAATTGAACCAAAATGAAGCTTAATAAATGGTCATAACGCACATGTAATATTAAGAACTTTGTAACTAAATATATAGACATGTGAGTAGGTTGAACTCAATATTCACATTTTTATGGTTCCAAAATATCACTTTAAACAAAATCTTATATAATTGACCCGATGTAATTTGTTCGAATGTTGATAATTTTTCCTCCGATTCTAGTGTGATAAACAGGAAAAGTTTAAATAATTTTCACCGTGCAGGTTATTTTTTTAATTCAATCCAGATCTAAAGTTTGTCATTTTGACGTTAAATCTATGACATTGACGTTTACACCTTATATTTTCATATGTTTATTTGAATTCTTTTGCGATCTATTGGAATAAAAAGATAAAATTTTACAGACGCGTTCAAAAGTCTTTGAGTAAAGGGCCCGCAAAATTCCATTCAAGCACACCGAGAACTTCCCGCTTCACATTGAATTTACCTTACGCAAGTGTTGCTGATCGATGACTTGAATAAGTTTTACGTCGACGTCGCAATAAATGAAAATTGATTTTTGTAAGTTTATTTCAAAAGCTCGACGTTATTATGTTACCATTGATAAGCACGTTCAATGACTATTTGAGACGCAGTGGTAACATTTCAAATAAAATGGGAAAAACTCAATGCATGTTGAAAAACGAAGAATCTTTTTGACATTTAATTTTTCTATATACAGAAATCTATTTAATCCTTTTTGTGAAGTCTGTCAAAAGAATTTAACAATTCAATCCCCTGTATCTATCTTTAAATATAACAATGTCCTAATTACTCGTCAATGTTCCCAATTAATTCCACTCCATTTTGGTGTATTCCATTGAATCGAACTACCTCAAATACGATTAAGGTAAGCGTTTAAGTTCGCGTAGGTTCATATGTGAAAAACGCGCGAAATCGTCATTTAAATGACTCGTGGTAACGTAAATTCTAAAATGAACGTTACAAAACATAAACCGTTGAAATCGCGCCAACACAACAATTTCATAGATACCAATAGCTATACACTTATCTCAAAAACGCTATTGTCCTCTTCCACCTTAAATCACTATTTTTGAATCCTGTATTTATCAAAAGTACAGATTACAATTAGATCCAACTAGCCAGAGGACAAATTGTGGGGTAACGAGTACTTCAGGATGCAGGCCTCGCCATTGTTTATGATAAGTGAAATAATTCATAACTAAAGACAAAGAGCTTATAGCTTTCGAGAAAATAATCATTATTTTATGAAATCTTAACTTAATATCTATATAATATTAGCGTAAGCTTGCGTATGAGATACTTAAGGTCACGTGCATAAACTATTTTGATAAAGATCTATTTCACTTCATGGAATTCCATAAGAAAGATAAGACAGGGGGACACGTTAACACTATTATCTCATGTGTGTTTCGCATTGTTTTAAAACTACTGTGACTCTATATCCAAGTATGCAGACTTGGACGTACAAGGTAATTAACATATCAATTGGATGCATTTTATTTCTTAATCAAATTCATTGAGGGTTAATTAAATGCACCATAATGGTTACAACAATTTCATATCAAACGCATTATTTTAAGCCATTTCAGGCAAAGTTCAGTTTCAAAACTTTCCAAATCTCTATAGAGATGTGAATCTGAAACTGAATTTTGCCTTACCTATATTTGTAAAATAACGAACGATAACAAGGTATATGTAATTTCGATGCACGCACACAAAAGTTTCTAATTCTGCATCGAATTTGCACACTTTGTTTCTTATCGCAAATGGACGAACTATTTTTATGATATGACCTACTTCGTAGGCGTGAAATAACCCCGTTGAATATTTTTGATACCACACGGGTGTTATTACACTAGTAGAATAAATATGCAAATGAGCTAAGAACAAATAGCAACGCTTTTTTGTTATCGCGAAAATAACGTCATAATTTGTATATTGTGACGTCAGTTTTTAAACGGCGTTATAAGTTTCGCGGAAAATTGTATTTCAACAATGTTTACTCTATTTTTGCAAAAATTCGGGTCATATTTTAAATAGAATATCAAATTTGTGCTAATGAAATACCAAATTTATTAAACTCGTCATCTATAAAAAGATAAAAACTTGGCGAAGCCTCGTTTTTATATGTTCATAGATGACTCGTTTAATAAATTCGGTATTGCATGACCACTCATTCAATATCCTCTATATGTTACCATTTGATAATCCTATAGTTATTGGAACCAACCGAATGGCGTTTTGGTCAACAAACTGACGTTATAGTGTTCCTTATTATAGGTCAGGTATTGCTTTTTACATTCAGGTACCCACATGGTTTGGCTGTGCAGTGTTAATGGTCTCTTGTTTGAACTGCCATGGGATCTTTGCAACAAACATTGTTGGTAAAGATTTTTCTCTGTTTTAAAATTATTGAAGATAATAACTCTTCTTGAAACTAATTTATTCAATATGAAATAAGATAATTTAATAGAAATGGAGCTATACGCCGATCTCTTAGGATATGCGATATCTAACAATTATAACACATTACACGAGAATCAATCTGCAACAGGAAACGACGATATTTGTTCAATGATTAAAGTAATAAACTCTCCTATGCAAGAAAAATACAGTATGACCATTCACTAAAACGTATTACCATCCTCTGTTTTGAAGGCCACACACATGTGCAATTAAATTTTAGTTTATGAAAGAGACGTTGATTTCCTATTAATTTACTTAATTAACAAAAGCCAGTATGATGGGAGAAATTATCACATTCAATCTATAGTTACGACAATTATGGTGCCCACCATCTGTTTGCTTTTTATCAGTCAGAATATATTTTGCAGACAAAAGATATTACAACATATCTGAAGCAGTCTGTGGTCTTTCGGACGGCAAGGGGCGGGACCAGCGATTCTTCAATTGAGGTCCATTTATCATGCTTTGATTTCATTTCAGAAACATCCGGAACAGATTTTATTATTGGTTTAATCGGCCAGACGTCTGCTGGACAGACGAAGCTGCAGATTGTTTCAAATGGTTCAACTCATGTAAATATCGATGCGCCCTTTGTTGGACTAGCCGATAGATTATATCTTCAACAACCCTCCACACACATTATGCCACTCGACAGTTCACTAAGAGAAGTCGGCAGTGCGCTGTCTTTCAAAGGAATCCGTGTGACTTCGGACAATCCAATAGAAATCTACGTTCTTGATGACGTCACTCAAAATATCGGTGGATACATGGCGCTTCCAACGAATGTCCTTGGAATAGATTATATAGTGACCTCATTTGAATCTCGGGATAGAAGTGAAATTCTAATAATAAGTTTGAAAGATAGAACGCGTGTGTCAGTTCACTTGAAGACACAAGGACAAGTTTATTATCGTGGAAATGGATATAGTAATGGAGAGGTTATAGTTCAAACTTTAGACACATATCAGACATGGCAGCTTCAAAGCACTTCCGATATGACTGGTACCGTTGTAAAGGCGGATGGGAAAGTCGCCGTGTTTTCCGGTGGAGCATGTGTGTTGTACGATCACAGATCGTCAAACTGTGGTTTCCTTGTTGAGCAAATGTTACCCGTTGAAACATGGCAAACTACATTTATAGTACCTAGCATCGCTACAGATGGGAATAAAATCAGGGTCCTCGCGCGTGATGATTACACCACTGTGAAATTTACCTTTAACAAGTCTGCCGTAACAGTTGACCTAAACGCCACTACATTCTTTGATAAGAGCATCGACTTTCCTGAAGTCACTATAGTTACATCAAATCGTCCAATTTCTGTCAGTCTAGTGACTGGAAATCACAATTCAAATAACGTAAAACCGTCAATGGCGCTTATTCCGTCAATATCACAATTTGACTCATTTTACAGATTCACTTTCTCCGACGTCACTGTTCATATCATTGTCCCTTCGTACGCTGAAAATGGTATACTCATGAACAACCAACAGGTTGTACCAAGGTCACCGGTCCGAGTTCACGTTCCCGGAGTAAACTACAACTTTACCGTGTTTAGTGTGGACGTTACTGGTCTTCGTTCTCAAATTACACTCAACCACGTGAATGGCGTTACTTTTGGTGCTGTTGTTTTTGGAATACGTAACGACGATGCCTTCTCTTTCCCACTTGGTATGAGACTAGACCTCACTAGCAGTAAGTCAAATATTATATTCTCTCGTGTGCCATACCTTATGAACCGCTATGCATGAAAATCAAATCCATACGATATCGATGTTAATAAACTTAATCACCATTCATGACAAGAAAATAAACATAAAGCCTCCAGAAACACTTAATAAGCCAATAAAAAAGAGATTGAAATAGTAAAATTAGAACTAGTGTCTTGCTATTCAGTTGAGCCGATACCCTTAGAACAAGGTCTGAAAATATATAATGGTTAACGTATTTAGTTATACTCATAAATGTCAACTCAATTGCGTTGAAACAATCGTCCTATCATGTTTGTATCTTAATCTAGTTCGTGGTAAGGTACGATTGATTGATGGAACCAGTCCAACGTCTGGACGCGTAGAATACTTATATAATGGTAGTTGGGGAACCATCTGCGGTGACAGCTTTGATTATCACGACGCTAACGTTGTCTGTAGGATGCTTGGCTTCAGTTTCGGAGCAGCGTAAGATTGATTTATCATCTATCATTAGAAACAACCAGTGTAGGTGGTGTAAACTTATTAATTCAAGATAACACAACTAAGTATAATTTCTTTCGATTCTGGACGTCGATTGTATTGAACTATAAACTTAATTTGTCTTCTCGAACATTGATTAATTTCAAAGATAGATTACATTTAATCTGTATTAAAAAGTCATTACGCTTCCACCTTCATGCGTCTAATCAACTAAGTAAAGTTTATCTATTCTTTCAAACGCATTAAAATCTTTAATATGTTCTTTAAGTTAAATGTAATGGATCCAACTCCTTCTACTCGATAAACCGTTTAAACAATCTGACATGTTTTCAATGTAAGTTGATCCAAGCCAAAATTATGTTTAAAAAGAACTTTACATAGTCAGGCAAAAGCATATCCAAATGCTAAATACGGTGCTGGTAGTGGCCCTATACTGGTAGACAATCTTCAGTGTGACGGTACAGAGACTGAACTTCATCTGTGTAGATCTGGACCCTGGGGTAACACTAACTGTCAACATAATAAAGATGCTGGTGTGGACTGTGGTTAGTCTGATACTAGGGCTGGGACGAGTACTCGAATACTCGGGTATCGGGTAGGGTAACGTTCCTACTAAAGCTCGAACGAGTACTCGAGTACTCGGATATCGGACAGGGTAACGTTCCTACTAGAGCTTGAACGAGTACTCGAGAACCGGGGTATCGGGTAGGGTAACGTTCCTACTAGAGCTCGAACGAGTACTCGAGTACTCGGATATCGGACAGGGTAAAGTTCCTACTAGAGCTCGGAAGAGTACTCGAGTACTCGGATATCGGACAGGGTAACGTTCCTACTAAAGCTCGAACGAGTACTCGAGTACTTGGATATCGGACAGGGTAACGTTTCTACTAGAGCTCGAACGAGAACTCGAGTACTCGGGTATCGGGCAGAGTAACGTTCCTACTAGAGCTCGAACGAGTACTCGAGTACCGGGGTATCGGGTAGGGTAACGTTCCTACCAGTGGTTGAACGAGTACTGGGGTATCGGGGTATCGGGTAGGGTAACGTTCCTACTAGATCTTGAACGAGTACTCGGTATCGGGCAGGGTAACGTTTCTAACCGGGTCCTGAATTATTACCCGTTACTCGATTATTGTATAAGCACCATGTACTCTCTGGTTTAAATTCAGAAAAAGATTGAAGACTGTTTAAAACAGTCGTAAATTCTTTCCTTAAGTTGATTTCCAGATGGCCCCTGCGAACTTACATCAGATAGCTTTGATTGGTCTGGCAATTTTTATGCTAGTCGTAGACTCGCAAAACCTGCGTCCCTTAAAACCATGTTGGAATCGTATGCTTGAAAGCCCCTTACAAAAAAACTGGACCCGCTTTTGTATTTAGTTGATAAAATGAATATATGGATAGTAATCATCGGGTTCTCGAGTACCCGCGAGTAACGAGATCTCGGATACCCGGGTAAAACATTTCTACTCGTCCTAGCTCTTTCCGCTGCATAACAAATTCTCCTTCTTTCGAAATTTTAAACATAATCAAATTGAAAAGGGATAAACGCGACAATAAAAAGTGAGTAAAATATTCTGAGAAGACGAGTAATGTATTGTTACAATCCATTTCTTCTTTTTCACACAATATTTTCTCAGATATTCCCTTATCACACAAAGGTAAATGCCCGAGACTCTTCATTGTTCGGGAAAAGATATATACCAATCTCAGACGCTGGAAACGTTAAATAAACGTTCGTTAGTACGAGTTTTTTCCTACTATCGAAATACAAGACCATGGAAATAAGTTTTTGCAGAACATATCTTTAAATTGTGTTTGTGTTCTTTTAAGGATCTTAACACCGCTTTCATCGATATTTCAGCCACAATGTGACGATTTCGGTTTCTCGGTATTTCTTACACCAAAAGTACCAATCAGGAACCTTCGGTGATTCTACAGAATAGACATCGGAAATAATACGGGCTCTCGAAGAAGACTAGGATGACAATGTAAACGTTGATCTTGCAAAAATTTTAGTTCACCTTTTAATAAGTGAAGTTGAAGTTTAACTGTGTTAATTTTGTTGAAGTAAAAAGGTGTTAATGTAAATCTTGTTATGGTGTTTCATGCTAGGTACAGAAATCCAGTTGGTAGGAACAAACGATCCAAGAGAAGGTAGACTACAAGTATTTTATAATGAACAATGGGGAACTGTTTGTGACGATAACTTTGGACACGTGGAAGCTGGAATTGTGTGTAAATCATTGGGATATGGAGACAAGTGAGCGACAATTATTTTACAAGCTATCTATAGTTCATGATTACCTTGATTCCTTTTCGAAAAATTCACGATCCAATTTTTCATAAATGAGTTCATGAATAATATAACGTCATTTTATTCACTTGATATTCTGCTTTATCATTTTTTTTCTATTTGGGGGTGGGGGGGATCAAAAATATTTTTGAAGGTTAATCTAAGATAATTATTCTGTAATTCGATTTTCTCAGAGATTAATTACCTTTTATCATCCATTTCGGTAAAAAAAATATTGACACGGAATTACAACTACATACTGCACACATGTGACTTCATTTTGCTTCTGTTTTTTAACATTATGTGTCCAAGTGACGGTATAATGACACTTGCCTGAAATGTTCCGGGTTTTTACAGAGGATATTTTTATACGGGAGGAGGCGGGACTGGACCACAATGGATTGATGACGTACACTGTGTAGGGGAGGAGTCTGATATAGCACAATGTATGGTAAAGAGATGGGGTGTGACAGATTGTACACATGACGAAGATGTATGGGTAGCCTGTTGTAAGTGATATGGATTTACATTTACCAACGTCCTTTAAAGTAATATACAATAGAATAAACCTTGACCTGTGGCCTCAGAGTTGACGTAAATATATCATAGAGCCCCGGGTTTGATCCCCGACGGCGGTCTCCCACCAATGGGAGTATAAATCTGTAAATCCGCTTTCAGATCAAAGGTAAATTTGTAATCAAGGTACAAAGGGCCAAGGTTATTTTCCAGATCCAAAGACAAAACTGCGCCTTGCCGGTGGAAGTTCTCCGGCTGAAGGAAGACTGGAAGTCTATGTTGCCGGACATTGGGCCAGTGTTTGTGATAACATGTTTGACAACCGTGAAGCAGTCGTGGTCTGTCGTATGCTTGGTTATGAGTTGGATCCTAGGTAAACCCAATGAACATTCAGAAGTTTTTGCTCAAACTCTAGTTGATTTCAGGTTATTCCACTGATATTTATTTAGGTGTAAATTCATGGGGCTTAAAAATAGTAATATTATTAAATGATGTTATTAAATATGTCTAGCTCTAGGTGACGTATTTCATTTTGCTCATTCGTGTTTAAGGAAGACACAGATGGTTGACTGGCTTATTTTATGGTCGACAGAGGGTTATTATAGGGATGAGTGTCTTTTTCACTGCGTTTATTGGGGTATAAAGTGCAATTGCCTTAGCACATGGCAAATAACGCCCGTAGGGCGTTATGTTTAAGTCATGTGCTAAGGCAATTGCACTTTATACCCCAATAAACGCTGTGAAAAAGACACTCGGCCCTTATAATTGCAATCCTCTTGGTCTAAGAAACTATCAAAAAACTCCGCTAAACATTAAAGTTTCGAGTCTACTTTCTGCGCGTATTACACAATCTACTTTAGATCGTGTATTTCTTTTCTCGCTTACGAAGTTAAACGGCATAAAGTTATTCAAATGGTACACAAATAAACGACAATTTGACATTCGTAGAGGTACTTATGATCAAAACATAATTTTGACAAGTTATTCCGCATTTTGAACCGAAACTCGTGATCGGGCTTAGCTGAGAGGGTTGCATGGTGGTCTTCGTCGACTCACTGTAAAGGTCGACTCAGAATCCGAGCTGCATACTTTTAATCATTATTTCTTTCGAAAATATCTTAATTTCTAATATATTTCATAGCAATATTACGATATGGAAGGGAAACGATGGGTTTTCGAGTTCCTAACACAGGAAATGCAGATCGAAGATCGGGGGTTTCCCGAAAGACCTATTGCACTTTATACAGAAATAAAGTGCAATGGATTTCCCCACGTGATGCGATTTAAACCAATCAAAATTCTTTATTTTATTAGATTGCAATTATATTGATATGAAATACTTTAGAATGTTTGTTTTCATCAGCGTCGTTCTAGTTGAATTGGACAAAAATGCCTGCTTGTGGAGTCTCAGCTTAGAATAGCACGACCTCTGGTGTATTATCTACTCCTCTTTGATATTACTTATCCCCTAGATCGGCTCGAGTGCACCAAAGCAGCCATTATGGCCATGGCAGTGGAAGAATGGCTATAGATGAACTACAGTGTACAGGAAGTGAGAATGATTTGTTTGACTGCCCGTCTAAACCATGGATGGTTACGAACTGTACTCATAGACAGGAAGTTGCTGTTGTATGTGGTATGTTAATTTATGCTCATCAGTGAGACACTTCCCATTTTCCAATTTAGTGATCTACTCAAAGAATATGTTAAACCTCTAATTATGTTATGAAAGCGGATTTTTTTGTTGTACAAATAAAAAATTAGAACAGGTAAGTTTGCTAAAGCTGTTCTTGCCGTTTGTAATTTTAAAGTTTGCTTGTTCCATACTTAAGATTGTCCAGTCGTCATTTTTAAGTTAAACGATAAGTTTTTAAAAGAGTTTTTGATCTAGTCAACACAACAGAACTGATTATTGTAATATCAACCTGTATAGAACTACTTTTGTACCAAAGCTTTATTCTATATCAGTAGAGACGGACATATGAGCCTATCTCAAGACACAACACGAGATATTACATCATGCCAAAAATGCTTGACATCGAAAATGCATAAAACACCCCATGTTTATCTTGTATAAGTCACATTAAGGTAAATTCATATTTTGCATGCTCTAATGGAAGGAAGTGGTATTCGGCTTGTCAATGGAACTAGTCCGAACAATGGTAGACTTGAAGTATTCTATAACGGAAGTTGGGGCACAGTCTGTGATGATCTATTTGGTGAACCGGATGCACAAGTTGTCTGTAGACAGTTAGGCTATAGATATGGACTGGGGTAAGAATTGATAAACCACTTGCAATTGCCTCGTTATTTTGAACGCAGCTCTATATTCAAAGCTTCATATAGTCTGGGCAGGCTAGGTGGTGGCTTTCTCGTAATAATTGTTTGCGATTAAGTAGGTAATTTAACTTTTGAATCCGAAATATTGTTTTGGAGATAGATTTTCTATTTCTGGCAATAACCTTGTTGCTCCTTGCGCAAGTTCAAGGCCGTCTCTGCTATTCCGTCTTCTTTTCACCAATATTGGGAAGTACAAGAGATATTTCTAAAAGAATTTTACTTTTCTTAACACAACAAATTCTAAATATTGAAGAAGTGTTAATTGCAGAGCTAAATTTTAGTTGTGCAATGTTAAAGAAAACTCAATAATTTATTTTTTAAAAAAAAGGCATGTCTTACAAATCAATTCGTAAACAAACGACCCATGAAAACCCAAATTAATTTCAAAGGTTACTGCTATTACTCTCTAATCAATTTCAGGCCCAACTCTGTCAAGTTGTACGGTTCAGGAACTGGTCCAATAGTAATCGACGATTTACAGTGTAATGGTACAGAGAACGATGTTGATTTCTGTAAATCTCTGCCCTGGATGCAACATAACTGTGGTCATTGCGAGGATGTGGGAGTGGATTGTGGTAGGCTTTTATATATCCAGCTAAGAATTGACCTATACATAACCATAGGTATTAATAGACCATGGCTAACTCAATGATTCAAGAATTCGTTTGGTTCATTGCTATCTTCACTTTTCAAATTGTTGAGGTCGAAAATAAGCCTTACTTCATTTTTAAATGATCGTATATGTATTATAAACTGTAGCATAGTTTAAATGGACAGGAAGGGAAATGTTTGCGCGTTTATTGAATTTTTCTTTACGAATATTTTTCATAGGCACGGCGATTCGGCTTGTGGGCGGAACTTCAAAGTCGGAGGGGCGTGTCGAAGTTTATCATGATGGCCAATGGGGAACCGTTTGCGATAATCAATTCGACACACGTGACGCTGACGTCATATGTAACTCTCTTGGATTTAAATACAATATGGCAAGGTACTTCATGATTTTCCATGATATTTTTACCATATTTTGCATATGAAAATCTGTTTTAAAATCGACCAATTTCCATTAGATTCAAGATTATCAAGCAAGGTTGTTTGTGCTCTACGATTTTAAAATTCAATGTCTGACCTGAAATATTTATTGTTTTGGATTTGTAATGTTATATACATAGGCACTTGGATGCGGGATTTATTAAGATTTTACCAATATCAGTCTTCTACAATAAATAATACACAAGGTAGTGCAGCCGCAATGTTTAAGAGAACGGATGTTTTTACAAGCATCTTTGGCTACCGGCACGGTACGTGTTTACTCGTGAGGATCGAGTACCAAATTTCTTGTAAAAACATCCGTTCCCTTAGAAAATGGCGACTGCACTACCTTGTGGATATATTTATTATAGTGATTCATGTAAGTTTTTATAAAATCCTGAATCCAAATGCCTATGGTTATATACATCTTTGATAACATAACCTTCGTCGCGGGAGTTAAAAAATACCATAGATTTTTTTTATATTACACACATGTTATACAATTATGGAATAATTATGCAAATGAGCTAAGAACGAATAGCAACGCTATTATTTTCGTCGTGAAAATGGCGTCATTTAATACATTTGCTGTCGCAAATGGCGTAGCATGTTTGAGGTAAAAACTTGTTTCGACAAATTTCTGGAATCGCAAGAGTTCAGATTATGTTGTCAATTAAATATCCAATTTATTTTCATAAAATACCGAATTTATCAAACTCCTCATCTGAAACAAATAAAAACTCGTCAAACCCTCGTTTTTATCTGTTTATAGATGACTCGTTTAATAAATTCGGTGTTCAATGACCACTCACTCAATTTCTTCTCATTATTATCATGGATGATGGTCATTTTTACATCAAGGGAAATAAGAATTGACATCATTTACAATCGGAGTAGACTTATTTATTTTATATCGATTGTGTTACAGGTTCTGACAAATTTAATGCATACCTCTTTACTACACTTTTTGGAAATAAAACAGGTCTGCGTTTAGGATCACAAAGCGGTGAAAACTGTTTGCGAATTTTACCCCGCTTTGCAAGTGTATTTGTGTTCAAAGTTGGGGTATAATTCGCAAACAGTTTGCACCTTTTTGTGATCCTGAACGCATGGCAGTTTTCATGACGAATGTGTGGGGCAAGAAAAGAACAAAGATCGTTAGCCGCTGCCGGGAATACAACTTCGAACCTCTTAATCAAGAACTCGAAGCTCTACCTCTCCATCAAAGACACCATACTAATTAAAAAAATACGCCATACGCATTTAAATGTTAGATATGACAAAACAACTTTTTGAACAAAATTTATTTTTCAGAAAGGTCCTCGGTGGAGCATATTTTGGGCATGGTACGGGACCGATTGTTGTTTCAGAACTGCAGTGTGCGGGCCACGAAAAGGATCTACAGTTTTGCATCTCGGATAATTGGGGCTCTACAAGCTGCTCACATGCTGAAGATGTTGGAGTCGACTGTGGTGCGATATTTGCCTTGCAATCATTTTATTTTCTTTTAATAATTGAGTTTATTTTTCATTTCTTTTTCAATCTCGTTTCAGAGCATTGCATATAACCCACTCCTCGTTAAATACGGAAACAAGTGTTAGCGTGAGAGCTGTGAAATATGGATCATTGATGATTCAGTTTCAATGACTTTTTGAAAAAAACGTAATATACAAAACGTGTTTAAGCGACCACAATGTCATAACTACAGCATAGATAAAGACCATATCTCGGTGTTCTTGATTTCTCATATATAATGGTATCTTTTACTCAACACTATTTTACTATCAACTTCGGTACGAATTTTTGTGTTTATCATTAAGGTCTCAAATAGTTTTTCCTTATCATGAATTATCTTATAACTATACAAATATCCGTGTGATGACATTCCATATGATATTTTGATATCTTGTAGATATTTTTAGGACAATTACATAATGCGGTTATTTTAGGAAACTTGCATTTCTGATAGAAACATCGACGAAAATAAGGCTGATAGAGGTTATAAGATAAATATAGTACGTACATATATATTATATATCCGTCAGTTAGGTTCTGAGAACATGATTTTCCTACTTTTTAACATGAAGAGAAATGACCCCCGCCCCGTGATAAACGACATATTTTTCATCCAATCACATTTTTTTTGTAGACTGATTCATTTTCTCCTCTATCGATTCAGGACTGAGTTTAGACCATGCAATAACGGGTATGTGTAATACTCGTAACTGGGACATTCGGGTCGATCTAAACGTGCTAAAACGTCTGTATCCTACTGCCAAACCAAACGATATAGAACTTGGTCTACAGGGATGTAAGGGCAACAAACAGGGGAACATTGTTCATTTTACACAGGCACTGAACTTGTGTGGGACCAACAGAAAGGTTTGTATCGTTATGAACATCATGAAATTGACATTTTCCTCGGTCAAAATAATTCTTAATCGCTCACTCATCGTTCCCTTCTTTCATTCTAAACACTCACTCAAACGATTCAAAAACGCTCCAAAAATGTAATGGAAAGGTAATGAAAGTCATTCAAGATAAAATTCGGTAAGTAAAATCCACGATTCTACTGACATAATTGAATTTCGTAAGAGTATAATGGGTTCATGGAGACATGGAAAGCTATTCTTAGAACCTGTATGCATATTTATTAAAGGGAGGTAATAAATATAGCTAATTTTGTTCATCCTGCACAAAAAAAGTGATATTTGATTACTCCCCACCCCCTTGAATTTGACTCAAAACCCGCTCCACGCACTCTTCAATTTCATTCCAAAATCATTCGTATTGTCAATACCACGATGTTCTTAACTGCACTATGGTCTACATTTAAACAATTGCTAGTCTTTAAAATAGGTGATGAATGCATTGCGCATTTCTTTAAAACACGCGTTCAGCAGATTTTGGAGAAAAGTTTCGGACAAGCAAATTTAATGCCAACTCTCTGTATTTTTATTCTTAAATGTGATGCCGAGCTTGGACTTACCTTTTTCTTTAACATTGCGCCTCTTAATCAATTTAGCCAACAATTTTTTACCAGTAGATAATTATATTTATCCACAAATTTAGAAATTATTATTTTTAAGAACAATCTCATTTAAATTTAGTCATTTATTATTATAACTATTATTATTATTATTATTATTATTATTGTTATTATTATCATTATCATTATCATTATCAATATTATGCGATTGTTTTGCGAAACCTATTTGATGATGTACATTTTTATCCACAATCTTTATTTACTTCCTCAGGCTGTAGGTAACCTCATTGTTTATACAAACGAGATTAAATATGCCTACCATGACCCATCTAAACCAAATATAGTACGTAACTACAACTGGACAATGACGTTTATTTGTAACGTCAGAACAGACGGTAGCGTTGACTTTCACTCAATCGTACCGACGATGACGCCACAAAACACGTTAGCCCCGGGGACCGCCGTATCGTACCACGTCGTTCAGCAGTTTTACAGTGACGTTGGAATGACGAACCCGATATCTGGAGATCCTCTACAGCTAAGTGTCGGAGAAATGGTGTACGTTAAACTATACACGACGGATGCGGACAGAAATACGAAAATGGTTATACAGAACTGTACAGCTTCGTCAACCCGAGATCCGAGAAATGCCGGAAATAACCGAGTGGTCTTGCTTGAAAACGGGTAATAAATTCAATGACAGTTGTTCTCAATCGGCTGGTAACGTTCACTTGGAAATTGATGTCGTAAAATGAAGTGAAATTCCGAAATATTTATTCACAACATTTCAGTAAGCGACTTTTTTCGAGAAATTTATACCATATTTAGAACATAAATTTTCAAAGAAAATAAGAAATCTGTTTTTATCCGTGACTCTTGAACACATGTAAAAATTTCAAAAGGGCTCTTTAACAAACTTAAAACAAAGAATTTATTACCTTGTTAGCGAAAAATCTACTCATAGAAACTGCTAAACTACATTCATTGCATTGTGTGGTTGTCAAGGTTACATTGTGTCTGTCCATCACGTACACATGAAATGGTTGGATATTTCCCACACAGGCTTATATTTAGGTGTACAATTTCTATTTCAGATGTCCCAGAGACTCGTCTCTCCGTGTTCTTCGTACCAACAATCACGATACACAATTATCATTCCGGATGTTTAACTTCAGTCCTGTCAAAGAGCTGTTTATTCAGTGTGATGAAAAATTCTGTCCTGTCAGCGACTATTCGCCCGAGTGTACGCAGAGATGTCATTAAACCTTACACCTATCGAAATCCGATTAATCAACAACGTTGTTTACCGGCCTTAATCGAAAGAAATTGCTGCCAAATGAATAAATTGCGATAAAATTTGAAATTAAAAAGATAGATAAGGAGGAATTGTCTTTTACTATCTGTTTTTTGTTGTTGTTGTTGTTGTTGGGTTTTTTTCGAGTAGTTTTACTCATTTTTTTCGGGTGCGTCGTACTCGGAATCGTTGGTTAAAGGTAAACCATTTTCGTATCGTTTTGTTCAAGTCTTGGCTAATTGGAATGTTAAATTGCCTTGTCAAATAAATGGTTCGTAGATTGCCGTATATGTTGCTATTATCATTGCAAAACAAAGTCATGTTTTTTAAATTGTCCCCAAATATGTTTTTAGTCCGAGTGTATGCAGGAATATCGACAAACTGAAGGTTTATCTTAACTATATTTACTGTACAACTTCGATTTCGTTTGTGCTTCGGAGTATTATCTGTATTTCTTTTCCCCTAGGCAACGGATTTTCATATGGCTCCTTTTCCGATTGGTTGGCCTGAAATTGATGGGGAAAATCATAGACAGGTAGATACCCTGCATGGATCTCAAACATCAAACCTTTATTGACGACATTTCAACGTTTAAGCATATATTTTCTGAATACTTACAGCCAGGATAATAACACTTCTTAAAACATACTGATTAGACGATCAATCTTATAACAAATACAATCAAATTCCATTTGTAACTTCATTAGGTTGAGGTCTTTTACAATAACCTTATAATATGTGTTCTTAACTAAAAAAAAAATGTCTATTTTTTTAATTCTTCTCAAACATATATATATTAGATCATGGGCTAAAACTTAGTAAAATTGACCTTGATCTTTGGTCGTTGGTCAAGCACTGTTTGTGACAAGCAGCATATGTGCGAGCTATGTTGTCCGCGGACACTTCTTATTTCCTAAATTGAGACCTTTCAATCGGCCAATATTCGTGAGATTTAGTAATCGGATTATATTATATGAGAATTGATAACAATTCGATAAAGATGGTCAGGTCACGAGACTTTTTGATCATTGCCGAAAAAGGTCGATCTTTTAGGAATTTGAGCTCTGTTGACATAGATCTGTAAGTATGGCATCAATTTGGAGATAAGAATATCTCGGGAATTTTGAGTAGTACTATTTTTCAATGTGACCACAAGACAAATATGTTGACATCTTGTATTCTTGTTTTTGGAGTTTTATGCGGTATGTACAGTCCACCTTGCTCGAACGACATCTTCTATAGAGCGACTGTTTTTATAAAGCGACCGTTTTCAAAATCCTCTTTTTTAAATCAAAATATCTGAAATGGCAGATATTATTACAGTTAGTGTAAATTAATACTGTGTTTTTAAAACTCATTCGAATCGTCTAACCCTTTTAAGTTTTAACAACAAAGTATCATTGAGAAATTTTTTAATTACAGACGTTTAAAATTTGTTTCTTATCTTTAATCAAGACGTGTACTTAGCGACCACTCTCTTTAACGACCACTTTTTTCTTGTCCCTTTTGTGGTCGCTTAATACATGTTGTACTGTAGTTCGATGTTATTATACTAGACAAAATCAGCTAGTGTGCTACATTTCTGCAACTAATGGATCCCTGGCCTCGCCCCTTGGCCTTCGTCACGGTACACTTTTTAGATATAAAAACGTCATCTATCAGCAAAATATATTATCATAGATGGGAAACATTTAATCGTTGGAAGACGACGTACACACTAGTTAAAGGAACCCACAGCTTATTCAGCATATGTGACCCGTCACGCGAAAAGGGACCATCTGGGAAGTCTTTAAAATAAATACACACACATGTATTTGAAAAAAGAGATTGGGTCGAGCATATATCAACCAGAGGTCGGATTTCAATTTCTTTCACAGGATGGTAGATTGAAAATTCTAGTCTTTCTAGATTCAGAAAATAAGCACATTGCGAAAAGTTTCGACCCTAGTCAGTCTGCGTAAACCGCGCGGTCTGACTAGGTTCGACAGACTACGCGCTACCCAGATGGTCCCTTTTCACGTGACGGGTCACATATAGTTACGACGCTTAGGTTGCCCACCGAGGAATATATTCGAATCAAAATGGTTGAAAATGACGGAGGTCAACACCCATCCCATTATAAATGAGATTCTTGATTGGTAAACCAATTTGTTTGAACGCCAGTAGCGATCTGTAAGTTTCACGAGTACATGAAGCACAGAGCTCGTACAGCCCCACAATGTACAAATAATATCTGCTAACCGTGCAAAGAAACTGGGCCTTGGGTCATGGGTCTTCATGGCTCGGCCTCTAACATTCTCACGTTCTGGATTAAAAAAAACAGCTTGAATTAGAATAGTATATAGCCACACGTTGAAGAAACGATTAAAGATTAGAATCGCCGCTTTCAGACAAAATTTCAAGTCAACCAACGAAAGCACGGAACTGCTATTGTCACCTCGTTCCGCATTTGAAGTTTCATAGCAACAGCTTATTTGGCATTTTTTCTCCTCGAGAAAGCTTTTCAATCCTAAAATTGTATCTCGAATTAACCTTTATTTTAGAGCTAGAGAACGATAAATAACCTTGCCCAAATAAAGCCATATTACGATCCGTTGGATCGACCCAATAGATGCTCGATCTGTTACTGCGGTGAGTACTGGCAAAGCAATCTTCTAATCCTGTCGCATCATTTCACCTTGCACGGTCGATTGATTTCATTTACTCAAATGTTTGAAGGATACTAACTGACAAAATAATAAACTTATCCAATTTGTGCATTCATACAGTGTATTTATGTCTTCCCTTTCTTAACTTCAATAAAAAACATAACTTTCAGGTGCAGGTGACTGCTATTTCCCTTTCCCAAACATTAATGAAATTTATAAATGAAATTATCATAAAGGTGTAGGTGACCGATATATCCCTATTCCGAATATTGATTACATTAATTTCAAAGCCATAAATGTGCAGGTGACCGATATATCCCTGTTTCAAAATTAGTAGCATTGATTCCATTATCAAAGAGGTGCAGGTGACCGATATATCCCTGTTCCAAATATTGATAACTTTAATTTCATCGCCATAAATGTGCAGGTAACCAATATATCCCTGTTCAAAAATGGTTAACATTACTCGCATTTTCCAAAGACGGGTGACCGATATATCCCTGTTACAAACATTAACATTTGCTCAACTGACTGTGGAACAGGTATATGATAGTTAAAATATGAGGGAGGGAGGCGAAGAAAGTGGGGACCATGATCCCTCACAGATGGATCAGGGTCGTCCAGTCCATAGTCCCCGGTTATTTCCAGCCATCTGGAAACCTAACAGTGCTCTTTTCTGGCGTTAAAAGTATTTCAAAAGATTTCCCATCACACAGAAATCCATCTAACATATTGTCAGAAAATGTAACAAGCCATTTAGTAGCACTGAAACAGAACTCGCCTATTGATGCGTCAGAAGCACATTTCCATTCTCATGGAAATAAGACGCACATTGCTTCACTCTCAACTGCTCTAGTTCACACTTAGTCCAGTCCCTCTTTGAAAAAATAAATTACCACCATATACATTGTAATTCACAATTTCTTCAGTTACCATCTATATCAAAGTTTCAGTAATAAACTTTTCCATCTTAATGGAAAAAAGATGATTTATCTTTAAGGCATATCTGGCCTATATCACTCAATGTTAGGTTACAGTGTTTGTAAATGCTACAATTCTGTAATTGCTATAATTCAATACTGGAGCATGTTGGGGGCGTGGCATATGCAATTTTGCGATGAACAGCGGAAAAACCCTAGCTGTTGGTGTCGTGAATTTGTTGAACAAACTGGACAATTTCTGTTATCAGGAATTATGAAATAAAAGCTGGTAAACTGAACTACAAGTCCATCTCAGTCATATCTTAAAATAGTTGAACAATTCATGGTCAAATTAACTCTAGAGAACATACTGATATTGGTAGTCAAATCAAACAAAAACTAGAGCTATAGCCTAAAAACCTTAAACCTTTCATCTCAAAATGTCAATGGA
Source organism: Fragum whitleyi (assembly GCA_948146395.1). Lineage (NCBI taxonomy): Eukaryota > Metazoa > Mollusca > Bivalvia > Cardiida > Cardiidae > Fragum > Fragum whitleyi. The sequence goes on along the minus strand of OX411559.1, from coordinate 29,603,017 downwards.
CGGAATGATAGTGAGTCTTTTCTGATCTCCCCGAAGGCGGCACTCATTCTTTCCGACTATTTGTCTCTCACCAATGGGTTGATAATCGTACCCCATGTGAGATAGCGGCTGGAGGCTAGGAAAGAATGTGGTGGTTGTACTGGTGATAGAAATACCAGGAATCCATTGTTAGGTGCTCCAGCCGCTGCGATATAACTGAAATAATGTTGAAAGCGGCGTTAAACTCCATTCAATCAACTTTTCTGATCTAGATCCATTTCCACTAAAAAATACTAATGATCAATATTAATCGGTTTTTCCCTTGGTCTGTACTCTTTTCCTGGCAACTGGAAATGGAGACCTATCCGCATACAATACAGTTTGTATAAAGAAAAACTGAGATACAAATTTCCAGGCAATTGGAAATAGTAGCCAACACCAGCATATTTTCAGTCAATATCAATTTCCAGAAAACTGGATATTATCAATTTCCAGAAAACTGGAAATTATCAAATTTTATTCTAGAGAAAATCTTCCAGGCACCTGGAAGACCACATCACCCATGAATATCGTAATTTCCAGGCGACTGGAAACCGTAATTATGAAACACGAAAGTATTGTAGGATTCAAGCTTCTGGAAATAAATCACAAAACATGTACTCTGCTTTTAAAGAAAGTTAAAACCTTCGAAATATCTTATTGATCTAGTAATCAGAACTAACAAATATCTATAAATATCCCATTAGCATAAACCAGTGCAGAATCTAACTTCAAACCTTATGAGTCCCTGTGATATTAACAGTAATCCAGCTAGGCGCAAAATAAAATTGACTCTCAATAGATAAGTACAAATTCCCAAATTAAATTGTCAAATCTTATAAGAAAAACAACAAACCCTTGGAAACTTGAAACATATTCAAATGAAGCAGGTTTTTTATGATGGTGACGAACATGAATAAAAGCCTGTCCTACATCTGGGATGGTACCCAGTTAGTCACAAGTTAGGATAGACTTGCATTCTCTTAACGAAATGTTTTATTCCTATAATAAGATTCAAGGTGATGAAAGGTTCCATTCTGTTAAACAGGAACCTGAAGCGTCTCATGACATTCCAGCATATAGATCTGGAACCAACAGGAAATTTTCCAGCTCAGCGGGAAACTCAGCCCATTGAAGACTCTTACAGTAAAACATTGAAGCCCACTACACAATTACATCCTATGATGAATAGTGGGTCAGAGAGTGATGATGGTTGTCCATACATGTGTATGAGCAATGACCAAGGGGCAAAACCAAAGGCACCAAGGAGTGTCCCTATTCCTATCTCATTTGATTTGGAGGGAAAGTGGCATTCATTTTATACTAACTTTAAATCTCTTTTGGGAAGAATGCAATTTATCCTCTGAAGAAAAGGAGATTATGTGGGCTCTTTGAAGGAAAGGTAGATGATTTATATTCACTTCTGATTGTTCGAGAGCTGAACATTAACTTGGAGCGATTTAATTGTAAGAGTCAAGAGACCTTCAATTTTAACTCTGGAATTTCAAGGGGCTAAACGAATACCTTATGAAACCCTTCCAGAATGGGGACAGAGGGTTATTGAGCTTGCATCCGAGGCTTTCAAGCATCACTCCAGAGGTAGACAGTGATGATGACTGTGCTATCATGGCCATCCCCACTGAATCTTCCTAGTAGGACCCAGAAAAGCCTCATGCTAAGCCTATAACTAAGTCTCTAATGAGTTAAGGACCCCTCTAGCGAAATGAGAAGGTTGGAAGGCAAAATCCAAACTTTATAGACTCAAATGGGATTATAGCAGAAGCAATTGTAAAATTGTCAAACAATTTTGGTGAGTAAAATGGACCCTCCTCAATAGCATGATTGATTCACCGGTAATTATATCAATGTCTCAAATATATTTCTGATCTCAACACTCTAAAAATCATGGAAACACATAAAATATTTCAGTAAATCCCTGTTACTTCTCGGGATTGAGGTTAATTAAGTTGAAATCAATAAAAATTAAGGTCCTTATTCTTGTGACTTCATGCCCTTTAGTCTATATATCCAATAATAACAGAAATCTTAGGTTTTCTGAGGTATGTTATTTATTATTTAAATAGTTATTCTGCCTAACTCAATGTGTTGTTTCCCTTTCATGTAAAATCACCTTATTAAAATTATATATTATCTAGACTCTTTAAATCAGACTCCAGTTGCAACAAAACCGAAAGATTTCAAAAGTGGTATAAATACCCATTTCCTTCAAGCCAAAACTTTAATTTGCATAAATCAAAATCTAGATATTCAAATAGATTTCCTTTTATGCTACTGACTTCTTTATATCAGTGAATTATAATGTAAAATAACCAAGTTCTAAGGTTTCATATTTTTTCGGGAATACCTTGAGCATTTTTAGGAAATGTAACCTTGAACACCATTGAGTTGCACAATGTTAACAATCAAAGTACTGAGAGTACTGATAAGTTGGAATGCGTTCAAAAGACGGTGACCTCAAGCCATTAACGAAGCTGACGCCTCCCGCCCACCACAGGTGATCTAATAATGCGTCTCGTCTTTTGACGGGCGTATATTTATTCAACAACGAGAGACGCTTAAACCCCAGAATTGTTTCACAGGTTGAATCTATTGAAAGGAAAATGATAAAAAGGAAGAAACGAGAGAACATAATTCTGCAATAGAAAAATCAAGAAAATATATTGGTGCTCACTTAACATCAATGCACACGCAGATGATATGATTACCATGCGCGAATCGTGGAGAAAAGAGCATAATTATTCACAAGTATTGTATGTATTCCGATGGGGCCTCTTTCAAGAAGAAATATCGGAGTACAGCGACTCCGGGCTGTCGCGCCGGATTTGTGGAGCACTTCAAGACTAATTGACAACAGAGAACCCTAATTTTGTTTCTCATTGACTATTACCTTTTTCTTTTTTTATTTTTGGTTCATAATTCCTTCATTCTAACAAATTTCGGTTATCCCATTCTAAAGCTTGCAGATGAAAGTATTTATAATCAATCTTTCATGCGTAAGTTGTTATGTCGTAGCAGTGTTACTTAACAGAAAACTTTGATACATTGAAATTTCGTTCCTTTACTATAGAATTATTCACTGTTTGAAATGATGCTTCTCACCTTGCCTTTACCTAACCGGAAATACTCCCATTTTTTATTGTTTTCGATTTTGCAGCTTTGGAGATGATTGTAAATGATATTTTGTTGACCGAAAACACTGGTATTTTCAAATAATCAAAGTTTCGCCTGAAGAATGGAATAACGGAGTCTATACTTAGACAACTTTTTTTTATTTAAATACGTATAATGAAACATTTCTAGTGAACCTTCATTTTTGCCTCCCTAAAACAAGTTAGGTTAAGCAATCGTTTTTAGCCATGATCAAAAAAGGGTTAGTTCCTACGTTAGATATAATAATTTAATACCACTAAGTAAACATTCTGCGACAATCGCACGATTATCATAGAGCTAAATCAAACTACAAAATGATGGTGCACCCACTCTTTTTGTTATATCTTTTTTTATTTCACTATATTTTACCTGGACAAGTGGCATGTTTAAAGCTAAATAATCTGAAAACCCTCTACTAGAGTAACAAGAGCCCCATAGTCACAATATACGCCGCCATTCTGCTACTGTTTCACGAAAATACTTGTAGATACTACTCATTTTGAAAGAACAAAATTCAAAACATTTGCAGACTACCTATTTGAATTGTCAAGTTCAAACTGTTCGTTATGATTAATTGATTGAATGGGGTTTAAAGCCTCTTTAAACTGAAACTTACAATAATAAAAACAAGACGAAGAATTACCTTTGAAAGTATCAACCAATTCAATCCTTAAAAAGAGAGATGTTAACTTTCATCTCAAATGTACAATTTTCATTATAAGAAAATTAATAATATGGGCATTTTTCAATGAAGGAGGTGTTGCATTCACAAGAACTTTGACATGGAGGCCCATTTTTTCCATGATGCGGCTTAAATTCACTTAACTGCAACAACATGCACAAATTCAGGTAATAATGAACATTTTGTAGAAAATTCTTTAAAAAAAGTCCATAAATAAAGGAGGAGTTACGTTCAAAAGAATTTTTTACAAGAAGGTCCCGTTTTTCATTGACGCAGCTGTAGTTCACCAAACCACGACTTCATAGGCAAGGTCAGGTGACTGGGAACATTTTGTGAAAGTTCCATCCAAATCATTCCATAAATGGAGGAGGAGTTGCGCTCGCAATATTTTTCCAAGAAGGCCCCCTCTTTCAGTGACACGGCTAAAATTCACCAAACCGCGACAATATGCGCTAGGCCAGGTGACAAGGAACATTTTGTGTAAGTTTCGTCCAAATCGGTCCATAAATGGAGGAGGAGTTGCTTTCACAAGATTTTTAAATGAAGGCCCCTTTTTCAATGAAGCGGTTGAAATTCATCAAACGGTGACTATATGCACTATGTCAGGTGACTAGGAATATTTGTTAAAGCATCATCAAAAAAGTCCATAAATAAGGGAGGAGTTGCGTTCACACGATTTTTTTTACACGAAGGTCCTTTGCTCCATTACGCGGCTGAAATTCACCAAACCGTATCGTTATGCGCAAGGTCAGGTCACTCGGAACATTTTGTGAAAGTTTTATCCAAAATCTGTTATAAATGAGGAAGGAGTTGCGTTCACAAGGTGTTTTTTAACATGAAAGTCCCTTTTCCATGACGCGGTCGAAATTCACTTAACATTGACTTAAAGTGCAAGGTCAGGTCACTAGGACAATTCTGTGAAAGTTTCATCCAAATCGGTTTATTAATGAGGGAGGAGTTGCGTTCGCAAGATTTTTACATGAAAAGGTGACTAGGACTATTCTGTTAAAATTTCATCCAAATCCTCCAGCGGCGTAAAAAAATGAAATCCGAGAAAATATGCTTGCACAATCAAAATCGCAAAAAATACGACTAGCCTTAAGGTTTCGCAAATTAGATTGTAAATGACACTAAACGAGATTTTTCTTGAAAGCCAAAAATGTTTCTTGAAAGCCAATTTTAATCGTACGATTGCAATACGATCAAGTTTCGGTCATAGGACATTTCTTGAAAATGGCCCCTGAAGGCAAAACACGTGGTGTTGGTAAACTCATTCAGATGTTTGATAAAAACAAAGGTTGTAGCTAACTTGCGATAATCTTCAATGACATTAAAAGGATCGAGCACGTGCGTATTTTTAGTGAAATTATGTCTAAGCAATTTTAAAGAAAATTGACAAAAGCAGAAAGAAAAGATAAATATTTGCCCATACAACCCGCAATTTAGAGTGAGGGATCAAATGTAAATTTTGTCTATACAGGTATAGACAAAATTGACCTTTGATCACTCACTTAAACTTGTGGATCTATACCTTCATCGATCCTTGCTGCGTCCACCATCGAGTGAAATTGTCGCGCGATTTGGAAATAGGGTTCCGTTTTTTAGAGAAGAAAGAAAAAGAGAATATTTACTGGATCGGGTTTTTAATAATGATAAATAATCTGTAGATGTTGCGAGTTTCTAATAATGGTTTTAGAGAAGAAAGAAAAAGAGAATATTTACTGGATCGGGTTTTTAATAATGATAAATAATCTCTAGATGTTGCGCGTTTCTAATGTTGGTTTATGGAACAATTAGATACAAAGCATTTGAACTATTGTGTTGAAGTGTATCATAAGGTCGTCCAGAAAGAGAAACTAGACCTCTAAAAGAAGCTATAACATAATTCTACGAAAAACTGGTCGCGAACTGCCAAATAAGCAGATCACATGATTGGCATGTGCTTTTTCCATAATTCTACGAAAAACAGGTCGCGACTTTACCAAATAAGCAGATCACGTGATTGGTTAGTGCTATTGTCAAAAGCTGACTTTATTGGACTTGACTTATCACATGATTTCCAAAAATAGTAATGCAAATATGTGATACTAGTAAATTCGTACACAACTTTCAATAAATATCGTTTAAAAAATAAATTAGCGTGTTAAAAATTTACAAAAAGTGATAGTTGTGTAATTGTACAACATTATTACTTCTTGATGAAATAAACTGTATGTCTGTGTCAAGTTTAGATATACAAAATAGGCCGAAGTGTATTCACATCCGGTTCACGTGATATGTGTTATCAAGAAACCCGAAATGAAATTATCTTGTGTTCATTTTGCGGTTTTGTTAAATCTAAGTTGGAATTGCTCCGCATTCCAACTTAAAAATAGTTTCAAATAACTTTGAAACCTAGCTAGAGGGGGTTCCAGCCAGCACTGGAACATTCCTTTTGAAAGCTCCTGACCATCAGGGGTTGATTCCACATGAAGTTCCAGGTAACTCGGGAACCAATTTAGATTTATGTGGTGTTCCAGATAATCTGGAACAAATCTATTTGACATTCCAGTTGAACTGGAATAAATAATTCACTATCACATGCACTTATAGAATCGCTTTCCAGTATATAGTTGCAGGAGATTTGGCTCATTCCTGTAACTTAAAAACATGCACTCCAATATTACCTAGAAACCTAATAACTAGGACTGAAACTTAGAATATGGAGAGTAAGCCCATTTTTAGGCATGGGAGGAGTGTTGTGACTTTTAAAACCACTTCCGTCACATCCACTGGAGTGTGACAAAGGGCGAGAAAATGCACGAAAAACACGTGCACCAGTCTCTTCTTGCCATGATGTAGAACTGAACAGACGTGTTTTGAGTTGCTCTGCGGAGAACCAAAAGGTAAGTATTGACTTATCACTTGTCTTTAATATACTTGTTTTTAACATTGCACATGCATTGTGCTATGTGTGTTGTGTGCTTTAAAAAACACAACACTGTTCCCTCATATAACCCTTATCTCATACTATTTAAGCCTTGTCCAGTGCTGAATGTCCAGATGGTTGGGTAACAAACAGTGATTCCTGCTATCTGTTTGACCATAGTGATCTTACGTTTAAAGAGGCGGAGGTACGTGTATTTCTTATCAAATGTGTCCGAAATGTCCAAATGTGCCCGCCTACTACCATATTGACCGATAATATATATGTTTGGTCTATATGGTAAGGGGGGGATGTTAGGGTTAATCGGAACACCATGTTTCTTAAAAATCTAGTGAATTAAATGAAATGTTTGGTTTCAACAAAACAATATGAATTTAGTGAATTTCACATATCCCTACTGTACATCAATGCCTGAGCGCAAAACAGTTGTTTCTACCTATATAAATTTAGGCAGTTTCAAATGCTTCACGCTGAGCCATCGCTAAAATACTGTTTGTAATCTTTAAGGTTCATGTAAAGTGTTTGAGACCCAATTTTAAGGGCATTCATTTGCCAAGAAAAAGCAGTATGTCCAGGAATATTATATATCAAAATGAAGCTTTTTATGAGCACAAGCAGTTGAAAAAATAGGACTGTTATAACTATAGCGGTATAGCCAAAACATTGTGGAAAAGGGTCAATTTGTACAGAACAAGCAACTGCATGACGGTTGGATAAAATTGGCTCATATTTTAACAAAGTCTAGCCTAAAGTACCATCCAGGTAGTGCTACAACTATTGGTTTAAAACTCAGCCCCAAAACATAGTTATGCAAGCAATTTATTTTGACTTATTTTATAAACACATATGTCATATATGTCATTCTAATTTTGTAAACGTGTAGATCTTTTTATGGTATGGTGTGTTATCACAACATAAATAGACATTAATTGTTTATATACCTGTAAGGTTGTTTAGCAATATATCAATTTCTATTTCACAGAATGATAAATATTATAGTAATATTGTAGATCATTGAATTAAAAAAATATAATTTGATATAAATCGCAGAAAATATTTCACAATATTATGGTGTGCTGTTGCACCATACCTTACATCTATTTTGAAAACAGACCAAACCGGTTTGACATGTATGTTGACAAAATAAATTGAAATTGATTGTTTCAAAAGAGCCTTTTGAGACTGAGTTTTATATCTAAGGTTGTAGCACTACCTGGATAGTACATCAGACTGTACTTTGTTAAAATACGGGGCAATTTTATGCAAACGTCGTGCAGTTGCTTGTTCTGTACAAAATGACCCTTTTCCACAATGTTTTGGCTATACCGCTATAGCTATGGCGGTCTTATGTTGCCTAACTGCTTGTGCTCACGAATAGCTTCATTTTGATATATGATATACCTGGACATACTGCTTTTTCTTGGCTAATGAAGTGCCCTAAATATTGGGTCTCAAACACTTTACATGAACCTTAAGACTTCAACATACATGTATAATAGTATTGCTTGTGTTGTTTCGTTAGTGGACGTAGTTTTTTTTTAATTTTGATGTAACCTCCTTGTAAATTAATTCTTAGAATTTTAACAAAATACTTAAAAGTTCCTACGACGACGATCCCCCGACGACAACAACAACAACAACACGGGAGCTAAAGCAATATCCTGTGTTTTTTCCGAAAAGATCGACAGATTCATGACAGATTTTTTGGTTGGGTTATAGAAGCAAATTCAGCATAATTAAGTCGTCACGCCAAATTAATTTTCAAAATATTGATTTGTCCTGTAGAAAAAATGATTCCTCTTAAATTCAGGCACTGTGTAGACAAGAAGGAAGTCACCTTGTCGAAGTACAAACACCGGAAGAGCACAGCTTTCTTAAGTACTTTGCAGGATTTCTTAAACGTGAGTGATATTACGCGGTTTTGTTGTTTCCTGGATTACGTAATAAACACATCTCTATTTGTGAACCGTTGATACGAACTATGTACACCATATATTATCCATGATTAATGCCCTGGCAGGGCGGATCCTAAGTAACGGGTCGTTGCACTTAAGATTAAGAGAAATCAGCTTTTATCTAAAAGAACCTACTTCTAAAGAGAGTCGACATATATGACACGAGACACTAAATTGTAGATCGGTTACCAAATCCTCGTAACTTCAGCTTAATCAAGCTGAAGTTACGAGGCCTTGGTAACCAAACGATGAAATGTGTTCACTCTCTCAAAGCACGTGAATCCTTTAGGTTTTAGGATACATTTATTAGCAAGCGTTAACGATGATTACCGACTTAAATTTGAAAGAACCCAAACTATTGAAAGTGAACTCGTCAAATTACGTCACAGTTAAGCCACGCCCTGCCAGTTCATTTATTACGCAGAATACACTATCGTATACAAACGCTGCAAGTAGAGTTCAACTGCGGGTGGCATAAAAAGAATACAGGGACATAAACTGTATACTTTAGATTCAGAAATTACCTAAGTTTAAAACGTTCTGGCTATGGTCGATACTTGGCGTAATTCTGGCATGGTCTCTCTCTCTCTCTCTCTCTCTCTCTCTCTCTCTCTCTCTCTCTCTCTCTCTCTCTCTCTCTCTCTCTCTCTCTCTCTCTCTCTCTCTCTCTCTCTCTCTCTCTCTCTCTCTCTCTCTCTGACGTGTAACGCAAACGTGGATATATAAATTATCCTTAAATAAAAGATGGTTTTCATACTTCATTAAGCCACAACGTATTGGATCGGACTTTCTGATGAGCGAATCGAGAAGACGTGGGAGTGGATGACGTCAAACGCAATTGCTAATTACACCGTATGGTATAAAAATCACCCGGCTACAAGCAGAACCAAGAACTGTGCGGTCATGTATTCCGGCTATGACTTCTCCTGGTATGACACTGTCTGTACACACGTACATCCGGCAGTTTGTGAACGAAGGTAAATATGGGGCTTAGGTTGGATCAACAAAAACTTTTTAAGACAGTTAGTAGCTCGCTAGTCTTTCGGTTAGAGGAACGGATGGCGTCAAAACCTGTGTCCCACATTTTGAAAATCACTAGGGCAATGCGCTCTCGTTGATATGCTAATTTCTGGCATTTTGATATTTCTTCATGCCATACGTTTGACTATAGCCCACACTTAATTCGTTAAGAAGAAAAACATCTCCCTCCTAACTACCAGCTCTCAGTGAGGAAAAGTAAAGTTTATAACGTAGTTCAGTCTGCATTGATGTCAACTTTCATTAGATATTTTTCAAGCTGTGTTCTTTGGCGTTCGCAAGGCTAGATGGCGTAATGAATTAAAATATATAAACTATCCATTGATAAATGAAAGCGGCTTTCTTCAATAACAATCTGTTTTTGTGAGTTGACCATTATTATGCTGTTCATGACATTATCCTACTATAGACAAAGCTTTAACGTGAAATGTAGGCTGTATTGATCTGATTTCACCTGTCTGATAACGTAACATTCTATTTTTAGAAAAATGGCGTATAATTTCACCTGAATTTCTTTTATTTTAAGGGTTTGTTATATAAAGCGCTGAAAATGACTGGATGATAAATAGAATAACATGTAAAAGTCTAATTTCTTTCTTTCAATGTTATCTGGCCTCGGCTGCGACAAATTATCATGACGAGGCAAATTTTCCAACCTCGACCGAATAACATTGATATTTCAAGACACTAACATATCATTCTCTATTTAGAAGACGGTATAGACTAAGAACAGCCTGCGCATAAATGCAGTCTGATCCTAGTCTCCACTTTCTGTTTTCTACATAATTATTTCAGGAAACCTATGGTAAAAAAAGCTAATATGTCAAATATGGCGATTTGTTTAAAAGCAAAATTTAAATTCAATGAAACCTCATTTTTATCTATTTTCAGTCGATTTTATGAACCAGGCCCTGGACTCGTCGGCTGAGAAGAGTTATTCATTGTTAATGAAAGTAAAAAGATTATACGACAGTAAATAAATAAAATCTAAATGGTATTTACCATAGTTGAACAAAAATGCTCTTTCATTTTCAATGCGGATTGTTAGTTCAACTTATCGAGGGCCACTGGTGCTTTTGTCATGGCGTTGTGTCCGTCTTTCGCCCGTTCGTGCCTCCACCATTCTGGTCGTTAACCTTTTCATTAAAAATTTTATCACGGCCACAACTGGATGAATTTCAACCAAACTTCACATGAGTGATCTTTGGGTGACCCTCTTTCAAATTTATTCTAAGAAATTTTGATCCAATCTAAAACATGGCTTGAATGTTTATATTTGGTGAAAAGTGACTTTTCTAAGAACTAAAATGGAAAATACTTCTTTACTGCTTTTCACTTTCACTCTCCCTCCACTCTCTCCCGTTCGCCCTCACCCTCTCTCTCTCCACTCCCGTCTACTCACACTTCTCCCCTTTCGTCAAATGACTTTCTCCACTCGATTCTGTCCTGTGCAATCTTGTCCACCTTACCCACTGTCTCCCGTCCACTTGCACCATTTCTCAGTACTCCACACTCTCCCGTTCATGCTTTCCCATTCACTATCGTCGCACCGTACACTCTCTCCCGTCTACTTGCACCATTTCTCTGCACTCGACACTCACCCATTCGCGCCCTCCCCTCCAATGTCTCCCGTCGGCTCTCACCCTTATACGCCCACTATAAACCAACATAGAGAACAATTGGTATACATTGGTATTCCAGTTGCCTTATATTCTACATATTTGGCATTAGATAGGTTTTGATACTGGTAGAACTGCGAAGCTTTTTGAATGCACCAGCCCAGTGTTCAATAAAAAAAAAGTTATAGAAATGGTACCCCACTTTCCATGACTGTCGACGTGCAAAGGGGCAGTCGGAGTATCGCTCGGACTCTTCCGTAAACTGGAGAGTACCTCGGACGTAAAGTGTAGTAATCTTATGTCATTTTTTTAGGTAATTCGGTTTGGTCATCAATACGTTTGAAGAAAAAGATATTTCGTTAATGCTAAATCCGATCGTCTGTAGAGAACTTATGTGCATGATATAATTTGATGGCAAAACGCTGTAAAACACTTCGTTTTGTTATCAAATTATGATATGCCCACTGATACTCTTACGTTTATTTTGTGTTAAACAACGTCATTCTTAGCGGGATCGTTGATGTTTGTGACGTCACATAATCCCACGTGCGATATGACCTGCTTTCAAGTCTACTCTCTCGTGATTCCCGAGGTCTATTCCGTAGAATCGCCGAAGGTTCCCGAGTGGCAAAGGGGCTTATGGTGAGCTGTGTGATCATTAGATATCCCTCGTACGTCGTTCGTCATCAACTTTCTTTAGTGTTTATATCATAGGGGTGAAAATCCATGAATAATGGATAGTAATGATTGTCAGGTCATTAAGATGAACCGTATAAATTAACATTTGAAATATTTCATATGAAAACGCGAGAAAAGGATACCTGTTGACACTTTCTTTGTTTGCATTCTAAGGGCCATACATTTATGACGAATTTTTCACACTCACGATTGTACAGTGTATTGGAATGTGGATTTCCAAGAATGTCACATGTGTGCAAAGTAATGACTTAGCTTGGCCAGAATTTTCACTATGCACACTACATTGAACGGTCACTTGGATGAACTTTATTCAAATGAGAACTCATTCGAAAGTATGCCTTTGAACTCTACGCTTTATTTTAACCCTGAAATTGTATCAAAATAATATTTTAAAAGGAAAATTACTAAAATATCTATGCTTTGCTAGCTTTCAGCACTTTCAGTACTTTGATTGTTATGAAAGCACTTGCAATGGCTTTTCGGCACTGTCTTTATGTTCTGTTTTCTTGTGATGAATATTTATTTAGATCTATTTCAACATTAGGAAGCGAGCGTTTTCTATAAAACTTTATGAAACGTATTCAACGTATCATCATACCCCAAAAAGGGCAATTTTAATGTGACAATTACAACGATTCACATGTGCGCTAAGCAAAGCTTCTGGCAAGCCTTTGTATCCGCACAGTCTAGCCAGTCTTCACTTTGCGCAGACAGGAAATCATACAATTTCACTGTGAGACTGGCTAGGCTGCTGATTATGTGCGCAGAACGTATGATTCAAATTGTTGGAAATGTCACGCACGGGCTCCTTCTTTCCTTGGTTCACCCCTTCCCCACCCCACCCCTCCCCAAGAAAACGAGTCTGAATCCGCACATTTGGTCTGTAGATGAATCGCCGGCTCCGTCCCTAATCCGCCTTCATGACATGCAACTTACATATGAGCCTGTGCGTGGCATTTCCAACAATTTCATTTGTGCGTGATGGAAAGTCGTTGAGTAGCCTAGATACTCACGCCGCAGTGAATTAAAATTAATTTTGGGTTGTGAATATCGATTTTAGGTATTTAAGATTCTGATCAGACTGTTCGGCCGCACGCGGGACAGTCTAAAGGTTGCGCAAATGAGACACTGTTGTAAATGTCACGCACAGGCACATATTCTTTTTTTTTTCTTTCTTTTTCTCGAGGATAACACGATAAAGGGTCTAATGACTCTTATTTCCATCGTGGTCCTAACTCATTCCAGTTCTTATCCTACACAATGAAAGAGAGGCAATGGGTTCTAACCACTGCTACCCACTTTTACAGCTGGGTGGACTGGGGCCTTGTCTGTAAAGTGTCCTGCCCAAATACACTACCCGCCTCCGGTGGGGCTCGAACCCGCAACCACCAGGTTACGAGTCGAGCGCGCTAACCACTCGGCCAACGAGCCAGACACAATTCCATATTCAGTCGTCATTTACATTTATCTGCAGAATATATAGTAATGTACATGAAACAAACCGTTGGAGGGCGAGCTAAAGGTCAGCGCCATGTCTAATATATAGTTGGGTCGTTTACATCGCCAATCCACGCCATGACCATGATTGAAACAAAATGGCGGAAATGTCAATAGTCATCTGTCTAATTATCAATGAGAGTTTCATTGGTCAGTCAAATTTTAGATTGGCTGTGTTTTTTAAAGAAAACTCTATTTATTGTTATAGCCTTGCTGTCGTCATCGTGCTAAACTTTGATATTTTGTGATATATGTGGTATTAATGAAGGCATTCACTTGAAACTTACAATGTACTTTAGTGTTTTGGGGGGACGGGGATGGGGTGGACATGACCCTTTGGTCGGTTAAGTTTTTATACACTACCCGGTATCAAACATGCAAGCGTAAGCACCCAAAGACGGTGCTCTTGTTTGATTGACGGCAGCGATCTATTTATTACGACCCGTTCCAAAACTTTTGATATCTGAAGTAAGGTTTGTGGTGAAATTTTCTATAGCTTGTATACATGTAAGTGGTGCATCTACTACCTGAAAACCAATAAAAATGTGACAGTCAGTTAAACGTGCATGCATTTGTCCACACTGCATCCAATAATGATGGTAGTCGCTGATCAAGAGGTAGTGCGGTTCTAACAACCACTCTTTAAGCTCTGAAGCTAAACTATTTAATTTTCATACAGAATTCCTTTAAAAAATACTACAATTCTAGGAAAATGAACTCCTATTTATACTGGTTCAAACTTCAAACCCTCTTTCTCAGAAATTCTGGATCCTCCACATGTTGGATTATAATTTGGTATAAAACACGCTGAATTATTTAACACTTTCCTGTTTTGCAGACGAAAATTTAAAGTGAATTTAATTTGAAAAATAACCATTCAGTATGGTAGAAAATAGTGTGGAAAAAGAAGAAATTGCTTGTCAGGAGCAATTTCTTCTTTTTTCACAATGATTCTCAGACATAAAATCACAAGCACGTAAAATCTATGGATTAAACAACAAAGGATGAAAACAATTTCAGTTTTATGTCAATCACAGCTAAAGATTAGGAGTATGACTTTTACCTTGAAGTTATGACATGTCGTAATCATGGGTATATGTAATTAATACTATAATGATATTTTTTTATTTACTTAGGCTTTTATTAATTGTGTTTTTTTAAAAACAGTCTGGAATTGTACATTTCCAAGAGATGGTGGTAAGATCGTAAAACTAGCAACTTTGAATTTCCAATATAGCCTGGACTTGCTGTATACAATCGATTCAAGTTTTGTAAAATTCAAAACTTTTGCGTTTCCTTTCCCAGCAATTTCATATCTTAGTTAAGCGATTTCACCAGCCACTTTTATGTTTGTTAATTGAAAATCAAGTTGAGAGTCAGTAAATATTGTATCTGCAATAAATAAAAGCTCAACCGTATGTTAATAAACTGAGTTTCTTGAATACTATATCATTTGTCTCTAAACCATTGATCATATTGAGATGCCCCCATGTAAAATACATGTATACATTTTTCTTATCTTTTTTTTCAAGACTCTTATATGTCCAAAGATATCAAAGTCAATACTGTCAATAGATGTACGATTTGGTGATCGTGGTGGAAGCATTTTGAACACTTAGTTCGAACCCAATTTTTAAGTCATCAAACCCTTTCACATTGTAATTATACAATATAATTTTACATTTCAGTCTTAGCCTATTCAACAGATGTTTAATCATATGTCAATAAGTCTTAATTAAATCTTCTTTGTTTGAAGTTCACAACTGATGACTCGCCCCCCTTTTCTATTGAATAGTTTAGCAGGTGTTTTATACCAGTCCAATATTCGAATCACGTGTACCAGACCGTAAAAATTCTGCCCGCCATGATTAACGCCACAAAGAACACCGGCAGAAAATGATGCTAACGACCGTTATTTAGGTAAATATTCGTCAATATAAGTTGTCTTTTAGATCAGTAACTGAAGGAATACTGTTTTACATATTTGCCTGTAGTGGATGTACCAGGGAAGGGAAGATCGAGCTATAAAATATTTTGCGGTCTGTCAAGGGAGGTAACTGCGTTATAAAGACGCGGTGTTTCTTTTTTGGGTCTTATTAATTCAAACAAAGTCTCGCATAAACGATTAAAAAACACTGCCTTATTATTCCATATCATGACAGCCTTTCCAAGGGTCTGACTATTTACCTCGGGAACCCCAGGAACTCGGAATTTATTGTCCGTTTGACTGCTATATGGACCGACTTTTTCATCAATAGCATAAAATCGAGATTTAATTGAAAATATGCATGTGGTAAAATCTTAATTTCAGTTTAATACTATACCAAAAAAAATAGTTTCTGAAAATAAATTGACTTCAAAATTATGATTTTGTCTATCTAGTTAATGTTTATATTTTCCCATTTTCCACTCTTTATCCGCCTCAATAGCTCATGGGTACAGTCAACTGGCCAATAGCGGATCACTAGTGAGAACTTTGTTCATTATTTTTCAAAGAAATGTGGCAGAATGCCCAGTTTGGTCTTAGGAAGCAATAAAATTTGTACACTTTGTAGTGCAACTTCAGTGATTCATTTTTGCTGCGCATCCCGCATCAAAGATGCACATTTTTCTCAAAGGACTCATATTTTTCAAATATGTCAGTCCCTGGGATGCACATTTTTCCAGCAATATTTGTTGTTTATATATCATTCATATTGAGATGTGGAAGTGACCAACATTTTGTTTACTATTATACCAGCGAAACAAGTTATCAAAGTTATACTTTGTAAGCTGAATTCGCATCCTCAACTGTATTTCAAGTCTTAACTATTTCTAGTTGAAGGCTTATTTACACTTTATTCACACTGTAACAAATGGACTGAGGTTGTCTCCCTTCAACTATTAACATGTATAATTGTTTATGTCATATCTCTAGTCTATTTTTCTTTGTACTAATCGATGTTCACCATGTGAGCTTTCTTTAAATAAACATATTCGTATTCGTATTCAAAGCAAAAATATATAAAATTCAAAAATGAAATTACCCAAAGATTAGATCAAGCTCTGAATTTATTATCTCAATGTGCAATATTCCTACAGGCTTTTGTCATGTAAAGCTGGGAACAGGTTGGGACTCATTGCTTAAAATTATGTGAGTCCTAGGGACCCCTTCTTTCAAATTTCAAAATGAATCACTGCAACTTACATATTTAGACAATCAATCAAAGCAGTTACATCGTCTGGGAAATAGTAGTGTAGGTAAATTAGCCATTTCCGGATCAGTTTGGCCAATAGCGGATCACGTGATTAGATGACTAAGGGGGCGGTCTCAAAATGATTTTGACCTGTCATCACTGTCAAACCAATGTAATCTTCTGTTGGAAGTGATTTTTACAATAATTTTGTCATTCCAATATTAATTGTTTAGGACAAACAAAATCATAGAGCTTATTAAGCTTCTTACAAGACAAACTAACTAATAATCAACATTTTGTAGATTTAACTGTCTAAAGGGTATAAAACAAAAGGTTTTTATATATTTCATCAATCGAAACATAAAGTACGTTTTAAGACTGGTTTTTAGATTGCATCAATTTGAATTTGTAATATTCTAATAATTGCCTTCTGTGTAAGAAACATTGTGATTCCTGATTTTTTTTCAAATCCTAAAATTATCATTTGCTTCAGTATCTACCCATTTACACATGACACAATTTTGGGCTGGTTGAAATTTAAAAAAAATAAATACTGTACCAGAATTTTAAAGTATCACTTCTTTCAGTTATTGAAAATTGAAAATATGGACCTTTTCAGTTGAAACCATTGAAGAGAAATAGAAATCACTTGTAACTAGAATGACAGTTCTAGCCACCACCTACCTGTTACCAGTGGTTCTGAAACATTTTGAAAGTCTGCTTGTTCACAGACAAGTTACAATCACAAACTGGCTTGTCCGTATTTAAAACCTACCTGTCCGTTGAATATTGAAGAGTCTGCAAAATATTGTAAACAAATTGATGTTGCTATAAAAACTAAAGCATCCTAGAAGTAAACTTTCTGTTGACATGGTGTTACATTGAATTTCAGAAAACAGCTAATTTTTAAGAAAATATTTTTTCTCTGGAGATTTTTTCACTTGTCTACAGACAACCTAGCCATGAAAATCTGCTTGTCCGTGTAGCTAAATGGACAAGTCGGGCAGCTTATTTCAGAACCATTGCGTTACCAGACAAAATTTTCACTTCGTAACCACAGCTTGATCAAAGCTGACGCTACGAGATTTTAGAATAACAACGACAACATGTATTGTTAAAAACTCTTCTTATTCTAGGTAGAAATTAGCATGGGAAATAAAAAAGTAATTTGTTACAACCAATTTCGTCATGTACACTTTGTTTTCTTAGCCCATGCCAAGCATGGTTAAGGAATCCATATATGTTTACACTTATCCTTGTAGCAAATCATTTGTTTAATTACACAGTGAATCTAAACACTAATTTAGAGCAATTCCATTGAAGAACCTTCTGGTATTGTTGACAACAGTGCCTTTAACTTATTTTCATGATGTAACTGAAGGTCAGGATGCAGTTTTTTTGCCTGGACTCGCGCTTTTTCCATGATACATCTTTGCAATTCTCTTTGCTGATTTTTGGGCTGGACTGGTTCCAGAACTCAGACATTTTCTATTCTTTGGCAGTGATCGGGAAAGAATTATTAGCAATGGGACAATGTCCCTGCAGTTTGTAAACTCAATGTGACATTTTGAAAATCAATGTGACAAATTTGAAACGCCTTGTGGTTTTATTAACGCTTACCTGTTCGAAACAATGTGCTATTTATAGGCATTTAACATATACATCTATAAATATATACAGGCTTCAGACTTTCTTTTCTTTGCTAAACTTAAAGCCAATTTCTACAATTGATTTCTTTCATGATGGTATGAACTATGAACCATAAAATATCCTCTCTCTTCCACAAGACACATATATTGGAATTGCTTTCATTTCATTTTACACATTTATATGCATCTTTGATGAAATAAGGCAATTTATATTTTAAAAATTTGATGACATGAAATTTCAAACAAGCTCTCTGGCAGCATTCAATTTCTTCTTGGGCTATTTCATTATTTGTAGTTAATTTTTCTCTTTTGAAATGCAGATCAAATAATTGAAAATTTATGTTTTAAGTAGAATTCGCTGTTTTGACTTGTCGATTGCATACAAATGTATTGTAATAACAAGTCACAATACCGTATTCGAGTTATACATGGTTTAATTTTGCAACCTACATTAAGCATGCATCCTTTCCCCAAATTCGAGTATCAACACTTTTGACGAGAAAACCCATGACAAATCAACAAGATTGTTTCTTCTTGCACTATTTTGACTTTACACAAATTGTCTGTGCATTTCCTGCCCAAATATGCAAGTAGAAGTCCAATTACTATGGATATTTTTTTTCTTTTCATAGTCAAATTACTTTTATTAACCAGGCAATTACCACCTGTCAATTGACGATCGCCGACACTAGGCTAGCATTCAAATTGGAATGAGCTAATTGCCAATTAGGGGTTTCCAAATCTTTTAACTAAATGTGATTAAATATTTTATGTGATCCAAGATTATTTTGAATTAGTATTTGATAACTTTTATTCATGTCTAATCATTTTGAGATTAAAATTGATTTGTCCCCAGACTTTTTGTACGTTTTTCGGTAAAAAAATTTGAATGGGACAAGGGCGCATTCCATGGTGAAAACAACGTGACATTTTGGATTTTAATGTGACTATGGCACATAGCGCAAGCCCTTTCCAGTCACTGCTTTGGTATCATGTCCTGTATAGATGTCAGGTTTTTTTTCTTGAAATCTTTATATATGAAATAATTTCATTTTTGTGTTGATGTGTACATGAATCAGTTCTGATAGAGGAGGGATTATATGCAATCAGTAAAATTCAAGGTCGGAGCCCGAGGATATTACTTTGCATGCAACTCCTCTCCTATCAGGCTTTATTCACATCAACGCGAAAGTGAAATTTATAACACGATCACAATTCAGAAATTAGTTTTATAACATTTTCTTGGTGTAATATAGTTTCATAAAACTATTCTGAGTGTAAAATAAATGAACAGGTAAAGCATTAATTTATGTTTGTGCTAAAGATTACGGGAAGTCTGCCGTTCATTAGATTTGCTGTTTATTAAAACCCTACTTTCAGTATGTCCTCACTGATTTCTGTATGCTAAAAAGATTTCTTGCGTCTTTAAAAGATTAGGACCATAGTCGTTTGTGACTAGGCAAGGTTTAAAATAAAAACTTACATGGAATGTATGTTGATTCTCAAGATTTTTCCACTAGACCAGTCAAGCAAGCTTGATTTTGATTTTACTTGCCCTTAGGGACAATTTACTAGACAATATCATTCGGAAGTGCTTTAATGCAGGGCTTTTTCCAAGGTCTTTGGGAAAAGGTCCCTGGCTAAAAACTATTGACAAAATGCTAATATTGGGAATTTTCAATTTCAAATATCAAAGTTTTGGTCATTCCTACTAAATATGTCTTGAAAATCCTCTTCCTGCAGTTTTTATTGTGAAAAGTTGTTTCTTAATAATGAATTAAAAATCCTGTAGAAGATTAAGGAAAATCTTTTTCTTCACTTCAGTAACGTCTACATAACTAATGAAAAAACTTGTATTGTGGAATTTTTCTTCAAAGTTTGGGAAAATTTTGGGCCTTTTTGGTTGGGAATGGGGCCTATAAAGGGCCCCTGAGGGATAGCTTAAAACACCATTTCATAATAGCTCCTGTATCTTTACAGACTGGTAACAAATAAAATTGCTGCAGAAGAAGCAGAAGTATAAATTTTTACTGTCAGAGTTGAAGATATTAAAGGAGAAAGATCCGAGCACAACCAAAAGAAAACCAGGAAGATGGCAGCTCCAGACATGGACGTCATCAAGGAGATTCCTGGCTATAAAGTTATTATGAAGGCCATTTTGAAGATGCAGATTCAGCAACTGGTAAGTAGAGATGACGAACAGGGATCAAAATAAACACCATTCCTCAGGCCAGAGATGTGGATTTTAGAGAGGACTTGTAGATGTTACCATGTTGCAGGTCCTTCAGGCCTGTAGTTGATGGCAGTACTTGGTATTTAAAATCAGTCCAGTTTTGCAAAAATAATGCCATTCCAATACTTGAATTTGCATCAAAAGCTGTGTTCCCTACAAATTATCCCTTAAATTGCTAAATATCGTACATTGTTCCCATGCTGGACCTGCTTTTATCATGGAGGACTATATTAAGGGCTAATAAGTCCTTCAGGCTGGTGACAAGTAGTTAGCGTCAAACCCTGATGCATGGAGGAATTTCATACAATCTCCCTTCTCCTTGGACAAGTTGAAAACAAACTTTCTTTGTTCATTGATTAATTGAATGGAGTTAAACACCCCTTTCAATATTTTTTCAGTTATATTGCGGCGGCTAGAGCACCTATCAATGGTTTCCTAGTACTTCTCTCACCAGTACAACCACCACATCCTTTCCTAGCCTCCAGCTGCTACCTCACATAGGTCTACGATTATCAACCCATAGGTGTGAGACAAATATTTGGAAAGAATTAGTGCTGCCATCGTGGATCGAACCCGGGACCTCTAGATTGACAGTCCGACACGCTACCAACTGCGCTATGAGGGCGGCTCTTTCTTTGTTCATGAAAGTTTTGTCATGTATATTTTTTGTATTTCAAAGATCTTTTTCACAAAAAACCCTGTACCCTGTAAAAAAAAAAGTCAGTGAACAAAGTTAGAGAAAAGGGGAAATTGTTTCTTGACAGCAATCTCAATTTAAGCTCGGCTGTTTTTTAAGAAAACCCAGGTTATTATCCCCCGCCAAAAGAATTTTTCGGGGGGGGGGGGGGGGGGGGGGATATTGTTTTTGCCATGTCCGTCTGTCCGTCCATCCTTCCGTCCGACATTCGTTTCCGCCCTATTTCTTGAAAACTATTGACCTGATTTCAATGAAACTTGGCACACAGCTTCACTACAATGAGGACATGCGCATATCGTCGGGGTTATCCGGTTCGACTGTTGAATTTAGAGTTACTGCCCCTGACTGTTTAAGCCATATACATACATAGTGATATTCGTTTCTGCCCTATTTCTTGAAAACTGTAGGCCAGATTTTAATGAAACTTGGCACACAGCTTCACTTCAAAGAGGACATGCGCATATCATTGGGGTTACCCAGTTCGACTGTCAAATTTAGAGTTACTGCCCCTGACTGTTTAAGCTATATACATACAGAGATATTCGTTTCTGCGCTATTTCTTGAAAACTGTAGACTGGATTTCAATCAAACTTGGCACATAGCTTCACTACAAAGAGGACATGCGCATATTGTCGGGGTTACCCGGTTCGACTGTCGAATTTAGAGTTACTGCCCCTGACTGTTTAAGCCATATACATACATAGTGATATTGGTTTCCGCGCTATTTCTGAAAAACTATAGACTGGATTTCAATGAAACTTGGCACATAGCTTCTCTACAAAAAGGACATGCGCATATTGTCGGGGTTACCCGGTTCGACCGTCAAATTTAGAGTTACTGCCCCTGACTGTTTAAGCCATATACATACAGAGTGACATTCGTTTCTGCGCTATTTCTTGAAAACTATAGGTTGATGTAGTTAAAAGATAACCTGTACCTAAGTTTGATATTAACTCCATTGACAATGAAAATATGTTCGGCGGGGGATATCAATTCAACGAATTTGCTTGTTAATATTTATGATCACCTTGGCTTCATTCACATTGGGATTGGTGTTGGCATATCAAACTTTGACATGGTCATAACTTTTGAATGATAAGTGATAGAGCCTTAATATTCCATATGATGATTGTTGGGACAAGACCTTTCTATAGGAACCAGGTTCAAGGTCATCAGTCAAGGTCAAGGTCATTCTTAAGGTTAAATTTGTTAAAACTTCAACATTGGCCATAATTTTTGAATGGTGAGTGATAGGGCCCTTATATTGATGATTGCTTGAGACAAGCCCTCTCTGTTGATATCAAGTTCAAGGTCATTTGTCGAGGTCAAATTAGTTAAAAAAAACCCAAAATACTTTAACATTGGCCATATTTTTTGAATGGTAAGTGATAAGGCATTCATAATTTCACAGGAGGATTGCTTGGGAGAAGACTTATCCGTTAGTACTAAGTTCAAGTTCATCAATAAAGGTCATTTGTCAAGGTCAAATTTTAAAAAAAAACATCTTGACACTTGCCATCATAACTTTTAAATTGAAAGTGATAGGGCCTTCACATGATGATTGCCTTGAGTTGAAGGTCATAAGTCATACTCATTTTTCAAGGCCAAATTTGTCAACAAAATAAAACTTTAATATTGGTCATAACTCTTGAATGGTAAGTGATATGCTTTGGGATTTTTGCATTAACCAGCACCTGCAGCGGAGCGTTGCACCCATAGGCAGTGCTCTTGTCTCTCAATATTTCTACAATAGCAATTATTTAAAACACACTCATAAAGCTCTTTTTATGCCCCCGCATTGATAGATCGGGGGCATATTGTTTTACTCATGTCCGTCTGTCTGTCCGTCCGTTTGTCTGTCCGTCCGTCTGTCCGAAAACTTAACCTTGCCAATATCTTCAAGCCTATTCAAGATACAAAGCTAATATTTGGCATGATGATAGATCTCAATGATCTGCATCCGCTGGTACCAAAGTCAAGGTCATTTGACAAGGTCAAGGTCATCTGTCAAGGTCAAACTTTGAAAAAACTTAACCCGAAAACTTAACCTTGCCAATATCTTCAAGCCTATTCAAGATACAAAGCTAATATTTGGCATGATGATAGATCTCAATGATCCACATCCCCTGGTACCAAAGTCAAGGTCATGTGACAAGGTCAAGGTCATCTGTCAAGGTCAAACTTTGAAAAAAAATGCCGTTACGGGGGCATTCGTGTTTCACAAATACATCTTGTTAGACTTGTTATACCAGTCAATTTGTTTGAGTCAAACATGGTTCTCCAGCTGCGATATAACTGAAAAAATGTTTAAAGCAGCATAAAACTCAATTCAGTCAATTAATTGAGTCAAACATGAATGTTTGTGAGTGATCATTAATATTCTGTATTTTCAGGTCGAACAATTAGCAAGCCACACAGATGAAGAGTCTGTTATTTTGACAGCAAGTGTTTCAGATGGGACATTAAGTCACTTAGGATCCGACTCCGGGAAGAACTTCTTGGAAGACCATGAGGATATCAAGTCACAATTCTTGGGCTTCTGTCTTAAACGTAAGTATAGAAAGCTTTTGAGTTTAGCTGAATGACACTGGCACTAAACAGTTCGATGGCACAGCAAGAAACAGTTTTAACTGCCTATAATCATATAGGCATTTACAACTGTTTGGTGCTGAGCAACTGAGTTGTAACTGGCTATATACATATAGGCATATACAAACTATTGTTCAGAGCCTTCAATTTGTTTTGAACCTGTACATGACAATTCTGATTGTCTCAAATGTGCTAAGTAAAAGCATGTAACTGAAGCAGTGTTCCCATTCACGTACATACGTGAATCACGCATAAAAACGAAAATTCACGTACAGAATTCGAAACTAACCCAGCCTCATATGCTCGTTTCACACGCAGAAAAAGTAGAATGGACATGTTAAAGATTCTCAAATTTAACAGCTTCCATTTATATAATTAGAAATGAATGAATGTTATAGTCATCCGATCGTCATCTCGGCTGATTCTGTAAGAGTAATACCTTAAATTTTTTTTGTGTGTACAGCTGGATATCAGATAACATTCGATAGAGCCTAAATTATACCCCGCGGATTTGGCCAAAGATTGAATGAAAAATAAAAACAGTATTACATAACACTCGATATATAATTATGTGGTTTTCATGTTGTCATGCATCAACAATTTTAGTGTTTACACTATAAAGGCTACAAATATTGTCCAATCTTCATGAAACTTGGTCAGAATCTTTGTCAGGTCACAAGAATGAATCCTATTGAAAATGAGAAGAATCTGGACCATATCACAGGAAAAAGGGCCTTAATGACAATTTTCTTGATTATACTCCAGAGGCCACAAATATTGTCCAATCTTCATGAAACTTGGTCAGAATATTTGTTGAAAGGATGAACCCTTTTGAAAATGGTAAGGATCCATGCCATAACACGGGAAAAGGGGCCTTCTTGTTTATGCACTAGAAGCCACAAATATAGTCTAATCTTGATTAAACTTGGTCAGAATATTTGTTACATCACAAGTCTGAACCCTATTGAAAATGGTAAGGTTCCATGTCATAACATGGATAAAGGGGCCTTAAAGACAATTTTTAGCTCCACTGCCCAAAGGCCAGCGAGCTATTGTCATGGGGGAGTGTCTGTGCGTCCGTGCGTCCGTCCGTGCGTAAACTTTTTCTTTAAACATCTTCTCCCAAACCAATGGGCGGATTTTAACCAAACTTGGTAGAAATGATCCTTGGGTGGCCCTCTTCTTAAATTGTTCAAAGAATTTTGATTGGCCCCCAAATAGGGGTGTGGCAGGGCGTGGCATTTTTCACTTTGAAATCTTAAAAAATCTTCTCCCAAACCATTGGGCCGATTTCAATGAAACTTGGCATGGATGTTCCTTGGGTGACCCTTTACTTTAATTGTTCAAGAAATTTTGATTTGCCCATAAATGTGGGCGTGGCAGGGGGGGCTTATTTTGAGCCCGAAATCTTTGAACAACATCTCCTCATGAACCACTGAGCCGATTTCAATGAAACTGTAACAGAATGTTCCTTGGTTGACCCTTTACTTAAATTGTTCAAGAAATTTTGATTGGTCCTTAAATATGGGCGTGGCAAGGCGGGGCCTATTTTGAACTCGAAATTTTTAAATGACATTTTCTCCTGAACCACTTGGCTGATTTCAATGAAACTACCAGAATGTTGCTTGAGTGTCTCTTCTCAAAAATTACTTGCTAAATTTTGAATGACTCATAAATTTGGGTGTGGCTTGGTGGGGCTTATTGTGAGGCCAAAATCTTTGAACAATATTTCCCAGTGCTCTCAATAAGCTGACGTCGACGTAATTTACGTCCAGAATTTCAGAAATTACGTCCGGAAAATCAAACCTGGACGTAAAAAAACGTCCGAGACTCGAGGAAAACGTCCTGTAATTTGACCCCGGACATTTTACGAATTTACCTAAAAGGATTTAACGTAAGTCTACAAGTGCAAAAAATCGATAATCAACGCGAGCATACACACATTATAGCTAACCAAAACAAGCCATGTGTAGCGCGCTGGGTATTAAACTGTCTGTGTCTCTGATTACGCAATCTTGTTGGGTTAGCAACGCGTCATTGCCGCTTCTGTCATTATCTTTCTTAGTCGGATACAGATCGCGAGCGTCCTTTGATAGGATTATTGAAATAATCAAAATTCAAATCAGGGGAAAATTCGTTAAATAAAACGTAGTTCATGCAGCTCAGACCGATGAAATTTCGAAATATTTCTTCCTAAAAGTCTTAGAATAGATCTACAGGTAATTTATCCGAAGTGAAAAAGACACCACCGGAAAACATTTACCAAAGGTGAGTCGACTGTCCTCGTTTAAATACGTGTAGAATCGGCATCTTCGGAGAACTTGGGGAAATCTGAATGACGTCATTTAAGTTGTCTGCAACATGTCTGACGAGAGATTTGAAATGATGAATTTTTCTTGACTTCTGTGTTTGGGATAATTTTGCGTAAGTTTAAATAGGCTTAGAACTTTAAGTTTTATTGGCACACTACCTAGAACGTTCGCCACCTTTGGAACGGGCCGAGGAAAATTAAAGCTGCATTAATTACCGTAATATCGCGGGATACCAAAACATCGTAACTAAAATTTGAGTAAGCCGCATTTCTTAGGCCCACCGCGCAAGATACAGCTAAGGACCGATTCCAAATAGAAACTCCACATTTTCTCATATTAGTTTCCATAATTTATTCAATGAAAATAATAAAAGGGGATTGTGAAACCAAAGCTTGTCCCTACAGCTTAGAGTCAAAGCTACAAGTTTAAAGGCTTGGAAGTTGTTTATTCTTAGAGAACCATGGACTTTGGGAGAAAAAATTTAACTCACATTTAACAAGGAAACAAGCATTTACAAAGTGTACAGAAAAAGGAATAGCAGGGGGAGGGGAGCAGGGGGAGGGGTAAAAATTCATTACTTCGCAAAAAAAATCCTGAAATCCCAACTTGGAATTACAAAAATTCCTGATATTGGCCCTTATTGAGAGCACTGATTTCCTCGGGAACCACTCATCCAATTTAAATGAAACTTTACCAGAATGTTTCTTGGGTGACTATTTACCTAAATTGTTCAAGAAATTTGATTGGTCCATAAAAATAGGTGTGGCAGGCAGGACCTATTTTGAGTCCAAAGTCTTTGTACGACATCGTCTGAATCTTATGTTTTAATAAGATGGGTAAAGGGTTGCAGGTTCATTGTGGTTGAGTATTTTGGTGCAATAGGGACCAGAACCAGTTTAATATTATTAAATAGGTCTTAGGAGATTTCCGGGTGTTAATGTATTCATGTAAAGTAAGCTTTATTTAATGAAGGTCTTAAGATTTTTAAGCCAGTGGAGCGATACAGGCCCTCTTGGGGATCTTGTCTTGTTTACACTCTAGAGGCCACCAATATGGTTGAATCTTCATGAAACTTAGTCAGAATATTTGTCAGGTCACAAGGATGAATCCTTTTGAAAATGGGAAGGTTCCATGCCATATCATGGGAAAAGGGGCCTAAATGACAATTTTCTTGTTTATACTCTAGAAAACACAATTATGGTCCAATCTTGATAAATCTTGGCCAGAATGTTTGTTAGGTCACAAGAATGACCCCTATTGAAAATGGTAAGGATCCCTACCTTATCATGGGAAAAGGGGCCTTATTGACAATTTCTTGTTTATGCCCTAGAGGCCAGTTTAGTTTTGAAATTTGAAAATTGACAATCTAATTAAGGGTTCATGTTTTTGATAACTTTTTACTTTCACCCGTGTACTGTCATGTTTAAGTTTTTAGCGAAATTAGCAATTTGTTTGAAACAAAATATGAATTGAGCAGCATGGGGGTTAAAGCATTTAAGTCTGAAATTTAGATCATTTAGCTTTCAAGAAGTATAGCTCTTTACATGAAAAATTTAACATTGAACTTATAGGTCATCATAAGAAGAAGCAACAAGAAAAAGAGAGAGAATCTTTGACATCTCCACCTAAAATGGGCGGACCACCTCCCATGAGATTTCAGGGAAGTCCACGATATGGAAATCCTCGAATGCCAATTAGGTCTCCACATTATTCGGGTGCTCCAGGTGTTCACCCTGTATCCCTTTCACGAGCATCCCAAGGGGCACAGATGAGGTCACCCAGACCTAGGCACGAACCTTACCCCATGAATCGACCCCCTAGAAGACCATCTTTCAATCTAGATCAACCTGGACCTTCTAGTAGTGCCATGAAACTCCCCCTAGGAAATAAAATAGACAATCAGATCATTAAGATCGAACCTGACGATGATAATACAAATGGAAGTGATTCAAATACGCCAAAGCCTGCAGATACAAACACACCTAGTTCTAGTCAACCCTCATCACCAGCTGTAAAAAACAGTGAAACCCCTCAACCTACAGAAAAAGATGATGAAGCAACTAATTCCTCCACATCAACCATTCCTAATGAACCAAGTGATTTAAAGTTTTCAGATACAGCACCTGCTGAAGGATTGAGCTTGGACTCAGACTTTTCTAACTTGATCTCAAGTGAACTAAATGTTCCTGGAACACCAGACTCTCAAAATAAATCTGGTGCTGAGGAACCAAAAGGTGACATTGATCCTGATGTAAATGTGAAAGTGGAAGCTATAACTGAATCAGAAATGGAATTAGAAATTACGGGGGTTGAACTAGGTCATGGCAGCGGTGGTGATCCAATGGCATCACAGGAAAGTTGGGCGCCGCCTCCAGGAGGGGCAGCAGGCACCATGGCAGATATGCCATTACCAGGAGCTGCTGGTCAGCTTGGTTACAGTAAGTGGATATTTTATACTCTCCTTGCCTTCAACCCAATACCACTCACAACACTGTTTAACACATAAAATATGACAACAAATCTGATATTTGGGAATGCAAACCTTTAATTAGATTACTTTGAAACATTTTGTGGTAATGATTGTCTGAATATTATGTTTATGCCATGTCTCCTCATTATTGCTTGAGGAAACCTTTAAGATAAATAAATCATTCTTGATTTTAATTGATTGGTTAAAAGGATTGCAATGTAGCTGTCTTGCGAATTTCTGTGGTTGCAACTGAAGTGTCCACCCTAAAAAGAGCAAAAACTGATACAGATAGGGTCAAAATAAACTGAATTAAAGTGAGACCTCTAAAAGTTACCTTAGATGAATAATGTGTAAAAGGTATTTCTGATTGGTATTGGGTATAACTATTCCTTACTTTGAATATGTTACAAGTTGTGAAGATATGGTATGTACAATATGACTGGTGTCAGCCTGTCTGTTTATATAAAAGTGTTTCTGTAAGTCCTATTTTGCTTCATAGCCTATTTAAAAAATACTCGTCGCGATATAACTGAGAGATTGTTGAAAGCGACGTAAAGCCCCAATTCAAATCAAATCTATTAAAAAATAGGCCAACCTATCATTCATAGAAAATGAGCTACTACCCTGGGCTGTAATTTACAAGTTCAAGTCCCTCACTGGCTCAGTGAAGCTTTTGCGTTCGTCTATCCTCAGGTTTTAAGTTTTATACAAGCTCAGTCAACTTTCATCTATTGTTTGACAATAGTTACTTGTTATTTGAGCTGTCTGTTTCCAAACCAATGGGTGATATGTAAGAAGTATACCTTAAGAGAATAAGTAGGGGTCTTCATTTTTATGTACAAAACAATCTTGTGGTCTGGATATTTCACAACAATAATTGAGTGGCTGTCATATTGCACATAGGACTGTCAATGTAGTGGTCCTGGGTTTGATCCCCTGCTGACGGCACTCATCCTTTCTGACTATTTGTCTCCCATCGATGGGTTAATTATTGTAGACCTATGTGGGAAAGCAGCTGGAGGCTAGGATAGGATGTAATGGTAGCATTGGTGTAAGAAATACCAGAAGTCCATTTTGAGGTGCTCCAGCCACCGTGATATAACTTGAAGATAGTTGAAAAGGCGTAAAAACCCCATTCAAGCAATCAAGCAAGATAATCTATTTGAGATGGATAACATTGGGTGTGGGCTAGAAATTATTCCTTTTATATCCTTTGATATTAATATTGACAAATAATTTGCTTGTCGAAGCAAGATGGGCACCTTGTGTTGGGTTGGTGTTAGAAACAACAGAAAGACACGTGTAGGAACAAACACTTCTGCTCCATATCAGCAAGACTGCTGAAAGTGGTTTTTGTTGTTTTTCATTTGAAATCAAATTTTTTGAAAACTATAAAAGAAGAAAAAAAATTTAAAAACAAAAGATTGATAACCTGTGGTGCATTTAGAATACTTACATGAAATAGTACCATCAATTATTTGAATCAGTGTATACCTTTCCTTTTGGGTTCAGTGTTCAGAATTATGTATAAAAACCAAAAAAAACAACAAAAAAACCCCCATTAACTCTAAAATTGCAGCCTTTTGAGAGAACTCTAGACAAAAATCTTTAATCAGTTTGGCAAGAATTTACTGTTCATGATGTCTTGTGATGTATATACCTTCATATCTTATAGCATAATCTTTGTTTTAAGGAGTAGTTAATTATTGTTTTTTAATCAGAACTTCATATTCTTTCTGAACAGTCGAACAAATAAGCTAGTTAATTTATTATTTAACTTGTTGAATTTGAAATCATTTCATTAATCTTTATATTTAAAAAAAAAGAAAAAAAAAACAAAGCTGGTGGCATTATTAAAATATTGAGCCTGCATTCAGAATGGATCAGACATTGTTTGAAAGCTTCTAATGCTGTTCATATTTTCCTGCTGTACACAAAGCTCTGACAGACAGAATGGCCTCTAACCAAGAGTTTGGTTACTTCAAGATCTCTGAATCAAAATTGCCATTTTAACTCTAGGTAATTAATACCTCCAATCTATTGATTTGTGTAATTCACCTGACATTGCAAAGGCCTTTGGAATTATAAAGGTTATAATATATATATGAAGTTTCAAAACAGATCTTTCCAATATTAATTACAAAATGTAGGCATGATAATGGTAATGGCTTTGATTAATTTTGTTTTGTGACCAGCTTTGTTCAATGCAACATAAACATATTATTGGATGTTTAATTAGAGCTGAGATAAAGTGGGATTTAGAAATCAAAATTTCTGCAACACAGGGTTTCATTGAGGTATAATACCGTACTAAATCCTTATGCCATAATTCCTACTTTTCTCTAGCTCTGATACTCGTTCATTCAGAGTTCCAGACAGAGGGAGGTATTTCCTCTTTCAAAATGAATGAAATCCTTTCCCCATCAATCAAATACTATTTTATGAGTAATCATTGAAATTGTCTCATCTAGACAATATCAATGAGTATCCAATTCATAGGCCATAGATTTATTAGAACAGGTAAAGATTGTCACTCTGACACTCTCTCATTTGGGACTTTGTTTGATGTTATTGAGAGGTCAGGCTCAAAACAACTGTCAGTGCCAATTGATAAACAGAGGTACAGATAATGCCAATCAAAAATATTCATTTCTCAATGAAACCATATGCAGCTTTGAGGGTATTCATTGGAATTATCCTGATAAGTTGATTTGAATGAGTTCCCACAACATAGGATTTGAGATCCTAAATATCCCCTCAATTTGTAGCTCTGAATATAAAGGCACTTAAAAGGGTTTTGGGTTAACTCATCAACTTGACCTTTTCTTCTGGCCAGAATGCCCCCTCCTCCAGCCTTAGGAATAAAAATTTAAACCAAATAAAATGAGTAACTGATTATATTCCAAAATTATAAAAGCCACTGATGACCCTCTCTATTATTGAGCACTTGCACTCATTACAAGCTGTAAAACACATCATGATTTAAATTAATAAAATTCAGATAACTTAATTGACATAGACAAAAAAAATTGCGTATAAATCTCTAGATGTGTCATATAAGAACCTAAGACAGAACAATATTAATTGCCAAATAACTCAGTTGGTAGAGCACCGGACTTCAATCCCGTTGAAGTTCAACGGTGTGGGTTCAAACCCCAGTTGGCACACTAACAAAATAATTGTCTTTCGGACAATACATTAAACCAAGGCCCCGTGAGACGGTGCTTTACACCAAGCACGTTAAAGAACCATGGCGGATCTCAGCAGTATTTTTGTCATGTATCCTTGCACTATCCCTCGTAACAACTAACCGTCTTCTGGGGGCATGGCTCATATGGGCATTCAGGGTTTTAGTCTAACATCATCAAAATAGGGTCCAAAGGACTCAATAATTGGGATCTAAGGGGTCCTGTCTTCAATTTTGGGAGTCCCTGCCTTAGATGTAGATTTTTTTTTTTTTAGGCTATAATCTTGTATTATTTTGAATTTGGTGGAAGTATATTAGTATTTGACGCTCAACTTCAGGAAAGGATTGAAGACTGGTCTTCAATTCTTTACTGAAGTTGATTTCAAGAGAGTATATGGGACTCACATCACATAGTTTTGAGGGTCCTGGTTACTTAAATTTGCATCTCAGATGTGCAAAACCTGCATCCCTTTAAACCCTGGGCATGTGCTACAGTAGTAACGACAAATAAACTAAATTACACACACACATTAATTTAGTGCCAAGTCCAGTGGACAGGGTAATATTCATTGTTTTTTGTGTAAGAATCTCTTATTTCTCATTTATTCTGAGATTTGTGAGATGAATTCATTAGTTTTCTCTTTCAAATTTCATTAACATGAATGATAATTCCACTGATAAGGAAGGTCTTGGCTAAGAGCGATTGTTTCGGGTTGTACTGGTACAAGAAATACCAGGATGTAAACTTTAAACAAATATTTTTTCATGAAAAGTGGACCAAAACAAAGAAAGGCTTGCACAACTCACAGTCACAATCTGGTCCTTGTCTAACAGCGTTTTTTCTCCTAGCTTTGGGAAAGGGTCCAGGACCGGACCAATTGGGAAAAATGCGTTGTTTTCTCAAAAATTGGGAATTTTCATTGTGACACTTGTTTTAAATTACTTTTATTCATATCATTAGTATTAATTACAATATGTATAATAAAAATTTCTATGCCTCTATAGTCATATCTTTACTGAAAAGCAAACCATAGTCCTTAAACAAGGAATCTGAACAAAAACAATGACCAAGAATAAGTCTGATTGCTCTGGAATAAATGTTTTATATCAAATCTAGAAATGTCACTGAGTTTTTGTCAAAAAAATTCCATGGTTAAACCTAGAATATAGCTAAATCAAGTTCTTTAATAATTTCATGGGTTGAACATTCTTGGGTACGAATCAACAGAAAACAAATACATATTCAATCCTATTGTTTTTAAAACAGCTATAAATGAATATTTCAACTAAAATCATAGAAACTTTTTAAACATATTTTCAAAATAGATCATATACTAAGATGTTCTACCTGCTGTAGAATGTTTGAAAGACAATTCAGGTTGGTTCTGAGAGGTGCGGAGATCGTGAATAACAGTCATCTTTGTTTACGAAAATTAAACAAAGATAAACAATTATATTTTGGGTTATATAACAGGAAAATGATTTGCATCAACCATGACCAAAAGTCCTTTATTCTAGTAAGTCTTTCCCTTTAAAATTCATCTTACATCAATTGACATAAATGCAAAAGATCGTCTACTGCAAATCAGGTCCATAAATCACAATATTTTGGCTTCACAAAAATATGCAGTTTTTTAATGGCATAACTTCCGAGTTATCCAAAATACACTGGGTTTCCTGCTTCGTAATTGTTTGTGCCTATGAAATCGAGAACCATGCGACTAAAATAAACTGATCTTCGGAAATTCCCTCTTGTTGACAAATTTCAACACAGATATTTATTGCTAAAAGTACTTCCAGTTTTCCCAATAGGAAATAATCAAAGTTTATGTTTACTTCAAGAATTAGCTTTGAATTGGGAATTTCATTCTCTCATCTTGGGAAAAAATAGTAGTTTTCGTCATTGGGAATGGGTCCGTTTACCGGACCCGTTCAAAGAAGGAAAAAAAACACTGTCTAAACTGCCTGCTTGTCATTCCTTTTAGTAGGATTAGAGTAAATATAGGATGTATTTATTTCAAAGTATACATCTTGTTATAAAAAGTTACTGTAAAGTCAAGACCACCAAGTATTAATCCTTATTAAATAATAAGATACACAAAATGTATTAACTTAAACTTAGAATTAGGTGTGCTAACCAAATTTGGCTTAAACCAATACAGTTAAAGCCTCAATATTGCTTAGTCATAATTGAAAATAAATTGAAGCAGTCATGCTATCAGGAAAATGATAAGCAGTTTGCGACTTCCGTTAGCAAGAGGGATGAGCAGCTAGTGGTTCAAGTAGAAAATTTGGTGTTCAGAACGACAGGGAGCCAAGGGAAGGTGCATCAGCAACTGTGAATAACAGAATAATAATTTTGTCATAAGCAACTTTGAAGAAACAAAAAACCAAAACAAAAAAAAACCAAAACAAAAAACCTAAATTCTTTGTCACTTTAGTATACCGTTGGTCCTTTGGCAAAGCATTTCATCTTCTGACAAGTACTGGTGACTTTCCAGGAAAAGCAAAAATATTCTAAAAATGTTTTATGACTTTAGAATCATAAAGAGGCAAGCAATTAAAAAAACAACAAGGAAATGCACCGCGACCATTATGCTGCAAGAAATATTGACCAGAATTATTAAACAGATATTCATAGAATCAGATGCTTTCATGTGTAAACGCTATGGAATGTCTGTTTATTAACGGCTTTTTAAAGAACAACAGCCTGAATCATTTTAGAAGAAAAAGAGTTTTCAAGCAAGGTAAGAATATACTGTTTGAAAAAAAACAAACCTTCCTTCAAAGCATCTGTTTTCGATTGCATTTTGATACTCAGTCTGTCCTTCTTTAAAAAAAAAAAAAAACTGGCTACAATAATTAATTTGGTGTAAGTAAGAGTTGTGAACTGCCATGCTGTATAAGATGTTTTTGAGAAATGCATTAAAATGTAGAATGAATGCACTGACAGAACTACATATTTTAGATAGTTTTGATTTATGACCTTGTCTGACAGTTTAGATCAAATTTAGAATGTGCAGTCTTTAAGTTTTATGTATGCCTCGTGAGGTTGTGAGGACTAGTTAAAATATATTTAAGGTTTAGCCAGACAGAAGCTTATACGTTGTATTAAACTTTTTGTCAAGGATTTAAAAGTAACAAAATCTTGATTGCTGTATCAAAAGAGCTTCAAACAAGATGACTTGAAGGAAGGTTGATTAATATTTTAACTCATTACCAGATGACACTAGCCAAGATACTAGAATGATTGAAGTAGGATGGACTCAAAACAATACAATATAGATCAGTTGATAGACATAGATGTGAGAACATTCATTAACCCTAGGTTCTTTTATTCATTTGAATTTCTTGACTCTAGGATGGGGTTTTCTGGTAAAGGGTTAATTCATATTTGAATTGATTTTTCACACACAAATTAAGACTGTTCAGAAAGAAAACTTTTTAATGAATCAAAGTATTCAATATAGAATTTGTATGATTGTATGTTCTTTAAAACCCTTTAACCTTGATACTGCTGAATTGACATTTTGATTCAATCAAATTGGCAGTTTTTGTGACATTTCAACCTGCCACCTCAGCTTTTTCCAAAATAATAAGAAGACAGCAGGCAGTGTAGGATGAGATCAGACCATATGTATGCACAGGCTGATCTTAGTCTATATTGACTGCCAAATGTTTGTGGACAGCAGGAGGGTTAATATTGAACTGAAAAACAAAATGCAGACAACAATCATGCGTGTAAAACTTAAAAAGGATTGATTTTCATCAGGAAAAAGAGATTTCCCTTTAACAAGATCTTTATTATAACCAGTAAACACAATCTTTGTTGAAAAAAAGTGCATTAACCCATTACCAGAAGAAAAAAAAGTTTGGCGAAAATTCAGAGAAGATGCATAATAGATTTGAAAATATATTAAGAAAAAAAACTGTAACAATGTAGAGTACAAGAAAGGGTTACAATTATGTAGTAGTCCTGATTAAGACATCTTCATTTTGGGTACTTTGGCTTGTGCTATAGCGTAGTTGGTTGTGTGGTGGACGGTCAATGCCCCATTTAATAGAGGTTCATTGTTTGGCAATTGATTGAACAGTCCTAACCATGGGATCGAACTTGATGGTTTATCAAAATTCAGTCTGTGTGGGACTTTGGGTAAAGGTTAGCAGATCTCAATTGAAACTTGAAATATTGGCTAAAAAATATTACAAGATAGCCAGGAAGTGACATGCAATGTTTAAACATCAGTGGGGAAGGGGGAGGATTCATAAGATAAACTTTTCATCCCATCAATACTCTAAATTTTCATCTGGTAATGAGTTAATGAAGAATATTGCTTCAAATACACATTGAAACTTACTTACTCAACCTTGTAAGTAAAGCACCTGCCAAGTAAAATTTGTGTTTTGTAAATTAAATTACATGCCTATAAACATACTATAATTTCTTATCACGCAAGATTGTGTCTGCAATTGTTTTAAATATCCATCTGGCCCTGAATTATTTTCCATTGCTATATATATAGATCGATTGGAGGAGGTAAAGCTAAGTCATGCTAGAATTTCTTAATGAAACCTGTTGTTGTTGGCACTCATTTGAATCCTATCAATATAATGATTCCAATGAGTATTCACAACTGGGTATGTTTAATTATTGCTGATATATCTAGATCTTTAGTTCACTTTACTCCCCACACCTGAAACTCAGCTTACATCAATGGCTCATTGAAAAACAGATATAACTGCCTATAAATATATAGGAAGTTACAACTGTTTCATACTAAGGCATTTCCCTATCTAATACTCCTCCATTCTCATGAATCTTCTATTACCCACATAACATGCTGTGTACTCTTACAACAGAGCTCCAGATCAAGGCTAGCTGGTGCATATTCTGGATAACAGATTTTCTACTATAGGCTTCCTAAATAGCATAGTTTTCAATAAGCAGACCCAATGTCCTGATGTGTACTCACAGGATAAGTCTTTATATTACATACAAATATATACTATATTATCAAGTCTAAACAGAGAAAGTGAATAATTATATTACCTGAGAAATGTATGCATCAAAGTTTCAAATTATAAAGCTAATTATTTGGAGCTCTGCTTGTGCTTTGATTTGATTCAAGAAAGTTAGAAAGTTGAGGCTTTGTGATTAGCTCAATGTCCAACATTTGTAATGCTATGTCCAACATCTACCCTTTGAGTTGAATAACAGCTTGTATAATGAGTTAGGCACTGTGTATAATGTCAAAGAAGTTTCTTAACCAGAGCTTCTTGATCCTTACAAATGGGAACAAGCTTGCTAAGTTAAAGCTTTAAGTGTAAATTGATAAGGTTACAAGTGTTGGTTATTTTGTGAGTGTTTTGTTGGACTGGATGTTCTTGTGAAATTTGCCTATTCTCAGGTGAGCATCACTGGACTTTTGAATTTTCCGAGAGCTTTCATGTTGATGGAGAATAGTTTTGTTGAAGTTAGCTTTACATATTGTATGTGGTAAAGTAGAAAAAAAAGACTTCTTAAGGACCATGGAACCTAAAGTTCTTTGTGCGTTTCAAATGAAGCATTGTAATGATATTATTGTCTTTGAGAACAAGATTATTACAGACTGTCCAAAATACTGTTACTGGATTCACACAATTGATCTTACTTGAAGTTGATAGCGTTATTTTGAAACAAAGCTGGAAGTGTACATAAATTTTTATCATCTTCTCCATCTCTGTATCTATATTGAGTTCAAGGGTGGCAACTCCTAAAATAATGAACAATGCCTAGTCAACTGACCTTGCAAGGTTGGTGATATTCTGACATGTACATATGTGGCCTGGTATTTTGTGACTCTGGTACTTGTTTACCTAGATTATCAAAATTTTCTTGAAGTATTAGTATCAACGATGGTGTAAAAACTTGTTTATGTAGTCAAAAATGACAAAAAGCTTATTACAAATTGGATTTAAAAGAAGTGAAACCTAAAACTAGGTTCTTGATGTAACAGATGTACATGCAAATATCTATAAATACATGAATGAGGCTGTTGATTTATCAGAAAGATTCATGTATTCATTAATCTATGTGGATGTTAATTTTGAAAGATCTTTATGGGGTAGAATTATACTGGAAAAACACTTGACTTGATGGAATAAGAATATGTATTCTTGGTTAAAGACAAACATTGTTAGTCAGTGCGATTTAGTCAAAAACCTAAAAATCCAATTTCTGTGCTCCTGCATTGTTAAGATTGGGGCATATTGTTTAAGTGTTGCCCATCTGTCTTCCTACTGCATTACTCCACCAAAATTTAACATTGGTGATTTCAACCAGTCTTTTAAAGATACGATGCTCATGTTTGGCATGATGATAGGTATCATTACACTACTGCAGATACCAAGGTCAAGATCATTTGTCAGAATTTTGAAAAACGCTGTTTCAGCAGCATTTGTGTTTCACAAACTTATTTTATCTTCCAGTATTTCAATTTCTTAAAGCAGATTTTGATATAGTCCCCCTATGCAACAGTAATGAATCTCAATATTGAAATGGGGAAACTGCTGATTATGTTGATCTGTTTGGTGGATGTATTTAATAGACTTCTGAATGATGTTAACCATGTTTAAAAATAACTCAATTCAACAGAGAATCTAAACTTTCCAGATGGAATAATTCAGGGGAAAAATGGCTTAATATTGATCATGGAAATAGAAACTATACAATGTTGCCTTGCCAAGAATGCCAAAATTATATATTTAACAACAGGTAAAAAAGACTAGCAGAGCCCAGTTGCCTGCAGCCCCTAGATTTTGAGCTAGGCCTCTGAACTTTTGATTAGGGTGTATCAGTAATTGTCCCAAAAATTGAGAGGCCAAGCCCAAAATTCAGTAGCCATTGACAACTCTTCCCCTTTTCATTTCCCAAGATGTGTGGATATTAAAGAATAATTACAATGATTACACAATTGAGATTTATGATAACAGCGAGGAATAACAGACATGGTAACTTGTGGACAAAAGGCTCTCTAGTGAGAGTACATGTACAAGTTTACAAAGATTGGTATAATATTTTATGATGAAGCTCTGCTAATATGAATCATTATGGAACAAATTGACGGCTCAGTGCGAAATTGTTGTGACTGTCTATATTATTGTAGGAAGATACAACTGTTTTGCACTTAGCAATCGAAATACTTGCAGACACTGATTCTTTTAAGTCCTCACTGAAAAATAAATAGCAAGCCTGTTTGTTTGGAAGTTTATATACCCTAGAGCTCATAGGCTGATGGATGTGAACCATTGTCACGCTGAAAAAGAATCTTGGCAATACTGCATTAGTATCGGTGCTTAAAGCTCTGGATATACTTATTATGATACAGTATTTGTATTGAAAATAGAATTTGTAAACTTATCTGGTCTCAAAAGGAAATTCTGGTGGTAAAGACAAAGATCAGATTGCACATATATGCTGGGTGATCTTTGTCTTGACCTTCTGCTACAGCAGGAATAATCTAGGTTCAGCTTGACAAGTGTCTGAAATATATATTTGATACAGCAATTTATCTTAAAACACAAAGCATTGAGAAATATTGTAGAAAGAGATGGTGTACCAAATTTACCATCATTTATTTGTGGTATGCTTTATAAGCATGTATTTAGAAGTACACTGCAACTCCATTATAACGAAATCTGTTAGAGCGCTAAATCCATTATAACGCGGGGTCCGCTTGGCTCCCGAAATTTAGGGGGGTTGACCATTTTGGGATGCTGCGGCGATGTTACCCGATCCGCCGTTAACGCTGTTTTCATCGCGATTTTAGATCGATAGGTGAAAATTCCGAGACTAAAATCGATACTGAGCGAAGCCAGGTAAATCAATACAATTGTTTTTCACACCTCCCGCGAGCAGTGGTGGCGATAAATGCCTCAGGTCAGAGAGAAATGGCTAGTTTGATTGCTGACAGACGTAGGCCTTTAGTTATATCACTACCGCTGGAGTACCGAATTCGATCACGAGTAAAACCAACACATCCTTGCCTAACCCCAAACTGCTATCTCACATAGGTCTACGATTAGCAACCCATGGATGAGTGACTTATAGTCAGAAAGAATGAGTGCTGCCGTCGGAGAGACACGAAATATTGACAGTCCGACGCGCTACTAACTGCGCTTTGTCGACCGTGTTGGGACGTAATTGGACACCGAAAAGTCTAGCTCGCATGCGATTAAATCCAAGTTAATAAATTTCAGAAGAAGCCGTGCTTTCGTAAAATAAGCTCATCTCGTTTTATATTCTCAAATCTTGAACATTTACCGCTGTTGACAAACGTTTCAAAAAGCGACTCGCCCCGTACCTAATTTATTTGTTTATTACCTCCCTTTGCCAATCCCGTTGGATCTTCTTATAAATATTACTTTTTTGTAAATATTTGATAAAATTTTGTTTCTTTTTTATTAAACTTAATCATATTATAGTCATGTTTTAAAGGGATTGAAAATTCAAAGCCCAAATGAATTATTCCTATCTCTCACTAAATAGACAACTTAATTACGATTTAAACAGGAAGCTATATATAAACCTACATTTCCCACTTCAGACCTTCGAACAAAGAAACTAAATATGGCGCGAAACTGAGAGTGACCGCGCCGCTTCGCTTTCGTGTGGACTGTCTCTCCTGATGATCTACTGTCTGATAATCAAAGCCGTGGATTAACATCTTGTCAAACCAAGGGTTACGATCATTTTACTTATACGGTTTTCGAGAAGTTTTCGATATCCCTTGACTCGTGAAGATGATGTATTAAATGGATAAGCTTATCTCCGCAAACCGGCGATCCAAATGTAGCTACTGAATTTACGGCATTTTTTCTCGCTCATCGAAGAATGCCTTCCTGCACTCCGAGAGATTCCATTACTTTGGTATAGTTTTGATCGGACGTAGGGTATTAATTATTTTGATTGCGTATATAATTATTTTCTCCTATTTTCCAAAAGACAATATTTGAAATACCCCGGTATGAAATTCGTTGATCTTATGAAACTTAATGGATTTTACTAACTTTACCCTTTTAGATCGTTTTTATCGGTGTTTCTCAGCTTCCGGGCGGGTAGGCCCGAGAAATCGGGATTCAGAGAACTAAGAGAAGTCTGCGATCGTTTAACCATACACACTATATTACTTTATCAAAGATAGTTTTGTTTAGCTTAGGGACAACAAAACTATCTTAAAATAAAAAATACCAAAGCAATAAACCGCGTTTGTTTTTTTATTCATTGCCGAGTTTTAAAAATATAAAATACGACGGCCTAAATATGTACATGTATATTTAGATATCCGATATCATCAATATTGACTCTGTGTCTGTTACGTTTCCGCGGTACGTTATTGTTCACCGCGGGAGGGGGGCGGGGGGGGGGTTTGGTCGGCGGCGGCCAGGGGGATACAGCGTTATAGCAGATACATCCACTTCCGCTGTTTTATTTCTTGGACCCCGACCACCGCGTTTTAATGGAGTTGCAGTGTACTACATTCCCAGCAAAAATGAAATGCTTATTTTGTTGACTTTGAAGAAGAATTACATGGTCAGTCCCAGGATATAACCTTTCATACTCCAGTAAATATTTTTTAAAAGAGTCAATTTCTACTGATTCCCAAAATATTTATTAACCCCTAGGATGGTTTCATTCCAAATTACACCCTCTTTAAATTATCTTCTGCAATCTTGTTGAATTTGGGCCAGTCGAAAATTTTGAAAAATT
This sequence comes from Fragum whitleyi, assembly GCA_948146395.1. Classification (NCBI taxonomy): domain Eukaryota; kingdom Metazoa; phylum Mollusca; class Bivalvia; order Cardiida; family Cardiidae; genus Fragum; species Fragum whitleyi. The sequence continues at coordinate 29,561,351 of OX411559.1, read as the reverse complement.
GGAGAGGATCAACATGAATTCTTCCGACTAAATGAAAGAAAGCATATTTCTCAGTGATCATTTTGGTTGTGATAATTTCATTGTCGAGTGAATTTTAATTTAGTTTTCTTGGAAGGAATTTGGAACAAAGGATTTATTTGTGACAGTTTTTCTTTTTTAACTGCATTATAAATCATCTTACAGTGAACTGGGCTTTTCCTGAAGTAGATCTATGAATATATTGATTATGTCTTTAGCAAGATAAAGAGATTTAGAAATGATTTTAGTTTGCACAAATTTATCTTTTTCTTTGTCCACTAAAGCTTAAGAATTTTAGAGTGGCTGTCAATTAATCAATCCAAATTTGTTCTCGTCTCTTAGAGAGGGTCAGTAGAATAACCCACAAGGTTACACTGGTCCAAACTGAAGGATGACAGTATAAGATTATGAAGAAAGATTCTGATTGGGAAATGCAGAAACTGTCTGTCTTATTTTAAGGGCTTCAAAGAGGGATTGTGTTGGATTGGGTTATTACCACTGTTATCTCTGTCTTTTGCCAAAAGTACACCCTAGTGACAGTTGGACTTGCTATCAATTGTTGGCTCTTCTATCTTTTGCCAAAAGTACACCAAAGTGGCAGTTGGACTTGCTATTGTTGACTCTTCTGTCATTTGCCAAAAGTACAACCAAGTGGCAGTTGGACTTGCTATTGTTGGCTTTTCTGTCTTTTGCCCCCTAGTGGCATTTGGCCTTACTACTGTTGGCTCTTCTGTCTTCTGCTAAAAGTATACCCTTGTATATGGCAAAACACTTAATAGCCAGCCCCAGTTACCCAGCTGTAATATTGGGTAGCAGTGGGTTTAAACCACTGCCTCTCTCTTGGGGACGTGAAAACATCAGGATTGAGTGTTAGAGAGCGATTCTTTAAGCTTAAGCTTTCGTCACAATCAAACTAAAATAAATTTGTATTAACTAAAAGTATACCCTGTAACCCTAGTGACAGTTGGACTTGCTATTGATTGCTCTTCTGTCTTTTGCCAAAAGTACACCCTAGTGACAGTTAGACTTGCTATTGCTGGCTCTTCTGTCTTTTGCTAAAAGTACACCCTAGTAACAGTTGGACTTGCTATTGTTGGCTCTTTTGTCTTTTGCCTTTGCTTTCAAGGCAATCAGGTATCAGTCTACTTGTATTGAAGATAAAACCATAAGACAAATCTAATAGCTTTTAAGCACTTTTTAGGGTGAGTTTGTTTCTTATACACAATGTATAAAGAAGGTTCCAAAGATTTGAAAAAAAGCATTGTTTAGGAACCCCAAGCTCAAAGATCTTATAATTATCTTATTATTATGCCCCCCTTCGAAGAGGAGGGGGTTATTGCTTCACACTTGTTGGTCGGTTGGTCCGTCTGTAGACCTTTTTAGTCTGGAGCATATCTCATAAAGTATGCAAGCTAGAATCATGAAAATTCACAGGTGGATGGATCTCATTGAGGAGAAGTGCAGTGCACGTAAGTCGAAAACCATCCATCAACCATCCGTCCATAGACTGTTTTTTGTCCAGAGCATATCTCAAAAAGTATGCAAGCTAGAATCATTAAACTTCACAGGTGGATAGATCTAATTGAGGAGAAGTGCAGTGACAATAACCTTAACTCTACTCATTATATTTTGTGATTTATTGCCCTTTGTTGATTGAAAAAGAATATGCTATTGACCTGCTTTTATGGGGGGCATAAATGATTTACAAACATCTCTTGTTTAGTCTCTCAATGACAATACAATGGGTCAATCAAAGTTTTTGTAAGTACCTATATTGTTTTGAACTGACCCCTTGTATATGTTTAAGGTAATCAACCTGTAATAGTTCCACAACAAAATGGAGTTAATGAACTTTAACAGTGTTAACTGAGGTTTCCTAATGATTTTGTGACATTGTGAAAGATCATTATATCCAAAATGTTGCTGAAATATTAGGGGTCCACTACCGTAAGTGAATGCTATTGCCAACCTTGGCGAATGCATTTGCTAGAATTTGGAATCTGTTGAAATTCATATATATACAGGGGACAACTTACAGACCCAATCATTCTCAAAAAAATGTTGACTTGAAGATCTGTTGGGGATACTTTTCATGTTCATCTTCTGTACAACCAATTCCATGCAGTAATACTTGGGTCAGTAATATTCAAAGTGACAAATAAGCAAAACTAAAAAACTCAACTGTAGTAGGGTTATGTTTAAGATTGTCTTTCCTCAAAATATAGAAACAGATAACTGAAAGTAAATGATAGTGAGCTGTATATTATATTGGTTTTGATACAACTTGTTAAGCGAATATGCACCCATTACTTATAGACTAGGGACAATCAAATGCTGATAAATACTGCTCTTGCAGACTACAGCAAATACCCAAATTCTTTACACGACACTTTTAAACTCAAAACAGACAGAACTGAATTCTACCAGATTGAAAAGCAGAACATACTGTGAATGTGACCAAGTTTTACCAGTCAGTTGGTCCTGTATTCATTTGTAACTTACCGGACACAGCATGATTTTTACCTAACATGTCAGTGGGAAGGCAGTAATTTAAAAAGTCTGCTTTTAATGTTTAAATCTTTAATGATGTGAAATCATTCCTGCTGCCAGCTGCTTCTATATGGAGAAACTAAGATTGAATGTCATCTTGTAGATGGATATATTGAAGAAAACAGAAATTAGGTTCATTTCATTGACTCTGTTACAGAGGCAAACACTATTCAAGCATCCTGAATTTATGTTTCACTGACAGCTTAATTTTAATTCTTGTTGGATATTACTCCATTTTAAGAGGGGCTCTTATTGAGATTGAGATATCTAGAAATTGGCATTTTTCGTCATTCTGGTGTGTCCTTACTTAACATTTCTTTTATTCTATCAACACAGTGGTCTTCATTTTAAAATATCAGCTTTGCCTATATGGTTCATTTTTACTTCTGAGACACAGGTGAGCAATATCAGGGACATGTAATTCCCCTTGATTAAATTTGGCTTAAACCTTGGAATTTGTTACAAAGATAATTTTAAAGTGTTTAACATCGAGTTTTTATAACTTTCAGAATCCCAAACCAAAAGAAAGCAAAGCACTGCAAACTTAAGATTTCAAAGTAGAAATTTGGACCCCAATGCCTCCAGTTGTCCAGTCTGTGGGCTGCACTGTGCCAGTAGAGCTACTCTTCAAATACATTACCGTACACATACGGGTGAAAAACCATACTCTTGTGAAGTCTGTGGAAAAAGCTTTGCTCAGAAAAATAACCTTAAATCTCATAGTATTATACATGTAAGTAAGAATTAAGAGGCTGATTTGGGCTGAACAGAGATCTGTATTACAAGTTATCATAATCTCTCTTTATATGTTTTGTAGTATTTAGATGGAGTTCAAATTCAGGGAATAGCTTTGACTTTAGAACATGTTAAGGAAATGTTGATTAAAGCTTTTGCACAGATTTTGGATGTATGGAATGAGTACTGTTTTCACCCCCCTATCAATAGCTTTGATTTAGTGACTCCTGCAGGGCAATATCATATAAAACCAAGAGGCAACAAAACAAAACAAAAGGTCTAATGTTAGTCTTTATAACTTTCAGATGCTTACAGAAGCCAAAGCACTACAGGGTCAATAATTAAAAACAGACCCATAGACCCCAATTCCACACGATGTCCAGTCTGTGGTTTGTTTTGTCCCAGTAGAGCCCATCTTCAAATACATTACCGTACACATACGGGAGAAAAACCATACTCTTGTGAAGTCTGTGGAAAAAGCTTTGCTCAGAAAAATAACCTTAAATCTCATAGTATTATACATGTAAGTAATGATGGCAAGGATGGACATTTTATTGCATTAACTACTCATTATTTTGTTCCTTGAACTTTTCTCTGTTCACGCCTTAAATTTATAAATTTTACATCAAAGAATACCATTTGGTTCTGCCATTGTCCAACCAGTGCAAATGAATGATAATTTTGTAGTCCTTAAAAAAGTTGAAAAAATCTACCATTGTGTTTTCAAAGTATTTTATGATCTTGTAAAGGCAGACCTACTAGGGATAGTAGTAATTGCAGATTCATCATATTTATAGTTCCATCATAAACTTAATGTATATTAGCTATAGTTAAGATTAAGGAAAATAGAGCTGTCATTTAATCAGGCACTGTCAAAAAGATGTTGGAGGATGTTTTTGCTCTCATACTTCTGAATAAAAACGATATTTTAAAACGTTTGTCTGGAATTCTTATTTAGTTGTCCAATTCTGCTGATAATTACAGATTCTATTAAAATAGTAATGCCTTCATGGCTTTTTCTTGCAGCTGCAGCGCCGATACTGAAAACCGGACAATCAACTAGTTCTGTAGGCAATGCCATCTCTACCATAATTGAAATGGGATTTCAAGAGAGTCAACCAAGGAGAAATTCCATGGGCAATTTTGTTTGCCCTATTTGTGGCTTGGATACAAAGTTTGCCTCCCACTATGACACACACATGAGAACTCATACTGGTGAGAAGCCTTTTGTGTGCAAACATTGTGGTAAAGGATTCTCTAGGAATTGGAGCTTAAAGACTCATGTTGCAATGCATTTACACAAGAGCTAGCTTGTTCTTGACAAACCAAAACAGATCTTCAAGACACTTTACATGTAGGGACTTGAACATATTCATCAAGCTATCATGGATTCAACCAAGGGAATACCATAAAAGCCATTAGAATCAGTCTGTTAGTGTTTTAGGAACATAGTTTCACCTTGCAGGAAGGAAATCAAACATCAAGACAATGTCTTACACATTTGAAAATATGTGGTTGCTAGCTATTCTTGTTTAAGTGAGAAATAAGGAATAAGTTTGATGAATTGAAAAGTAGCACTTTTCCATGGACTAACTTTTGCTTCAATTTTCATTTCAAATATGGTGAACAAAATTGAGAAAATCTAAGAGTAGATATTAGGTTCAAAAGCTTCTTTAGCTTATGCTGTATTGTTACTATGTTTTCCCGGCTTTAAATAAATCTTAGCTTATCTTATTAGGCGCAACAGTGCAATTTTAAAAGAAAGTATGTGTAAATTTGCTAAATGAAATTAATAATGTAGTGTGCTGAGTAAAAAGAATATTGTAGTGTACTTGATAAAATGAAAATTGTTGTGAATTGAATAGAATGAATAATGCTGTGTAAAGAATAAATGAATAAGGTAGGATAGATCTTAATTTGAGGACTTCCTGAATTCTGTGTAAATAGATCATTGTGTAATAAAACTGTGTTCAATAGAAAGTTTTCTTGAGAAAGGATTTTGATTACTTACATTATCAAAAATATCCATGTCTGAGTGAACATGCTGTGCAAGTAAATTAGTTGTCTTGTATCAGAATGATCACTCTAGTGTCTATACTAGGAGGGGGAATTGCGCATTAACAAAAAGGGTGAAAATATGAAAATCTGTATAAATCTTCTTCTCTGAAACCAGAAGGCAGACAGCTTTCATATTTGGTATGTAGCATCATCTAGTGGACCTCTACCAAGTTTGTTCATATTAAGACCCTGGGGTCATATTTGGGCTTTGCCCAGGCCCAACCCTTTTTAGCTCCACTGGCTGAAAGCCACTGGGGCTATTGTCATGGCCTTGTGTCCGTCGTGCGTCCGTCCGTCCGTGCGTCCGTGCGTCTGGTCGTAAACTTTTTCTTTAAAAATCTTCTCCTCAGAAACTACTGGATGGATTTCAACCAAACTTCACAGAAATGATCCTTGGGTGACCCTCTTTCAAAGTTGTTCAAGAAATTTTGATCCAATGAAAAACATGGATTTAATGGGCGTGGCTAATTTCCAAATATGGTAAAAAGTGAGTTTTCTCAGGTTCTAACAGATGGATATCAACCATATTTTACATGAATGATCCTTGGGTGACCCTTTATCAGTCTACCAAAAATTATTATGATTGGATGAAAAATATGTATTTTATGGGCGGAGGTCATTTCTCTATATGTTATATAGTGGAAACTTTGAAAATCATTTTCTCAGAATCCAACTGATGGATATCAACCATATTTTACATGAATGATCCTTGGGTGACCCTTTATCAGTCTATCAAAAATTATTGTGATCGGATGAAAAATATGTATTTTATAGGCGGAGGTCATTTCTCTATATGTTATATAGTGGAAACTTTGAAAATCATTTTCTCAGAATCTAAATGATAGATATCAACCAAATTTTACATGAATGATCCTTTGGTGACCCTTTATCAGTCTACCAAAAATTATTTTGATCGAATGAAAAATATGTATTTTATGGGCGGGGGTCATTTCTCTATATGTTATATAGTGCAAACTTTGAAAATCATTTTCTCAGAATCTTAATGATGGATATCAATCAAACGTCATTAGTATGATCCTCGGGTGATCCATTATTATTATACCCCCGCAAAACGAATGTTTTCGGGGGTATACTGGAATCAGCCTGTCTGTCCGTCCGTCCGTCTGTCCGTCCGTCCATCCGTCTGTCCGTCTGTCTGTCCGTCCGTGGACATTTTTACTAGTAATTTTGTGTCGCGAACTCCTCCTTCAGTTTTCATTCAATAGTAATGAAACTTCATACAAACAATGATCACAAGTTGAAGTTTTGCAAGACGCAATTTTCAAGTCTTAACTCCCCCTGGTTCATAAATTATCTCCCCTTGAACTTAGACATTTTATTTCTATTTGTAACTATGTACTGATAATTTTGTGTCGCGAACTCCTCCTTCAGTTTTCATTCAATAGTAATGAAACTTCATACAAACAATGATCACAAGTTGAAGTTTTGCAAGATGCAATTTTCAAGTCTCAACTCCCCCTGGTTCATAAATTATCTCCCCTTGAACTTAGACATTTTTTTTCTATTAATTTTGTAACTATGTACTGATAATTTTGTGTCGGGAACTCCTCCTTCAGTTTTCATTCAATAGTAATGAAACTTCATACAAACATTGATCATAAGATGAAGTTTTGCAAGACGCAATTTTCAAGTCTCAATTCCCCCTGGTTCATGAATTATCTCCCCTTGAACTTAGACATTTTTTTCTATTTATTACTATGTACTGATAATTTTGTGTCGCAAACTCCTCCATGAGTTTTCATTCAATAGTGATGAAATTTCATACAAACATTGATCATAAGTTGAAGTTTTGCAAGACGCAATTTTCAAGTCTCAACTCCACCCCTGGTGCATGAATTATGTCCCCTTGAACTTAGACTTTTTTTCCTATATACTACTATGTACTGATAATTTTGTGTCTCAAACTCCTCTTTCAGTTTGCATTCATTAGAAATGAATCTTTATACAAACATTGAGCACAAGTTGAAGTTTTGCAAGATGCAAATTTCAAGACTCAACTCCCCCTGGTTCATAAATTATCTCCCCTTGAACTTAGACATTTTTTCCTATTTGTTACCATGTACTTATAATTTTGTGTCGCAAACTCCTCCTTCGGTTTTCATTCAATACTTATGATTTTTAATACAAATATTGATCATAAGTTTAAGTTATGCAAGACGCAATTTTCAAGTCTCAACTCCACCCCTGGTTCATGAATTATCTCCCCTTGAACTTAGACATTTTTTCTATTTGTTGCTATGTACTGATAATTTTGTGTCGCAAACTCCTCCTTTAGTTTTCATTCAATAGTTATGATTTTTAATACAAATATTGATGATAAGTTGAAGTTTTGCAAGACACAATTTTCAAGTCTCAACTCCCCCTGGTGCAAAATTTTGTTTCGCAAACTCCTCCATGAGTTTTCAATCAATAGTAATGAAACTTAAAACAAACATTGAACAAAAGTTAGAGTTTTGCAATACGCAATTTTCAAGTCTCAACTGCCCTGCTTCAAGAATTAGAACTCTAGCTTTTTTTCACACAAAAATCTTGTGTTGCAAACTCCTCCTTGTTTTCTTTTTTTCGTTCATATATACTAGTAATTTTGTGTTACAAATACCTCCTTCAGTTTACCTTCAATAGCTTGAAAACATTTATCACATGTTTAAGTTTTGCAAGACGCAATTTAGAGGTCTCAAATCCAAGAGTTATCTTAATATTTGAAGCATGTTTTGCCTCTTCTGTCAAACTATCTCATTCTCTGAAAGCACTTGCGGGGGTATTAAGTCACATTCAGTGACAAGCTCTAGTTCAGCCAAAAATTATTGTGATTTGAAGAAAAATATGTCTTTTATGGGCGGAGGTCATTTCTCTATATATGTTATAATAGTGGAAAATTTGAAAATCTTTTCAACATCAGTAGAAGCCAAAATATATAAAAATCTAGTCAAAACTTAGATTTGCTATTACAAGAAATTCAAGCCTGTGGAGCGACACAAGCCATCCATGGCTTTTTAGTTACATAGAATCAAAGAGCGAAAATCTTTTAAAATCTTCTTCTCTGTAACCAGATGGCAGACAGCTTAAATATTTGGTGTGTAGCATCACCTAGTGGGCAGCTACCAAGTTTGTTCATAACAAGACCCTTGGGTCATATTTAGGCTTTGCACAGGTGCATCCCTTTATCTCTAATGAGCACGAAGGGTAAAAATATGAAAATCTTCAAAAATCTTCTTCTCTGAAACCAGAAGGCAGACAGCTTCATATTTGGTATGTAGCATCATCTAGTGGACCTCTACCAAGTTTGTTCATATCAAGACCCTGGGGTCATGTTTGGGCTTTGCCTGGGCCCAACCCTTTTTACATAGAATCAAAGAGCGAAAATCTTTAAAAATCTTCTTCTGTGTAACCAGATGGCAGACAGCTTTAATATTTGGTGTGTAGCATCACCTAATGGACTTCTACCAAGTTTGTTCATATCAAGACCCTTTGGTCATATTTGGGCTTTGCACAGGTGCATCCCTTTATCTCTTATGAGCACGAAGGGTAAAAAAATGAAAATCTTCAAAAATCTTCTTCTCTGAAACCAGAAGGCAGACAGCTTTCATATTTGGTATGTAGCATCATCTAGTAGACCTCTACCAAGATATTGTTTTTGCCATGTCCGTCCGTCTGTCATTCAATCCGTCCTTCCGTCCGTCCGTCCGTCCGACCGTCCGACATTCGTTTCCGCGCTATTTCTTGAAAACTATAGACCCGATTTCAATGAAACTTGGCACACAGCTTCACTACAATGAGGACATGCGCATATCGTCGGGGTTACCCGGTTCAACGGTCGAATTTAGAGTTACTGCCCCTGACTGTTTAAGCCATATACATACATAGTGATATTCGTTTCCGTGCTATTTCTTGAAAACTATAGACCCGATTTCAATGCAACTTGGCACACAGCTTCACTACAAAGAGGACATGCGCATATCCTCGGGGTTACCCGGTTCGACGGTCGAATTAAGAGTTACTGCCCCTGACTGTTTAAGGTGGCAATGGACAGCGGCCTCCCGACTCTATGAACCGGAAGTGGGTTTTCGTTTATTTTACGGCTCTTTTTGCGCGTTGTTTAAAAAGTCCGGTTTTCGTAAGATTCTACTTATTGAAATAACGTAACATAATGATGGTAAAACTTCATACTTTTCAACATTTGATATTAATTGAATGACTAGATCATTAAATTTAACACTAAAATTGCGTTAAAACCGTCATTCGATTAGGAGGGGACACTGAAAAGTAACGAAAAACTTTCTCATTTGCATGGAAAGGTAGGCTGAATTTTTTACCAAATAAAGGAAAAATATGGGTTATAAACATATCGGAAAATAAGAAAAATTCATTGGGTAATTTCTTCAAAAATTAGGTTTTTGTGGCATTTTTACCCAGTAAAATTACAAAAAAATAGTGCATTTTTAGCTCACCTGAGCACAAAGTGCTCAAGGTGAGCTATTGTGATCACTCACCGTCCGTCGTCCGTCCATCGTCCCTCCGTCCGTCCGTCCGTCTGTCTGTCCGTCTGTCCGTCTGTCCGTCCGTCCGTCCGTCCGTCCGTCAACAATTTCTTTAAACATCTTCTCCTCCTAAACCACTGGGCTAATCAAGCTGAAACTTGGCAGGGAGGTTCCTTGGGTGAAGCTCTTCAAAAGTTGTTAAAAGAATTTAAATCTATAAATAAATCTGGTTGCCATGGCAACAGAAAGGCTGAAAATTGCGAAAATCTAAGAAAAAATTCTTCTCCTCCTAAACCACCAGGCCAATTAAGCTGAAACTTGGCAGAGATGTTCCTTGGGTGAAGCTCTTCAAAACTTGTTAAAAAAAAAATTAATTTCATCATAAACTCTGGTTTCCATGGAAACGGAAAGGTTGAAAAATGGCCGAAAATGGCCGAAAATCTTAGAAAAAAATTCTTCTCCTCCTAAACTGCAAGGCCAATCAAGCTGAAACTTCGCAGAGATATACCTTAGGTGAAGCACTTCAAAAGTTGTTAAAAGAAATTAATTTCATCAAAAACTCTGGTTTCCATGGTAACGGAAAGGTTGAAAAATGGCCGAAAATGGCTGAAAATCTTGGAAAAAAATATTTTACTCCTAAACCACAAGGCCAATCAAGCTGAAACTTGGCAGAGATGTTTCTTGGGTGAAGATTTTCAAAAGCTATGAAAGTAATTCAATTTCATCAAAAACCCTGGTTTCCATGGTAATGGAAAGGTTGAAAATTGGCCGAAAATTGCTGAAAAATCTTAGAAAAAATTCTTCTCTTCCTAAACCACTAGGCCAATCAAGCTAAAACTTGGCAGAGATGTTTCTTGGGTTAAGCTCTTCAAAAGTTGTTAAAATTATTTAATTTCATCAAAAACCCTGGTTTCCATGGTAACGGAAAGGTTGAAAAATTGCCGAAACAGTCAGAGAAGGTTAATCTTCACCTTAACTTTTTGGCATATCTTAAACATGTCAGGGATATTCTTAAGGTTTAGGTCTTCTAAACTTGAATTCAATTCCGTCATTGATAACTTTGTTTGCAATTAAAAAGAAAATCAAATTGCAGTAGGAGGAAATTAAAGTCTAATTCTTTTAAATCCACCCTAAATGTACATCAGACAATTTCTGGTATTTATAACATTGTTGACAAGTTATGAGTTGACTTACTCAGGTGAGCGATATAGGACCATCATGGTCCTCTTGTTTACTTTTGAAATCAAATTGTGCAAATGCAATTGATCAAAGAGAAATTTTCTTGTCAATTGCCATTGTGTACATGTATAAGGTCTATCAAAAAGTATGTGTTTTATAGCTATAACCTAGTACAGAGTATATACTAGACCAAAAACGAATATAACCTTTTTACTGAAAAATGGCCTATACCACTCAAGGGCAGATAACTCTAGCATGAAAACGAGCGTGGAAAGGTACCTTCAAATTTTGATATAATGACTACACAATGTTAGTCTACAACATATGTGACCAAGAAAAAAATTCATTGGGCGGAAAAAATGAGGCCATGAGTCCATTGCTACCTTAAGCCATATACATACATAGTGATATTCGTTTCCGCGCTATTTCTTGAAAACTATAGACCCGATTTCAATGAACCTTGGCACACAGCTTCACTACAAAGAGGACATGCGCATATCGTCGGGGTTACCCGGTTCAACGGTCGAATTTAGAGTTACTGCCCCTGACTGTTTAAGCCATATACATACATAGTGATATTCGTTTCCGCGCCATTTCTTGAAAACTATAGACTGGATTTTAATGAAACTTGGCACTCAGCTTAAATACAATGAGGACATGCGCATATTGTCGGGGTTACCCGGTTCGACGGTCAAATTTCGAGTTACTGCCCCTGACTGTTTAAGCCATATACATACATAGTGATATTCGTTTCCGCACTATTTCTTGAAAACTATAGACCCGATTTCAATGAAACTTGGCACACAGCTTCACTACAATCAGGACATGCGCATATCGTCGGGGTTACCCTGTTCGACGGTCGAAATTAGAGTTACTGCCCCTGACTGTTTAAGCCATATACATACATAGTGATATTCGTTTCCACGCTATTTCTTGAAAACTGTCGACTGGATTTTAATGAAACTTGGCACACAGCTTCTCTACAATGAGGACATGCGCATATCGTCGGGGTTACCTTGTTCGACTGTGAATTTTAGAGTTGCTGCCCCCTGACTGTTTAAGCCATATACATACATAGTGATATTCATTTCCGCGCTATTTCTTGAAAACTATAGACCTGATTTCAATGAACCTTGGCACACAGCTTCACTACAAAGAGGACATGCGCATATCGTCGGGGTTACCCGGTTCAACTGCCGAATTTAGAGTTACTACCCCCTGACTGTTTAAGCCATATACATACATTGTGATATTTGTTTCCGCGCTATTTCTTGAAAACTATAGGTTGATGTAGATAAAAGATAACCTGTACCTAAGTTTGATATTAACTTCATTGACAATGAAAATTTGTTCGGCGGGGGATATCAATTCAACGAATTTGCTTGTTCATATCAAGACCCTGGGGACATATTTGGGCTCCACCCTGGCGCAACCCTTTTTATATAGAATTAAAGAGCAAAAAGGTATATCTGTCTAGCTCTTCGCTGAAAACGTTCCATAGTATTGATCTTAGGCAATTATCTTCTTTTTGACATCTGCCTATCTAATCACTGTGATGTCCCAGGGGTCAAAGAGACTCAGGTGAGCGATCTAGGACCATCTTGTTCCTCTTGTACATGGAGAAAGAGCAAAATTGCCATCTTTTTGGTAATTTTTGCCGATTTTCAACAAAATTTCCCCGTATTCTCTGAATCCTAGAAAAGACACTGATTCTACTTGATTGTTATTGTATATGAATCCTTCTTGTGATAAAAACAACATCAATTTGGACTATTCTAAAGTCTTGTCTCCAGAAAATGGTAGAATAAGATTATTATGTCCCCCTTCACAGAAGATGGGGTATATTGATTTGCTCTTACTGTCAGTCATTTTCTCAAAAAGTATGCAAGCTAGAATCATTAAACTTCACTGGTGAATAGATCTCATTGAGGAGAGGTGAATTTAAAAGAATCATAAATATAATCATTATATTATTGAGTCAGTGCCCTTTGTTAATTGACAAAGAATAGGCCATTGACCTTCCCATATGGGGAGGTGGGAGGAGAGGGGCATAAATGTTTTACAAATATCTCTTGTTGAAACCAGGGGCCCTGCCAAAATTTTAGGGGCTACAGGCAGCTGCTAGTAGTTTCCTTGGGACTTTAGATTTTAATATTTCTATAATAATCTATCAAAACCTTTGTTTTGGGTACTCATTTGAATTTGTATCTAGACAATTCCAATGAGTACCCACAATATAGGATTTTGATGAAATAATATCAGAATTGTGAAAGCCCCCTCCTTATGAAGACCTCTGTATGTTTTAGGCCAAGAAAACAAGTCAATGCCAGCAGAATTGATGAGCCAGATGAAGTTCTCATGCAGGTTTTGTGGAAAATTTCAGCCGTCTGCATGGGCGGTAAAGGTACATGAGCGCATACATACAGGAGAAAAACCATATAAATGTCAAATTTGTGGTCGCGGGTTTGCGCATAAAAGTAACATGAAGTCACATCTCGCTACTCATATTCGTAAACTCTCAAGTCATTGTTCGGATAGTAATTGATTCGTAGAAGCCATCTTTTGTGAACTTGTACTAATATTGTAGGAGATTATGGAAAAGCCAGAAGCCATTTTAAGAGTGGATTTGTGGGTGCTGATTTATACTCACAAGTTATATAAAAGCCAATTACACTATGTTCACAGGCCTTGGTTTTTTGGAGATCAACAAAAAACATTCTATTGGAACTGACAATTTTAAGGTGACTTTTAGTTGTAATTTGAGGGAAAATTTGCAGATAGAAGCTGAGGCTCTTTCATATGGATAAGTAAAAATAAGTATATCTGATAATTTATTGGTGAACCAAAATATATTACACTGTCGAACTCAAGAAGAGAATCTTTGTATTTGGTTTTTGTCTTTATAAAGTTCCTATGTATGGAATGTGAACATTAAATCTGTAAATGAAAAAAATTGTGAAGTTGTTTCTTACAAGTTTGTTAAACCTATTTCTATCAAATCCTTTACTCCTTAATGAAAAAAAAAAGAAGAGAAAAAGTCTGGAAATTGCTTTAACAAGCAATATTTTTATGTAAATCTCTTGTTATTACTTGATATTTTGTGCCAATATGTGAGCAGTACAGGACCGGGAGTCACAGCTTTACAACTAAACTCAGATCAACAATTTCACGAATCCATGATGTAGCCTACACAACAATGTAATGTAATAACAATATTTACTGATTGCCAGAAGAGGGAGTAAAGACCTTATTTCACTAGAGAGCATAAAGTGAAGACTTGCCAGACTGTGCAGATGCACAGACTGGCCAGAATCTTCACTTGGCACAAATTGAAAGTGTTTGAAATGTTACATACAAACTCATTTTGTATTATCAGAACACCTTTGTTGCCATCATTTTTGAAGGACTGTATTTTGGTCCTCTGACTGCACTTAGAATTGAAGTAAACTGATCTTTATGGAAGACAACCAAAAACTTGGCCTAAAATTAATGTTTCACTGTTCTTTTTTTCAGAGAAAAAGAACAGTGAGATGTTAAAAGCTAGTAGTGACATGTTAACTGTCCTGTACTGCTCGGTTTGTTACAAAGTCATGCCGTCCAAGTCAGCGTTGACTTTACACATGAGGCGACATACAGGAGAACGGCCATTTGAATGTGAATTTTGTGGAATGAGATTTACACATAAAAGTAACTTGACACGACATAAACTCACAGTTCATCGAATATAGTTAATACTGTACTTGGAAGGATGATTCTGAAGTTATTCATAAAAGTTCAGTGAAACTTTACAATTAAGGAATGTTCAAAAATAAAACAAAACAACCTTTCTTTGCATGTGCACTTTTTCAAAAGCAGATTTCGAGATGGAAATTTAACTTTACAAGACAGTATGTTTGAGTGCTTTGCTTGTTACTAAATTGGTGGCACACAACATTGATCTATCACCTAAATCTGCATAAATATTGATCAATGTTACAATATAAGTAAGACCAGTTCATGGTACAAATTTTATAATGAATGATGGGCTGATGTGCTCAAACACAATATGATAGTACATCATGATTCATTTATAAAGGCATGTTCAGTTTGGGATTATTATATTATAAGTTTGTAACTATTAAAGCGGTATAGACTATGTTTTGTTTGATAAAAATGGCTCAGTGTAAAACAGTTATAATTGCCTATATATTAATAGGCAATTATAACTGTTTTGCACTGAGCCATTGGTATATAATACATAATGGAAAGCATATGTCTATGAAACTGAACTAAATAATGATAATTTACATGACATAAACGTGAAAGTACCCACTTAGTTATAGGTAGGGTTTTAGTCCTGCTTCAACAAAATGGGGCCCAAAGGACTCGATAATAGAGATCCTATGAGTCCTTTCTTGAAGTTCTGGATTCCTCGCTTTAGATTATAGACAATTTTTTTAGCACTTATCTTGTCTCTTTATGAATTTCGAGGGATCAGCTCAACACTATTGCAAGTCCCTATAGATATAAAGGCACTTACAATAGTGTTGCACTGACCCCTCTATTTGAAGCTCTTTCCTGGTTGAGCGTAAAGAAGGTATTTGGATATATATTGACTATTTGGTGCTTGACTTCAGGAAAGAATTGAAGACTGTTTTAATTCTTTTCTGAAGCTGATGATGATCTCTTTGGGACTCTGACCAGATAGTTTTGATGGTTCTGGCTACTAATTTGAGAGTCTGCGACTCGCAAAACCTGCATCCCTTAAAACACTGTATAGGCACTCACTTAAGTTTGCTGCTGACCCCTCAATCAAAGGCATGAATCCAAGAGTTCAATACACTTGCAGCTGATATGATACTAAGGAATAGAAGTTATGGAAGAGAAATTTTGATAATGAAAAATATAATAAAAATGGAAAGTTATTGTAAAGATGATAATTTATGGACCAACTTTTAGAATAAATGATAATTGTTGAAAGAAAATTGATACCCATAATTTTTCATTCTTTATGATACATTTTTGTGCTGAGACATTATGTATAGCTGAGCTTTGTTGGATGTTGATTGGAAAAGAACTTATTGTTGGCTGTTAAGAAAGTTTGACATCCAGTAGTGGTTCCAAGGAATAATAATAGGCAAGTTTTTCTTTCATATTAGTCCTAAAAAAGTTGATACTCAAAAAAATTATGAATGTGTGATGAATGTGTGTTCCATCTGAATATCTATAAAAAGGATACTCTAAGACAGGGAGTTTTTGTGGAAGCAAATTGTCACTTACAAAGGAGATAGTAGACTTCTAGGGGTTTGTCTGGAAGTTAACCCTTTGCTGTTTAATCCCTGCTTTTTACGTGTCTGTGATTTTATGATTGAGAAAACATTGTGAAAAAAGAAGAAATTGCTTCTGACAAGCAATTTCTTCCTTTTCCACACTATTTTCTACCCTACTGAATGGTTATTTTTGAAATTAAATCCACTTTTAATTTTCGTCTGCAAAACCTTTGAATTTGGACAGGAAAGGGTTAATGTCTCTTCCTTTGGCCTTGCTTATATGACAATGTACTGGTAGGGGGCATTCGGCCAGTTAAGGAATTT
Organism: Fragum whitleyi; assembly: GCA_948146395.1. NCBI lineage: Eukaryota > Metazoa > Mollusca > Bivalvia > Cardiida > Cardiidae > Fragum > Fragum whitleyi. The sequence goes on along the minus strand of OX411559.1, from coordinate 29,544,739 downwards.
TTCTATTAGGTTTAAATAACTTTCAAATCAAAATTTAAGTATTTACTTTACGAGTAGCCTGGCTCCCAGGCTGTCAGTTAGTTTTAAAATTAATAAGGTAGACCACTCATGTTTTACTATTTATCTCAAATTACCTCCCATATTCTCAAAAACTGATCGGCACTACAGAGAGATAACAGCCTGTCAGCATAAAATATATTGAGTTGAATTGTACATATATTGTAATTTCTTCAGATCACAGGGACGGGAGCCAGTCTACTTTACGAGGATTAAATGATAGTTTAATTCTGTCTGTTTTAGGCACAGTTACTGGTGATGTGATCAAAATCAAATACAGGTGCCATTTCTGTGGAAAAATCTGCTCATCCAAGGCCAATATGCAATTACATGAAAGAACACACACCGGGGAGAAACCATACTCTTGTAAAATTTGTGGGCATTCTGTGGCGCATAAGGGCAACCTTAAACCACACTATAAAAAACATGTAAAGGAGGGATATGATCCCAGTTTATTTGTAAGTTGTTTGTTGAGCTATGCGGAAAATACTCGGCTGAGGATGGCTTGTTATTAAAAGCTAATTAATATGTATCCTTATAGAACTTGTGGTCATGTCACTGCTTACTAGTGAAATCCAAAACTGCACAGCAAAATAAAGCAAGGGTGGAAAGGATTCAAACCTATTCTTGTGTTAACCATCAACTAAGTTGAAAAACTAAACAGCACTTTAATCTCTTTTGTTTTAAAGGTTGAGGGTTTATTGTTGATCTTAACCCTTGTCATACTGAACCTTGAATATTCCCTCTTTTGCAGGAGGTATAGACAAAGATCAGCCTGCACATATTTGCAGTCTGATCTAAGTCCACACCACCTGATATTCCTATTTAAACTAGAAAAGGTTAAAGATAACACTGTTGATATAAATTCTGCCTCAGAATTAGTGCATTCAGTGATTTCAGTACTTTGTCTTCAATTCACTGTCACAAAGATCTACATTCAGCATGACAAGGGTTAAGGACAGTGCAAACTTCTCAAAGGGGAATATGATGTCTTTCTATCTGTAAGTTAGTAAGTTAAATAATGATCGATTGTAAAGGCCCTTGAGAACATTGTGTGTAAAATTGAACACCATTAAATGAACTAAGGCAAAATAATATCAAAGTGCTGTCAGCACTGTAAATCGTACATCATTGAGAGGCTGGGATAGTGCAATAGGTCGCCAATCAAAAAGGCTCAAATCTGGACAATAAAAGTTGGTAAAATCTTTAAATTTGTGAGTTTTTTGTCTTAACGCTCCATCTTTTCGAGGACATCGCCAGCTCATCCAACCACGTGGGTCCGATTTTGAAAGTTTGCTGATTCGATAGCCCTCTGCTAGTCTAAATTATTTCTTAGCAGATTTTTACGTTGTTATAATGAGCACGCGCCAAGCTAAAAGCTTGTCTGTTAATATTATTCCTCTCTCTATAGAGTTTAAAAGCCTGTTTAGCAACAAACATTTTTCATTAAACTATTTACCATTTTGATTACCAACATGTTTGTATTTCAAGCATTGGGTTTTCCCAAATACTGTAAATGCATTTTCCCTCAAGAAACACGTGAATTCGCCAACTATGCTATTTATATCTTTGGTTTCTGACAAATCGATTAAATCTAGCAGCACTCTATGATTATTCATGAGTTGTTCTAAAAATAGATCGCTCTTACTGCTATCCTATATCAGTTTATCGTATGTTTTTGTCGGTTTATTTGTTGTTGAATAATTTTTCTTCATACTCTAATTTGAATTTAATGAAAATAGGATTGGAGCGTGATCAGAGTGCTCATTGAAATCAAATATTTCAAAATTACAAAATTATTTCTATTTGTTAACACATGCGAAAAAAAAGTAAACTTCCCACGCTCCCTGTTTGAGTGCAGACGACTATTGACTAATGATAAACAAGTTAATTGACACATTTAGAGCAGACGATGTCCATTTGCATCTATACCACGTGGTCTGAATTTACGCGTGGGTTTTGACCGAGTGATAATCATAACAGAATTTGATTGGTTGTCAGCCCTACAACTGGTAAATGACCGTTCAAGAAAGTTCAGAGCAGTAATATTGTAAGTGCTACAAATTTATTATACAGTTAACCTATTGTACGTTTCAACTCCTTTACTCAACCGAAAATCTTGTTATAAACACTGAAAATACTAACTGGTAATTACTAAAAGCGAAAATTACATCAAATTTTGTATTAGCCTCTTCTCTATTTGTCGAAAAGTAAATAAGGTATAAACAAAGTTTGTAGATTGTGACTGAAAAGGCCGTTTCTTCGGTGTTTGAAAACACATAATTTGGTTTGAACACATTGCTCAGAAGATAATGGTAAAAATGTAGTGGGTCAAACAGACTGGATTTCTGGAAAACGGTAGATATAAATCTACTGCTTCGCAGTACGATTTAAAAATTAATGCTAACACATAACATACCATGGCATAACGCAAACTATCACATTCCATTGGCAATTTTGAAACTAATATGCAAGAAGATGTTGATAAAAAGATGAGGGGGCACTTTGAAACATCAAGGTTATAGGATTATTTGCAAAAAAAAAAAAAAAAAAAAAATAAAAAGGAAAAAGGATTTATTCCAAAAAAAAAAGTCCCCAAAACCTCAAAAACTAAGAAACATATCTTTCTTTTTTTTTTAATTTAACATTTTGGAGGTCTTAGCACTGATATGTTAATTTAATTCTACAAATATCTCGCGCTCCTACAAACATTTAAACAATTACTTTTCCCTTTGGTATAATTGTTCTATATGTCTGGGTGGACCTGGCAGTGCACTTGTGATACAAGAGAAAATAATGGGCATTAGGCTCCTGACAACCCAAGGTCAAGTAAATTCATCTTTAGGCTTAAACCCACCCCAGTATAATGGTGATACCCAGGAATGAGCATTAAATCCAATTTCTGTTCTGTATATTTTAGGGAGTCTAGAGGATGAATTGATCCCTAAAACATACAGAGATAGATTCACATGCAAATACTGTGGGAGAGTGTCTAAAAGCAAGTGGGCGTGGCAAGCACATGAAAGAACACATACTGGTGTGAAACCATATAGTTGTAAACTTTGTGGATATCGAGTGGCAGTTAAAGGCAATCTCAAACCGCACTATAAAATATATCACAAGGAAACATTTGATCCAAGTGATTATGTAAGTTAAATTCAGATTCATAGTTTAAAGACAACCTGTTACTGTATAACAAGGGAGGCAATATTGATGGATTGAGGAATTTTGTGAAAGTTAACTCCCTTGTAAGTGAAATCTCAATACTCTATCTTTAATTCACAACTTTTTTCACCCTTCAGTCCGTTATTTCAGGACAATGGCACTATGTACTGATATTTCCTCTAGTCATGGATGAAATTAAGCCAAAAAAGTTTAAAATTGAAGAAAGAAATGTTTGTGTGGAATCTGTGTTTAAAAAATTATATACAATAACCTTTCTCTTTCAGTTTTTTGAACAGCTCATATTAGCATTAATATAACTAGATATTAGGTACCTACCAAAGCACTTTCTTAATGCCTTAAAGCATATTGAGTCTCACTGTTTGTGTTTCTGTATATTTTAGGGAACAACCTAACAGAAGATATGATCCCTAAAACATACAGAGACCGTTTCAAGTGCAGATTTTGTGGGAAAGTTTGGACAAGGAAATGGGCATTAGAAGTGCATGAGAGAACACATACAGGGGAGAAACCCTTTGCCTGTGAAATTTGCGGACATAGAGTCGCTGTTAAAGGAAATCTGAGACCGCATTATAAGAAACATATAAAGGAAGGTTATGATCCCAATATGTTTGGACTTGGACTTGAAGTTGTAAGTTCATTGTCTTTGAACTATTTTGAAAATTATCAGGGCAATTTGAGTTATGCTTGGCTCAGTGGTTGCAGTGTCAGAATTGCGATCAGAGCAAAATCTATGGTTGTGGGTCTGAATCCTTACTGCCCCACTGGTCATTATTTAAGGCAAAGTATTTCAGAGCCCAAGCCTATTACTGTAAATATCTAGGAAGCTTACTATTAAGTGAACACTGTCAAACACCATTTCAAATTAAAACAAATATTAAAGACATAAGAATGTGCTTTGGCCATTTAAACAGGGTTAGACTCTTACTGTTTCTCATTGTTTTGCTACAAGGTTATCTTTTAATCATTCTTGGCCAAAATTTTAGATCTTGTAAATACAAATGTTCAAGATAACAAGAAAGAAGTATCTGTACAAAATATTTACCATCTAATTTAGAAGCAAACATATTGAAAATGATCAAATTGCTTGTCATTAGCAATTTCTCCATTTCATGACTCTTCTACCCTGTAAAACAGACTTCACGAAATAACCATATTTTTTACCGGACAGTGGGTCTGGTAAACTTTAGATTTTTACCAGACCAAACTTAATTCCTTCAGACATAATGATGGGACACATTGTGTATGTGGCTAGATTTTACCAGTCAGTCGGTCCTGTATTCATATGTAACTTACCAGACCGGCATGATTTTTACCAGACATGTCAGTGGGACCGGCGGCATTTCGTGAAGTCTGTGTAAAATCCCTAATGATCCATCCACACTATGCTCTAATATTAAACCCTTACCCTGCTTAATTGAACTGTTGTTTTTAAAAAATTGCCAACTTTTTGGACATTTTAACCTCTAACTCTAGGAATTCTCACATTATGAAGGAAGCAGGCAGTTGAGGCTGAGATCAGACTGCACATGTGTGCAGGCTGATCTTAGCCTATACTGTCTGTCATAGCTTAATGTACAGACAGAAAACCTCATGAACAGCAGAAAGGTTTAGGAATGTCCTACACCAACCTAAAATTGATATCAATATAAAGTTACTGTTAAGGGAAATAATTTATTGGCTAATGCACCATCAATATTACAGAGATTGACAATTATTATTGATCTTCAGTGATAGATATTGGAGATTGATCACCTGGTATTTATTCAATAGTTTGTCAATATTATTGATTGTGTATTGGTCCCTTCAATCTCGCTATAAAATTATCTTACACCTTTTCATGCTAGATAAAATTCTTTGCAAAATTACACCAAAATCGAAGTATTGAAGGAACTGAAAGACGTTATAGTATGCTTATAAGTCTATACATAATTTTTGGTAGAACAAAACTAAAAGGTGGTGTAGACTAAGATCAGTCTGCACATATGTGTGTATACCTCCTGCCCAAAAAGGAATATTCCGGGTTCAACATGACAAGAATGGTCTCAATTTTCTTCTTTCCTTGTAACTTCAGCATTATACAAGCTACAGTTCTGAGGTTCTTTAAGAAAACTTACAATATTTTACTGTGCAGTTTTGATTTTCACCTTAAAAGAATTAGTTACCATTTTATTGTTTTTTCCCCTTTATTTAAATGCAATTTTGAAAAGAAAAATGGCCAGCTGATAACTCTGGCAGAGAGCAGACTCTGTATTATAAATGTAGACTGATGTGTGTCCTGATTCTAGCTACTTCAGGAACATTTGGATATCAGTAGGACATAGTATTTGATTGGATATTTTGGGTAAAAAAGTACATTTCAATGATTCCCAGGCAACAAAATCTTAGACTCATCCAAATTGAAAGAAGTTGCAGACCACAATTTTAAGTGTGAAGTAATTTTGAATATTCCTTAATCCTTATCATGCTGAACCTGGAATATTCCTGCCTTGGCAGGATCTATTGCCAACCATCAGGCTACACATAAGCACAGCCTGATCTTTGTCTTTACCAAAAACCAGAAAAGCTTAAAAATTAAATTTTCAATATGAATACTTACTCACAGATAGTGTATCCATTGCTTTCAGCACTTTGATTTTGCAGTAATTTTGCCAAGAATTCAGCATAACAAGGGTGAAAACACATTGTTGTTATTTGAGAAATTGTTACATTGCAACATGGGTATCCTGAACTATTTTCTTTGGGTTTGAAAAAAAAGTTGAGTGACCTTGTAGTTCATACATAACGTATTACAGAATATTATTCTTAAAAAGAGAAATTAGTTTCAATAAGCAACATATCAATGTTTTTTTCACTAAATTATGTAATGAAATGGAGTTGAATCCTACACTTGAAGGTTTTCTCTTCAATTTGTTTACTATGAATGTAAACTGGTTTTCTGTTTTCAGACCGAATGATAGATGTAACTGCACGATTTGCGTGTCATATTTGTGGAAAACGACATGCCTCACAAGGACATCTGGACATACATATCAGAAAACATACGGGCGAGAAACCTTTCAAATGTGATTTTTTTGAGAAACGGTTTGCAAACAATAGTAATTGTCGCAAACATCTGTATAATATGCACTTGAAGGGGAAAATGTGATTTATGAACAATTTAAAATTTGTGAAAGTGTAACTAGACACGGGAAGGGGAAAATGAGGTTCTTGAACAAAAAGTAATTGAAGATAACGTGTATAATACAAACTAGAAGAGGAAAATATGATATGTGAACGATAGTGATTGTTGAAAACATGTGTATAATATGCACTCGAAGGAATAAAAAAACATGATTTGTGAATAGAAGTTTTGTAATTGTTGAAAATATGTGTACAATAATACATTATGCACTAGAAGAATAAATCTTATTATGCTCTAGAAAATGACTCAATTCAAGAGGTAGAAAAGAGATATTGGTTGGAAACCATTTGAGTCTGTGCATGACATTTCCAACAATTTCATGTGTATGTGATGGACAAACATTGAACAGCATTCACAGCCACACAACACGATAAGAATATTTCCTGTCTGCCTGAAAAGGGATTAAGACATTATGATCCTTGTCTATCTATAGAGTGCATAGTGAAGACTGGTCAGGCTGTGCAGAAGCACAGACTTGCCAGAGGCTTTGATTTGCCCACTTGTGAAATTGTCAGATATGTCAAGAACCAGCTCATATATGAACAATAGTACTTTGTGAAAATATGCTTCTATGTATTTGAAAAGAAAGAAATGAAAAACAATGATGTTATTGAAAATGACTGTAAATTATAAGAAATGTTTTGTGAAAGGAAAACATGTTTAACATGTAATTGGAGGGGGATAAACAAAATAAATTTTTATAATATAACATTTGACTATTTAAACTTCAGATTTATTTAGTGGTAGAGAACCTAAATGTGATAATTGTTAGACATTTTAAAACAAACTTTATTAATCTGAACATGATTTGATGTGAAGGGTCTCTAAGAGACGATTGTAAATGCCTATAAATATATAGACATTTCTAATAGCCTTTTATGATGCCTAGATATGTACTTGATCTGTTGGAGAGATAGAGGATATTAAATGAGGAGTGGTCATTGAATACAGAATTTATTAAACGAGTCATCTATAAACAGATCAAAACGAGGCTGTGCCAGATTTTTATCTTCTTTCGATGAGGTGTTTGATAAATTGGGTATTTTATGAGCACAAATTTGATATTCTGTTTTTAATATGACCCAAATTTTTCCAATAAATCAAGGAAATTTCAGATATTTATAAGTTCATGTTATTTCGTGAAACATATAACTCTGTTTGCAAATTGACGTCATCAATTGCATTATGCCGCCATTTTCACAATGAAAATATAACATTAAAAAATATTCTTAGCTTATTTGCAAAGTTATTCCGATAGTGTAATAACACTTGTGTAATATCTAAAATATTCAACGGGTTTATTTCACTCTCCCAACGTTGGTCATATTATGAAATCTTTTAAAGCATGCAATTTGGGATAAACCAGGGCAATATTGGCCTTTTTGTTGTAGTCATAGAGAAACCATAAATGTTATATCTTGTGATGGTTGAATTTCTAAAATAATTCTCATTAAAGAAAATTTTATATATAACATGCATTTTGTTAGTCCCCTACCGGTGTTCACACCGGAGGGGACTATAGGTTTGCCCTCCGTCTGTCCGTCCGTCTGTCCATCCGTCTGTCCGTCCGTCTGTCCGCTCAAATCTTGATCCCGCGATAACTTAATAACTAAGCAAGCGTTTTTGATGAAAGTTGGTATATGACTAGATGGCAATGTGTAGATTATGCACATCATTTCATTTTTGTTTTTTGACTTAAATTGAGGTTGCTATGGTTACAGAAATAGTGAAAATATGTCCAAAAATGGGATCCTGCGATAAGATAATAACTAAGCAAGCTAGTTTGATGAGACTTGGTATATGACTATATGGCAATGTGTAAATTATGCACATCATTTTATTTTTGTTTTTAGACTAAAATTGTTGTTGCTATGGTTACGGAAATAGTGAAAATATGGCAAAAAATATTGGATCCTGCGATAAGTCAATAAGTAAGCAAGCTAATTTGATGAGACTTGGTATATGACTAGATGGCAATGTGTAGATTATGAACATCATTTTATCTTTGTTCTTTGACAAAAAGTGCGGTTGCTATGGTAACGGAAATAGTGAAAATATGGCAAAAAATGGATCCTGCAATAACTTAATAACTAAGCAAGCTAACTTGATGAAACCTGTTTTAAAATGTAAAAAAATTTATAAGCCATGTTAGTCAGGGTGGTGATGCAGCAGTATTAATCACCTCCAGTGAAAGTTCTCATTTCTTACCAACAAGACTGAAGAAAAACATCTTGGATCAGACAAGGTAACTGTTATTGATACTATTTCTTGCATCTGTTTATTGCTTCCATGAATTGTATAGTGGGCACAGCAGAGACAACAACTCATGTAAGTCTTGTTTAACCCTTTAACAAGACCTGGTTTTGACGTCCCTGATAGAATTGGCGTGGGAAAACATTGAGACAAACAAAGCCGGTAGGGGACTTATGCCCATGTCCAACATGGCTCTTGTTGATAAATATTTTGTGGCAAAGGAATTTTGATATTGCATTATAAATAAAGGTAAACAGATGTCTAATTAATATGATCTTTTTGGGAAAATTCTTTGTTCCCAATACTTTCTGTTGTGTGTCTTCTATATGTACTACATACATAAATTATTTTATACAAAGTGGCTATTTTCTGAGTTGTTACTACAGGCTCTTTGGTGGTATTGTCTTGATTGTGGATTTTGCAGTGGTAAAAGAAATAGGCTCTTCATGAAATATTGTGTGCCTTATTTGGTAGGAATATTATATTGTAAAAGGCAGTTATTGTTTGTGATGGTCATTTCTTTACTTTATGTCAGATTGGTGAAAACCTTCATTGTTCTGGTACATATTGGCAAACTGGGTAAGGATGTAATGGTAGTGTGAGGAATACCAGGAGTACATTTGTTCAGTGCTAAAGCTGATGCAATATGACTGAAAAAAACTGTTAAAAGTGGTGTTAAACCCATTCAAACAAACATTTTGTAATAAAATCTTCCTTTGCCAGAGCTACAGATGGAGGTTTTTTTTCTTGATTTTAGAACAAAGTATTAGAATTATAAGAGCAAAAACACAATGTTGTTGGTACTCATTGGAATCGTCTCGTCAAGACAATTCCATTGATTACACACAACATAGGTGTTCATTGAGAAATAAAGATTTTATATTGGCTTTACCCCCTATTATCTGTACCTCTGCATTGCAGAGTGGACTAACTCAGTAATTTTGTAGTCAGGACGCTTTGAAGGACATTTGGAAGCACATGAATAAGTTAGTTTTGCCATGTGACTTAAAGATTCTTTAATGAAGGGGTTAAACTCTTGTCATGCAGAATTTAAATTTTGTCTCAAACCAACTGTCAAACTTTTGGGGCATTTTAACCACTCTGATTCAAGTTTACTCCACACTGTCAACCTAGAGGTCCTGAGTTTGATCCACGACTGGGACACTCATTCTTTCCAACTACTTGTCTTCCACCAACGGGTCAATAATGGTAGACTTACATGGAATAGCAGCTCAAGGCTAGGAAAGGATGTAATGGTGGTACTGGTGTGAGAAATACCAGGAATCCATCGGTAGGTGATCAAGCTTTATCAATATAGCTGAAAGATTGTTGAAAGCAGCGTTAAACCCTATTTGAACAAACAAATCCAATTTGTCTTTCCAGACATTGATGTGAGGAATCAAGATTTCATTGGTCAAAGGGGTCCCAAGATGTTCCATTGTACAATATGTGGAAAAGTGTCCGCGTCCAGTGGACACCATGCCGTCCATATGAGACGGCACACACGTGAAAAACCGTACACCTGTTCCATTTGTGGAACTGCATTTATGAGCATTAGTAATCTGAACAGACATAATAGGACTGTTCACAAGAAAGAATGAAAACACTTTTGTAGTCTCTGGATTTAACATTGCTGGGATCATTCAAAGTAAGTTCTGCAATGATTTTGTAAGTCATAAACTTTAACAGTCTTAACCGAGGTCTCCTAATGAAATCATTTGGAAACCTTGGTTAACACTTTTCAAAGTTTATGAACTACAAAACATTGTGGAACTCTTACTGGTCTTCTACCTCAAATATTGCAGAATATTAAGAAGAAATTGCCCATGCACTTTTCCGCCAATATTTTCTGCGAGATTCTTTTTCAAGATGTATGTACATTTCCTGGTTGTCTGCAACCTCTTCATTAAAGTTTGAAAAAGCAGGAAAGACTTATATAATGTAGAACGATGTGAAAAATCATGTTTTGTTCAATTCTTTTGTTTATGTATTAGAGAGCTTGTGTTTTACTGTAAATATTATTATTTTATGGCAATTTATATTTGACAAGAATAAAAAAATATGTAAAAAAATGTTTATTTTCAATTTCTTACATATAGGTCCCTAGGAAATATTGATTGGATGGGAATCTCGTTGAAAGGCTGCTCCATTTTGGAGCAAGATGATTTTATTACTAGTTCAAAGTTGTGACCTTTTATTTTATCTTGTCCATTGACAACGATAGATAGAAAGTATCATCAATATTTATTATAATAAACATGCCATTAAAACATTATTTGAGTAAACATGTGATCTTTTAATTTGTGAATAGATTATTGCAATGTTTGGCATGTTTGTTGCAAGAAAAAGTGACGGTATATCATTTTCTCTTGCAGGAGACGTGGCTGACATGCAGACAGAAGCTGATGGTACAAATGAAGGTTACAATGGTGAAGATGAATCGGGTGTTGACTGGACCATCATGGACAAGATTGTACAGAGCTATGCCGGTACTCCCTGTACTCTCAAGTCAAATCCTAGCGCTCTCGGCTTACTGAAACATCGATGTCTTATTTGTGGTAAAAACTGCGGCTCCCCAGCTAAATTGAAGATTCATGAGAGATTACATACAGGAGAGAAACCATTTGAGTGTGAATTTTGTAATAAATGCTTTTCTAACAAAAGTAACATGTATCAACATATTAGAAACAGGCATGATCGTAGTTATGATCCAAGGTCTTAGTAAAAAAGAATAAATCTTTTTCCAGAGGTTTTCGTAGGATATTAATAAAATGGGATAATGACCTAATTGTTAGATCCTTACTTACATTTTGACATGTTTTTGTGTAAATATTGAAATAATTTCAGAATTAAGCTACAAAAGGAATTGGATGCACATGCATCTTTTGGGTACTGCTTCCAATTAGAATTAAAGACTGTTTAAAACACTCTCAATTCTTTTCTAAAGTTGATCCCTTGAGGGTCCTAGGGACTCGTTTTAGATAGTTTTGAGAGCCCTGGCTGTGTTCTTGTGAGTTTGAGAATGAGTCTGAGACTCAAATAACTGCATCCTATAAAACCCTGATTATTACAGGCTCAACAATATTTATTACCTAAAATCAACAACTCTCTTCAACAACTAGAAATACACATAAAACTACAAAAAACTACAAATAAAATTCAGGTGATCGGTTTAGGGCAATTCTGTCCCTCTTGTTGTCCTGTCTGATTAGATGTCCATTTGTCTCTGCTGTCAGCTTAGATGTTATGACTGTCAAAGGTCCTTGGTTTGATACCCGACAGCAACATTGTCTTCCATCAATGGCAGGGATAACTCTAGCTCATAAATCATGTGGAAAAATATCTCATTTGGCCAAATCTAATGAAAAATTATTTGGCAAGTAATTTTACTAAATCCTTTGCTAGATTATATTATGCTTTAGGATTTTTAGCTCACCTGAACACAAAGTGCTCATGTGAGCTATTGTGATCACCTTTCATCCGGCGTCCGTCCGTCGCTCGTCGTCCGTCAACAATTTCTTTAAACGACATCTCCTCCTAAACGACTGGGCCAATTAACTCCAAATTTTACATAAATGTTGCTTAGGTGGTCCCCTTCATAAATAGCTAAAAGAATTGAAATCCATGAAAAACTCTGGTTGCTATGGCAACAAAAGGTGAAATTTTAAGAAAATCTTAAAAATTCTTCTTCTTCTCAACCAGTAGTCCTACAGACTTAAAACTTGGCATGGATGATCAGTTCATAGACCTGAATAAAAATAGCTAAAATTATAACTTTTGGGCCACCAGGTGCGGAGCACCAGGGGGGAGGGGGTAGTACTTTGGGTAAATTTTGTTATCTTTAAGTTTCTTCTTCTTCGGAACCAGGAGCCCTACAGACTTGAAACTTGGCATGGAGGATCAGCATATGGACATTTATATAAATAGCTAAAATCATGACTGTAGATTCACCAGGTGCGGAGTATCAGGGGGGGAGAGGGTAGTACTTTTGTGAAAATTTTGTAATCTTTAACCTTCTTCTTCTTCTGAACCAAAAGCCCTACAGACTTGAAACTTGGCATGGAGGACCAGCTCATAGACCTTAATAAAAATAGCTAAAATAATATCTGTTGGGCTGCCAGGTGAGGAGCACCAGGGGGGAGGGGGGAGTACTTTTGTGAAAATTTTGTTATCTTTTACCTTCATCTTCTTCTGAACCAGGAGCCTGACAGATTTGAATATTGGCATGGATGATCAGCATATAGACCTTTATATAAATGGCTAAAATGATGACTGTAGATTCACCAGGTGCGGAGCATCAGGGGGGAGAGGGTAGTACTTTTGTGAAAATTTTGTAATCTTTAACCTTCTTCTTCTTCTGAACCACAAGCCCTACAGACTTGAAACTTGGCATGGAGGATCAGCTCAAAGATCCTAATAAAAATAGCTAAAATAATATCTGTTGGGCTGCCAGGTGCGAAGCACCAGGGGGGAGGGGGGAGTACTTTTGTGAATATTTTGTAATCTTTTACCTTCATCTTCTTCTGAACCAGGAGCCTGACAGATTTTAATATTGGCATGGATGATCAGCATATGGACCTTTATATAAATAACTAAAATCATGACTGTAGATTCACCAGGTGCGGAGCATCAGGGGGGAGAGGGTAGTACTTTTGTGTAAATTTTGTAATCTTTAACCTTCTTCTTCTTCTGAACCACAAGCCCTACAGACTTGAAAATTGGCATGGAGGATTAGCTCATAGACCTTAATAAAAATAGCTAAAATCATGACTGTAATGCCACCAGGTGCAGGGCACCAGGGGGGAGGGGGTAGTACTTTTGTGAAAATTTTGTAACTTTAACCTTCATCTTCTAATGAACCAGGAGCCCTATAGACTTCAATATTGGCATGGATGATAAGCATATGGATCTAAAATAAAAAAGCTAAAATCATGAATGTAGGGTCGCCAGATGCGGAGCATTAGGGGGGAGGGGGTAGTACTTTGGATCAATTTTGAAATCTTTAACCTTATTCTTCTTCTGGATCAGGAACCCTACAGACTTGAAAATTGTTATGGATGATCAATATATGGACATTAATTAAAATAGCTAAAATCAGAACTGTTGGGTCACCAGGTGCTGAGTATCTTGGGGAGGGGGTAGTACTTTGGATCATTTTTGAAATCATTAAACTTCTTCTAATGAACCAAGAGTCCTACAGACTTGAAAAGTGGTATGGATGATCAGCATATGGACATTAATTGAATTAGCTAAAATCATGACTGTAGGTTCACCAAGTGCAGAGCATCTTGGGGGAGGGGGAGTGCTTTGTTGAGAATTTTGAATCCCTACAGCCTTTATATTTGACATGGATTATTCAACTCATTAAAGAAAACTTTTAAAGTCTCAGACTCAGCCTGTATATCTGGCATAGATTTGCTGATCACAGACCTTCAATGAAAAAAGCTTAAATAAATAATGACCAGGGGAGGAGCAGGGGGGGGGGGGATTATTTCAAATGTTATCTGATTGAATAAGTGAAAATCTCTTTTTTCTGTGGTTGCATTGACATACCTAGGTAATGAAGCTTTTTTCTCAGGTGAGCGACCCAGGGCCAACGGCCCTCTTGTTATCACATGAATCCAGTTTCAATGACATTTTTGCCAGAAAAATGAGAAAATCTCTCAGAATCTCACCCCAAAATAATTATTTTGCAAGTAATTTTACTAAATCCTTTGCTAGATTATATTATGCTTTGGGATTTTTATCACATGAATCCAGTTTCAATGACATTTTTGCCAGAAAAATGAGAAAATGATCAAATCTCTCAGAATCTCACCCCAAAATATTTATTTTGCAAGTAATTTTACTAAATCCTTTGCTAGATTATATTATGCTTTGGGATTTTTATCACATGAAGCCAGTTTCAATGACATTTTTGCCAGAAAAATGAGAAAATCTCTCGGAATCTCACCCCAAAATAATCCCTGCAATGGTTTGATATGTAGACTCCATGGGATAGCAGCTGGAGCATAGGGAAGGATGTCATGGTAGTACTGATCTGAGAAATACCAGGATTTCATTATTTGGTGCTCAATAACTAAATAGGTAGTTTAGATAAGTATGAAATCCAATTCAAATCAAATCAAATTGTCCACTAGTCTCCCCTAACACATTTGCGGTAACTTTATATTCCTCATGGGCATTACAGCTTGTGAAATTTATAATAAGAGGGGGTAAAGCCAGTCATTATTTCTCGATGAGCCCTTTGTTATTGGTTCTTAATAGAATCGTCTCAATGAGACGATTCCAATCAGTACCAATAATATAAGGTTTGTACTATTATTGTTGAAATTCTTTGACCTAAAATCAAAAAAAACCCTCTATCTGTAGCTCTGCAAAGACCTGGCTTTCTGTTGGTTTCAATTTTAAAGTCAAGGTCATTTCATTCTTTGAGGTCTAATATTTTCATCAATTTTAAAAAATTATAGCGAGAGGAGCATTGCTGTTTAACAAAGACATCTTGTTCAAGAGAATAATTGATCATAATTAGTGCTTCATGTGCTCTTAGTACTTTAAATCAAGTGATATTCTGAAACGGATTGTATACAGCAGAATAGTGTAGTTGGTTGTGCGTCAGACTGACAAATGTAAGGTCCTATCGGTGGTCCCCAACAATTGTAGTCTTCCTTTCAGACTGTTTGTCTATCAACAATAGGTTGATAATAAAAAATTCATATGGTACAACAGCTGGAGGCCAGGAAAGGATGTAAGAGTAGTACTGGTGCAAGAAATATGGGACTTCATTGAGAGGTGCCCCAGCTGTTGCAATACAACTTAGATTGTTAAAAGGGGCTTTAAACCACTTGCAAACTTATAATAATTCCACAAGATAAGAATTTTATTTAGCATGATACAAAGAGGTTATGAAAAGATTTGATAGTTTGTTTTTGGAGAGCTTTTGGAGAGCATGCTAGTGTTGATGACCTATGTGTTTAAATGTAAGTTTAAATATTCAATTAATGACTGTTTGGATATACCATACTATAACTTTCTTAAAAATCTTTGTGTATAAAAAAAATATTTTTTATCATTTGTATTGACTAGTGTTCTGTAGACTACAGTAGTATACAGTTGTTCATATAGATACAAAATAAAAGGATGGCTGAAAAATAACATTCTTTGTATTCTCACCCTTTCCATTCCTTGCCCCAATCACTCCTCCTTTTCAATTATTTATTTCCTGCCATTGGCTCGATATAGTCTATGGGATAAAATGTAAGTATTGGTGCAAGAAATACCAGATATACATGTTTAGGCGCTCTAGTTGTCTTGATTAGATGACTGAAAGATTGTAAAAATTGTATTTAAACCACATTGTATCAATTTGAAAGAGCAGGAGAAGGAGCAAGGCATATTTTAACAGAAAAAAGTCTCTCCTAAACACTGAATGATTCCTTAATTTAACCTAATAAGTAAAGTTTCACAATGTCTTTATTCTTGTACTTATGTCCATCCATTTGACTTGGAAGAAATTACCTTGTGCACTGGCAATGGAAGAACCATAAGAACAAATGGATTTAGAATTGTTCAACTTTAATGCAATATTTACTTATGATAGAAAACTTTTGGGTTGTGCAGGTTAAAGGTCATGGTCACTATTGAAATTTTTCAGAAACCCTTTTCTAGGCTTTAGGTCCAGAACCAATGGAGCAAAATCCATAATAAGCAATAGTACAATTTTGAGCTCCACTGGCTGAAAGCAACTGGGGCTATTGTCATGGCACTGTGTCTGTCGTGCGTCATTGCGTACAGTTGTATACTTTTACTTTAAAAATCTTCTCCTCAGAAACTGCCGAATGAATTTCAACCAAACTTCACAGGAATGATCCTTGGGTGACCCTCTATCAAAGTTGTTCAAAGATTTTTGATCCAATGAAAAACAAGGCTTCAATGGGCATGGGTAATTTCAAAATTTGGTAATATGTGACTTTTCTCAGAATCTAACTGATGGATATCAACCAAATTTCACTTGAATAATCCTTGGGTGATCCTTTATAAGTCTTCATAGAATTAATTTGATCAGATGACAAATATGTCTTTAGTGGCAGATTATTTTTCTCTATGTTATATTGTGGAAACTTTAAAAATGATTTTCTCAGAAACAAATTGATGGATACCAACCAAATTTTACTGGAATGATCCTTGAGTGACCCTTTATCAGTCTACAAAAATTATTGGAATCAGATGAGAAATTTCTTTTTATAGGTGGGATTAATTTCTCTATAAAGTGGAAACTTTAAGCTTATTCTTGGAATATAACAGAGGGATACCAACTAAATTTCTCTTGAATGTTCCTTTGGTGATCCATTATCAGACTGCACAAATTTTCATGATCGGATGAAAAATATGTATTTAACAGGCAGACATCAATTTTCTATATGTTATTTATCGATCATGAATTTTTCTTTGAAGAAATATTTCAGCATGTTACACTTTAAAATACCTACTATACATTAATTAATTCATTCACTTAATATCTCTTCAAATCATATCAGTATATTTAGGCCTGTGGAGCAATCAGCTGCCTTTGTAGAAAATATACAGTCAAAACTGTGCTAGCAGTCACCTGAGAATAGCGGTCAAACTGCCGTATGCAGCCAGCTCAGGTCCGCCCGCGCAAATTTACTCATTAAAGTTACTGTGAATAGCGGCAATCTGTCGTATGTGGCCGGCGGTCACCTTTAATTGTCTGGATGGCACTCATTGTACATCCCCTTAAGCAGTCACGCGAGTCATCAAATTATGACAGGTGACTCGCTGATTAACGAAAAATCGGTAACGCGTTTGGATTATCGTATGCATTTACCGTGACGCTTACTCAATCAACAAGTCTACTAATTTGTGTTGTCTGAGCGACCCGCATATTAGTTGATTTATAACGGTAGCAGATTATTAATATGCTGATTAGTAAGCCTATTAAACATTGCTGTTTGTCCGAACTATCGAAAGGCTTTTTTGACGGATTGATCTCGGAAGGGATTAATCCCTTCCTCGGCTCCGGAAGTATTTTTTTTTTTTGGTCAGAAAAACCGTTTTGTTTTTCCTCTTCTTTGCATAAAAAATCGCGTTCTCTTGGAAAATTTAATGATTTACAGATGAAAAATTAGATAACAGAATGATAAAATTGCCGTATTTTTGTTTAGTATCGGTTGATTCCGTGGAATAATCGTGGCTTGTCGATCATGTCTGGGGATTTTTCAAATGACGTCAACTAACGTCGTCAAGCATACCAGAAAACCCAACTTTGTTTACAACCCGCGCACGTGAAACAAACTGCCGCCAAATCCACAGGAACCCGCTTCTTGCTTCTATGAAAACTATGAACACTAAAAACGTCGCACTTATACTTTCATGGAATGAACTCGAAATCGCAATTATTGTAATGAATAATAATATATCTTAAGTAATCAGGAAAATTATCAGTGTCAAAGTCTTAAAAATCATCTTTCTTACATGGAGTTTCTTTAATTCTTTTCTGGTCCCTGTGAAAAAATGCAACTCGGACACATAGGGGTCTACGCTGTTTACATTCCCCAGGTGAGAACATATTGATCGTGAATGACCAAAACATCGTAAATACCGCCATCAAAGAAATATTTAAATTACTTTGGTCTCCTATCGCCGATTTTGAATGGAATCTTTTTGACACAAATACTAAATTTTCGGTGTGCCATTCGATGGAGTTGTGATATTAACCATTTGTTTTTCGTCTCGGCGGCCGCTGGTGGGGGGGTGGGGGGTGGGGTATTTTCTGTTAAGCGGCCAACTCCTGTATGCGGTCGATTTTGTCATGTCCCGTGGGTGGCCGCTATTGACAGTTTTGACTGTATGTATTGGACATTGCTGATAAATTGATATTCCCTATTAATCAACTCCTAGAAGTAAGCTTCACATTATAAACCATTGTATCATGGGAATTTATTTCAGTGACACATGTAGGGGCAGAATATGCTGATCGAAATGTGAAGGATTGTACTTTACCTAAAATTACACGCACAATGTGTAAAGTGTGTGGAAAGGTGATGTCAACGAAGGCTGCACTCCGCATTCATGAGAGAATCCATACAGGCGAGCGACCCTTCAAGTGTAGCAAATGTGGAAAAGGATTCGCCCACAAGGGAAATATGATGCAACATTATGTATCTGTGCATGAGAATGCTCAACGATTGATGGCAGAAAAATTCAGTCCAATTCAGTAACAACCTGCACCAAAAAGGCATTGAAATAATTATGTTAGAAAATATTGGAAAAGTTTAGGTTGGGAGAGCTGAAAATGGTGTAGCAATTTACAATTAGCTGAATTTATAAAAGGCTAGACTCGCAATAGGAACATTATTCAACATAACATCTTTGCACAAAGGAACACAAATTTACAGATGGAAAATAGACAGACAGGTGTAAAACAGTCTTTAAAAGAAATGAATATCAAAAATGGTTAAAGGAGTTTTGTAAAAGGAGTATAATTACTGTCAACAAAGTGTGAATGTTTCATTAGTTGCTAAACAAAATACCTTCTGTATTTTCATCCAGGAGACAATATTTTTGAGAAAGAAGGTCTCATCAAAAAGGTCTAAATTATTTCTAAAGAATAAACGATCCCTAGGCATTTACTCATTTTACTCTTACCTACAAAGAGGAGGGCAATTATAGAGAATAACATGTTAGTGTCTAAAAATAATAATGTTATCTGGTTGAGGTTAGGAGAATTTATCATGGCGAGGCTTTGCCTAGTCTTGATAATTTTTAACAGCCGAGACCTGATAACATTGATATTTGAAGATACATACATGTTATTCTATTTATCATGCATTAATTTTTCAGTGCTTCAGGATGATAAACCCTTAAAAAACTTAAGAAATTGAGGTGAAAGTGTATGCAAATTGTTTCTGAAACAGACTGATATCATATTATGTTATCAGACAGGTGATATCAGGTCAATACAGGCTTCATTGCATGATAAATTGGTTTCACTATACAGGGCAAATGACTAACAAATTGTGCATAGGGGCTCAGACTGCCCAAATTTAATATTAAACACAAGGGATATAGGCATTTTCTAAAAAGGATAAGGGGCCCAGACCAAAATCTAGGGGCCATGGGCGACTTGACCCCTGCTAATCTTTTTCCCTGTCATATATTTCTGTCTGTACATTTTGTCAATCCAACTATCCATCTTCGGACTTCTTCTTTCCAGACTCTTTTGAAATACCCAGAATCATGAAACTTTATAAACTTTATACTATCATTACTAATGTCCCAAGAAAGTGCCCTATTGTTTTTTAGTCAGGAATGTCAAAGGTCAAGGTATCAAGTGATCTCTGTCACAAGTGAAAGCTTGATCTCAGTACTTCAAGTTGGGTATGTTATAATTTCAGCTGTAGGATTGGGTTTAATAAATATGTCAAATCAAACTTCTTTTAAAAGAACTAAAATCTCAACTAAGTTTTAAGCGTCAAGTTGAGTTGAATTTGTTTTACAAACCTTACTGAAATGTATCAGTGGGTGACCAAAACCTTGTAACTCCAGCTTTTTCAAGCTTTAGCAGGGAAATAGACTTACAGGGGCCCAGTCGCCCATGGCCCCTAGATATTGAGCTGTGCCTCTAGATTTTTGGAGAAAATGTCCATTTCCATAATGTTATGTTGAATGTGGCAAACTGGGCTCTTACGTAAAAATGGTCATTTTCCCTTCTTTAGTTACAAAGTTTTGATCCCCGGCAACCATATGGTACAAACCTTGCATTTTCAGGTACTTCAACATTAAAAGACAACAACTTGACAGCCCAGCAGTTACTGCGGTTCCCAGGCTATGAAGATCTTATACAGAAAAATCGGTGCCCTTTTTGTCACAAGATCTTCCAAAATACTTGGGCATTAAATCGTCACATCAGAATAGTGCACCATGGAGATCGCCCATTTACTTGCAATTTATGTGAAAAAACTTTCTCAACCAAGAGCAACTTAAAAACCCATATGGTTGTGCATTTAAAAGAAAAACCAATGTCATAGGGTTTTAAAATGATAAGTATTATCAATGATTGACAAAAATGTTGCTGTTTTGCATTGTCAGTCATAGGGCCAACTTATTTCTCCCCCGGGCGGGGCCTGATTTGGTTGTTTTTCAGCCGGGCCACAATTAGAAACGAGCCCCTGTGTTCCGGTTGACAAGATGCTACAAACCGTTTTCTAATTATACCCGGTTTGCGCGTGCACATGCTAACAAAAACAGGTATGATTTGAAAACGGTTTGTATCATCTTGTCAGCCGGAACATAGGGGCTGGTTTCTAATTGTGGCCCAGCCTAAAAACATCAAAATCGGGACCCTTTCGGGCGAGAAATAAGTTGGCCCATAGATACTTGATTCAGCTTGCAGAGCAAAATGTAGTTGTCACTGAAATATTAAATCGCTGCAAAATGTATACCATATTCCTCCTGATAAACACTCCTGGGAGCTATACATTGCATGGTCAGGGAGTGTATATTCAGTCTGCTTTTAAAAATCATTAAATTGATGACTTTCACTCCCTGTTCCCTTTTATTTGATGTAAATTTCCTCTAAACAATCATGTAAATGATTGTTTAGAGGAAATTCACATCAAATTTGAGAAGAAGTCTAAAAAAGTCCTTAAAATTTAGGCACTTAAAGTGGGTTTTCTTGGTTAAAGATGTATGGGTGCTTCTATTATGGAGGGTGTTATAATTAGGAGAAATACGGTAGTAATGGAAATGATTGAGACAAAAAGGTAAAAAATGCCAGAGTTCAGCAGTCATCTTGTTATAACTGAGTGTTTTGATTGGTCAACCGATTTTGACATCAGTCATCCCTTAATTGATGAATATTGACTTCTTGTCCATTCTGCTTGTGTAGATGTTCAGTTTCAAAAGAAATTTTGTGGTTTGTAAATCAAAACTTTGTTATTACTGAAGATGTTCAGTTGTTCACATAAAACTTGGCATGTGTTTTCACTTTCACAAGTGCAATTCAAACTATCAAGGGGAATAACTCTAGTATCATTTTTGAAAGAATTATTGCCCTCTTTGGACTTCTGAAGTATTCTCTATTCAACACTTACAGTTGAGTGTTGGCATCTGCATGTTGTGCTTTTGTTATTGTAAAAAAATTGCAAAACTGTAAAAATTCTAATAGAGTCCCATACTCTAATAAAACCCCATCCCCCTTTTCGGAAAATGAAATGGACCATTTTTGATGTGATTTTACAATCTCTTGAAACCTCTAATAAAGGTCCATACCAACAAAATCAAGATCACTATAAATTCAACAGAGATTTTAATGCGCCTTTTTCCCAACCAAATTTGAATATTTTGAATGGATTATATTTATTTTGGGCCTTTACAAATATCTGTTGCTCGGCGTGTTACAGTTGTAACTGCCTAATATGCCAAAAGGCCGTTGCAGCTTTTTTGCCCTGAGACATTTAAATGACATTGTAGCATAGCCTTTAATAAAATCCCTTCCCTTTCTAATGGAAATGTGATGATCACAACCCCTGGGTTTCTATAGAGCTTTTACTGTATATGTAGAAATTTTGAATTTGCATTGTGGGGAATGTCAAGATTTGGGTAAGGATAAATGTATGTAAAAAACTTGATGATGAAAAAGTCTTTGAAAACAGGATGAATACTAGATATATTTGTTTATAGAAATAAATACCCCTTTTAATTGCAAAGTTTTTAAAGAATGCCTTTATATATTTGTTTTAAGGGAGAAAGAAATTGCACGGCCACAACCAATCTGAATGTTATGTTTAAAAACTTGAAGTGTTCACATTGATTTAATTTCCTGAGTGATGGAAGAAATTCTAGGCCTTGTAGGATGGGTTTTAGATCCACTGGCAGAAGGCTAGCGGACTATTGTTATATGGCAATGTGTCCATCATGTTTATGACTATCTACTTGTAATGAAATTGCTTGATGGATTTCAATCAAACTTCACAGGAATGTTCCTTGATTGACCTTCAATCAGATTCCTCAAATGATAGTAACAATTATGGTAATGATTAAAGTGTGACCTGTTATCAACCTGTAAAGAATTCTTTCAATCAGTTGAAAAAAACAACAACAAAAAAACAGAAAATAAAAACATGCCTCTTTTAGATGAAACTAATTTCCCTTAAATTTAATGAAAAACAGAAGATATGAATTTTATTTCAATTCAATTTCTAGTGAGTATTCTGAGGGCAGATTTCAGATAATGTTGAAAAGTTTTTTGTATGGGAGTTGTTTTTAGCTCCACTGGCTGAAAGCCACTGGGGCTATTGTCATGGCGTTGTGTCCGTCGTGCGTCCGTCCGTGCGTGCGTCCGTCCGGTCGTAAACTTTTCTTTAAAAATCTTCTCCTCAGAAACTACTGCATGAATTTTTACCAAACTTCACAGGAATGATCCTTGGTTGACCCTCTTTCAAAGTTGTTCAAGAAATTTTGATCCAATGAAAAACATGGATTTAATGGGCGTGGCTAATTTCCAAATATGGTAAAAAGTGAGTTTTCTCAGATTCTAATCTATGGATACCATTTAAATTTTACATGAATGATCCTTGGGTGACCCTTTATCAGTCCACAAAAAATCATTGTGATCGGATGGAAAATATGCATTTTATGGGCGGAGGTCAATTTTCTATATGTTATATTGTGAAACTTTGAAAATCATTTTCTCAGAATGTAACTGGTGGATATCAACCAACTTTCACTGGAATGATCCTTGAGTTACCCTTTATCAGTCTACAAAAAATAATTGTGATCGGATGGAAAATATGCATTTTATGGGCGGAGGTCAATTCTCTATATGTTATATAGTGGAAACTTTGAAAATCATTTTCTCAGAATGTAACAGATGGATATCAACCAAATTTCACTGGAATGATCTTTGAGTGACCCTTTATCAGTCTTCAAAAAAATCAGTGTGATTTATGGGCGGAGGTCATTTCTCAAAATGTTAAAAAGTGGAAACTATGAAAATAATTTCCTCAGAATGTAACTGATTGATATCAATCAAACATTTTTGGTATGACCTTTGGATGACCATTTATCATGCAGCCAAAAAATATTTTGAATTGATGAAAAATATGTCTTTTAAGAGTGGAGGTCATTTCTCTATTTGTTACATAGTTGAAACTTTGAAAATCATTTTCAACATCAGTAGAACCCCAAATATCTAAAAATCTAGTCAAAACATTTATTTGTTTTTACAAGAATTTCAAGCCTGTGGAGGGACACAAGCCATTCATGGCTTTCTAGTTTCTTGTTGTATAAAAATCAGACAATTCAGTCTCCTGAAGCAAATCAGGCACTCCAGCGTCTCTAGATGATTAGTAAAATTAAAACCTTAACCAACAAAATCAACAAATCTATACCTTTATCCATCGTTAAGTATATGTGCATGTACAGGACATGACATTGTACGTCAAGGTCATTTCTGGTGGGGAAAGGTCATTTTTTAGGGTGCATTTGTATAACAGATTCATCTTGTTTCCATTTTCAGCCTTTATGATAGACCAAAATAAGGTGAAAGCCAGGCCATTCCAATGTGCAGAATGTGGGAAGAGTTTCCTAACTAGGACACATCTGAAACGACATTTCTCAATTGTTCATCTCAAAGAAAAACCCTTTGAATGCCGAATTTGCCATAAAAAGTTTTCAACAAAGGAGAACATGAAATCACACTTGCTTCAACATTATCCATTCAAATGATAACTAAAGAATGAGCTTTAGGTATTTAAGAGCTTAACCTGCCAAATGTAAGCCACTAAATAGGATTTTCATGACAAATTACTATCTATAGAGACTAAATTATCAGCTTGTTTTGGCTTTCATAAAGGAGCTTTATGCAAAAACATGTGCAAAGTTCTTGGCTGATAAGTGCTGAATAGTGAGGGAGCGTCTTTTTATGCCCCCGATAGGGAGGCATCATAAATTTGACTTGTCCGTCCGTCCGTCTGTCCGTCCGTCTGTCCGTCCGTCTGTCCGTCCGTCCGTCCGTCATTCCGTCCAAAAACTTTAACATTGGCCATAACTTCTAAATCAAAGCGGTGTCGGGGGCATTGTCATCTTACAGTGACAGCTCTTGTTTTTTTAAACAAAATATAGATTGTTATAAGATCTGCAACTTTTAAAAGTGGCATCCAATTGAACACAGAAATGAACAAAACAAAAGAAATCTAAAACAAAATTAAAACAAATGCAAGAAGAAGAAAAACACATGAATACTTCATTCAATAATAATCTTGGACCAAATAAGCCAGAATATGTCCTGAATTTCATTTGAAAGTATAGCCAGTTTAAATAAAAGGATGGAATAATCATGTATTATTTGAAATAAGTAATCATAACTTAAGGAAGTCATTATAAAAGGATCATGTATATTTAGGGGTCTGCATAAAACTGTAATTTACATGTGTATACACTTACTGTAGTTTTGCCAAGACCCATAAATAATGTACCATTTTTCTCGTAATAAACGCTTCCAGGAGCTCTTCATGACATGTTCAGGGAGTTTTTATTTAGTATGCATTTTCTGATTAAAAAAAAATCATTAAACTTATGTATTTTAGGCACTTTTCCCTTTAATTTGCGGTGAATTTCCTCTAAACAATCATGTCAATGATTGTTTAGAGGAAATTCATCTCAAATTGGAGAAGTCTCAACAAGTTCTTAAAATCTAAGCAATTGAAGTGGGTTTATTTAGTAAAAAATATAGGGGTGCTACTATTAGGGAGGGGGCTATTATTAGGGGAAGTAGGGTATGCATTGTGTAAAAGTTTGTTGACGAAGTAAGTGTAGCACATGGCAGACAGTA
The DNA here is from genome assembly GCA_948146395.1 of Fragum whitleyi. Classification (NCBI taxonomy): domain Eukaryota; kingdom Metazoa; phylum Mollusca; class Bivalvia; order Cardiida; family Cardiidae; genus Fragum; species Fragum whitleyi. The sequence continues at coordinate 29,519,207 of OX411559.1, read as the reverse complement.
CATACTAAGACCAGCAATGGAGAGACTCGCAGTCTGACCTTAGCCGATACTGCCTGCTTTTTACTTAACCTTTGTGGGAAAATTTTGAACCAGCCTCATTGAACTGTCAAAAATTTGTAATTACAGTCCATCTTTGCTCAAGCAACCACGTCTATTAAACGACCCAGTTTATCAAGCTACCACCGTAAAAAGTCCCTATCCCATTTACAAGCAAGATCTAAAAAGTGGTCATTCTTAAACAAAACATTGTTTGTTATTAAATCTTATGATGTTGGAACCCATTAAAATCATCTCATAAAGACAATGTTAATGGGTTTGAACATCAGAGGATTCAGTAAGAATCAAACGAAAATGAATTATATGCCCTCAAAAAGACATGTCTTTTTATCATGCAGAATTGTATTAGGCCACCATTCCGATTAGCACCACTTTTTTGAGGTCTCCCAAGTGGTTGGTCACCTAAAGCAAGTTTTACTGTAGTTTTCAATAGAATTTTTATAAAACTCAACAAAGGTGTAGATGTAACATTTTGTGTGTTGCAGGTTGGAATGATGTTGAACCAAATCCCCGAGCCTTCCAGTGTAGCCTTTGTGAGAAAAGATTTGTTAGGAACACTCACTTGAAGCGGCACATCGCGATCGTACATTGTCAAGAAAAACCCTTTGAGTGCCCTGTTTGTCGCAGAATGTTTTCTACCAAAAATAATATGCAGTCTCACTTGATTACACATTATAACTCAAATATGATATTGTGACGTGTTACATTTGTTCGCATGAGGCGTGTTACATTTGTTTGCAAACAAAATTATGTTTTGTGGAAACCCTGCTAAAAAGGGCTAAAGCTTTCTAAGTCAACCGCAAAAGAAATTTTAGTGGGACATGGAAACATTCTGGAAATGATTATGAGGAAATGGCCTTGAATTACTAATTTCCTTTTCTTGTCACAATCCTTTTCTGCTACATTTGGAACATCACTCGGCCATTTCCGTAAACTACAACATACCTCGGATGTATGTAAGGCGGATGGGTATGTAACAAAATCGTGCATTTTTTGAGGCGGAAACAGTGTAAGAAAAAGTAGCACTGAAGATTTATATCTTTTACAGTAAATAACGGCTGAAAAATCGTAATTTTTTGAGAATGACGAATCATTCTCAAAAATTACGATTTTTTCAGCCGTTATTTAAGAATCTAAAGATATTTTTAATAGTATTCGTTGGTTTCATGTCAGTGACTTAATCGCGTTGGCGACGTCGAATGTTTTCACTCACAGTTTCGAGGGCTAACGCCATTTTAACTGACGTCATTGAGTTTTTCCAATTGTTTCCCATAATTTTTAAAAATAGTCTGTCTATGTACATTTGAGGTTGATCGTGAGATTGGCCCAGTGGTGTTCCGAATGTTTCTGCTAGTGATGGTACTTTTAATGCTTTCTTTACCACATTTTCAAATGCTTCTGCATCTTGTTTCAAATTTGGTTAGTCTGTTGTCTTTGAACGGGCTAAAGTTTGTATTTTGTATCTTGCAGGTTTGATTGCTTCAAATCCTTCAAGGTACCAATGCAACGAATGTGGAAAAGTCTTCAAAACAAAAACCCTTGTTGTACGCCACATTAACATTGTACATCGTCAAGAGAAACCACACATTTGTCCAACGTGTCACAAATCATTTTCAACGAAAAGTAACATGAAAACCCACATGATAACACATATGAATTTGACATCTTCACAGTATACTTCTTAATCTATTTTGCCTTGGAAAAATTTAGTTTTGAACTAGTATTAAAAATTCAAGATATAGTTGGACATATCAATCAGACATAATTATAAGTGTTACTTTAATTTCTTTGACAATTTATCGTTGTGGGTAATGTAGGACCACAAATGTTAATGCCCCCACATTGATAGTTCTGAGCTGTAATGTTTTTGTTCTTTCTGTATATTTGTATGTCTGTTTGTGCCCCCAAAACTTTTACATTTGAACATTATTCTGTAAACTATCAATAGGTCAGTGATAGAGACTTAACCCTTTGCTGTTTAATCCCTGCTTTTTACATGCCTGTGATTTAATGATTGAGAAAACATTGTGAAAAAAGAATAAATTGCTTCTGGCAAGCAATTTCTTCTTTTTCCACAATATTTTCTACCCTACTGAATGGTTATTTTTCAAATTAAATCCAATTTAAATTTTCGTCTGCAAAACCTTTGAATTTGGGCAGGTCCAAAATTTTGTAAAACAGGAAAGTGTTAATATTTTACATGTGTATTGCTTGTGACAAGGCCTTTCATTTGGTACAAACTCCAAGGCCAAGGACTTAATATTTCACATGTTTATTACTTGTGACAATGCCTTTCTTTTGGTACAAACTCCAAGGTCAAGGTCATTATTTCAAGGTCAATTATATGGAAAGTTTAATCTTCACAAGGGATTTTGCATTTGAATTTTGTTGTGCTGTTGATTACCCTATTATGTCAAAGTGCATCTGCTTCCTGTATAAATTGCGCGGGAGGGGGGGGCATTGATATAAAAAAAACAAATTGTGTCATTTCTGAAACATTCTTATTTAACAAAAAAAAAAGTAAACAGAAAAATAATTCTGGAGGAAAACAAAACTTGAAAATAGTGAAATAGCTCAAAGCAAGCTCTATGGAAAATGTATTAGTTGCATATAATTAGCAATTTCTTAAAACTCTGACGAGTCTCTACTGAGAAAGACTTCAATTTTCCAATTCCATACTGTACTAGAAACTTATTTGGACTAGTCTATGATCTTGTCATATGGTACTGGTATAAAATTAGTGGAAGTTTTCCATTACATACAACAAAGATGTAAGATTCAAAGTTATATTAATTTAGAAATTTAATTGGAGAAAAGTTGATTTCCAAAGAAAATATTGAGCTAAAAGAAGAAACTGTTTTAAACCTGCCATTTCTCCCTTTTGCATACTGTTGTTCTCCGTTATTTGTCTTCAATGCATAAGAATGCAGGATGTAAATGATAAGTCACAATTTATAGGATGTTAACTCTTATTATGCTGTACCTGGAATATTCTTAATCTGGCTGGCAGGAGGTGTAGACAAATTTTAGTCCATACACATGTCGGTCTGATCTTTGTCTACACAACCTAGTTTTATTTCCTATTTTAACCAGAAAAGTTAAAAAAAAGAAATAAATACTTGTTCCCAATTAGAGCATCCAGTGCTTTCAGCATTTTGATTTTGATGCTATTTTGCCAAAAGTTTTATTCAGCAGGACAAAGGTTAATATAAGCTTCTTATATAGATGTAAGGTTTTTTGAATTCGAGCCTGTGCATGACAATTACAACAATTTCACACATGTGTGCAATACAAACATGGAGCAATCTGGACAGCCACAAAATACATTAAGACCATTAGCTGACATACTGTAGATAGTTTTAAACCTTATTTAGTTATAGAGCGCTTATTGAAGACTGGCCAGACAGTGCAGGCCGGCTGCACAGGCTGGCCAAAGGCTTTTCTTTGTGCACATACAAAAATGTTGGAAAATGTCACGCACAGGCTTAAATTATCCTTTGGTTACTTTTGTTACACTTGGAGAATTGGGAGAATTCAGAAAACTGATGAGTAGCAATATTATAGTGCTGCATGTCTTTGTAATTTTTAAGTCAGAAATTGGTTCAATAAAAGATGTTTTATAGATAATTTATCTGCGTTGATCTTTAGTATGTGACCTAGGTTGATTGGTATTCTGAAAAGTCAACCTTTTATAGCTTGGTGCTTAACCTTTCCAGTGCAGTTACAGATTTGTTGTCCCACTGATTTGATACTGAAGAAAATATTGTGGAAAGAAGAGAAATTATCAGAACATTCTCCTTTACCCACAATATTTTCTGTTACAATTCGATGGCTCAGTGTGAAACAGTTGTAACTGCCTATATGTTTATAGGCAGTTTCAACTGTTTCGCGCTGAGCAATCGAATTATGATGATATTATTTCAAATTCCTCTCCCCTTCCTTTGTCCTCTGCAATTGCCTTAAATCCTGTCTTTTGGACAGAAAAGGTTGCAAGCTGTACTCGCAAATTATACCCTGCTAAGCATGTGCACATGCATGCAAAGGGGAGTATAAATTGGATTCAGTTTGCGCTATTTTGTATTCCTGAACACAGGGCTGCTGTTTAAAAAATGCCAATTTTAAGATTTGAACCAGTCAGATTAAAAGTTTTCCCACCTTATTGAAGTAGACAGCAGCCAGTGAAGACTAAGATCAGACTGCACATAGTCTGAACTGTCTGCCAAATTTTTGTGCTGAGCAAGAATATGTTGTAAACGGTATGGAAAAAGGTTATTTTTGATCAGTTAAAAAGGGTTTTTGACATAGAATTGTTGATCTGAAATAAGGGATGATTAGTTGAAGGGTGCAAGTCCCAGAGCAAGCTTGGGAACTGGTGATACGCTGAAACCACCTTATTTTTGTGTGGTGTATCTGAAAGACTGTTTGAAATTGTGTTAACCTTTGTCATACTGAACCCGGTATATTCCTGCTTTGGCAGGAGCTATAGACAAACATCAGCCTGCACATATGTGCAGTCTGATGTTAGTCTACACCACCTGTTTCTCACTTTCAAACCAGAATTGTCAATAGATTTAGATTTTCAAATAAAAATTGACCTACAGTTTGAACTTTCAGTGCTTTTTGCCCTTTGATTTTGATGCAAATTTTTGGCCAAAATGTATTCAGGATGACAACGGTTAAACTCCATTTGACTATCTAATCAAAAAACCAACAGATTAATCGTTTTCTCACTCGTTCCTGTACAATCCTGCTTTTGATACACTTCTTATGAAAAAAAAAATAGATGCTTTCAAATGAAAAAAATAGTTAAGACAATGAGTAATTTCTTCATTTGTCTACAATGTATCCTTTTCAAGGATGATTGAATTTTTCCCAATTAAAAATGGCCATCTGCATCATCTGTCAGTCACCCTGTCCTCGTCTTTTTAATGTCCCCTTGGAAATTAAAGGGCAAATTTGTTATAAACTTTGCAGATATGATCAGTGTCAAGCAGAGATCTGGGCATTTGGGTTTTAGTGCATTCGATTTTTGTCAGAGTCATGGACCTTTGATGTAAAATCTTGTCTGCCCAATTTCTCAGGAACTAATGGGGGGATCAGATTCATGGAAATACTAGGTAGAAATATTCATAGCTTATTTTGGTCCAAACTTCATAAAAAAACCCTCAGCTAAATACTTGTAGCAAACATATGCTGCATTGGTTACACTAATGGACAAAGCACTTTTGTATGTATTTAAGTGAAGGGGGGGGGGGGGATGTGGGTGGCATTTTGATAATAATGATTTGAGTTTAATCAACTCTTAAACAAACATAAATGAATGTATAGAAAAAAACTAATCTTCAATAAGAAAGAAAGACACACAAAAGTAAAAAAAAATGAAATTTCGTAAGATATTTTCAATGACCTAGGTGAAGCTACATCAGTTAAACAGTTGTTTAGAGGAAATAAGCCTCAAATTAAGGGCCTTAGCGATATAAATGCAATAATATTTAAAGTGGCATTAAACCCATTCAAACAAACACTTTAAATTACAAGGGAAAAAGAGATTAAAAAAATTGACATGTTTTGTGTCAGAAAGTCTGCGAGAAGAATCCTTGTTCATGTTTTCTATAAATGAATATATATATAATTTTGAAAGCCATCAAAAAATTACAGACTTGGGAAAAAAGCAAATTAAAAATCATGTAGATGAAAACAAGAAACCATATCTTTTTCCTCTTTCAGCTGTAAAGACCAAAACAAAGAAGGGAAAAGAGAAAAAGTTTACATGCAGTGAATGTGGGAGAAAATTCGCTACAAAAAGTCACATGCAAAGGCATGTAGCTGTGATACATCAGAATATTAGACCTTTTGAATGTGGTATTTGTCAGAAAAAGTTCTCAAATCAAAGCAATCTGAAATATCATTTGGTGAAACACTACGATAAAATACCTGCTAATTTTATCTTTGATATTTAAGCAGGAGAGAGACTGTAAAGAATGGCTATATTATTTCAGATCTATCATATGCTTTTATAAAATGTTGCCTTTACTAATACTAATTCAATATATAAATTCTAATGTCCTAAACTTGTCTTATTTATCATGAAATTTTGTATTGAGTAACCATTCCATAAAGGGACTGTTAGCTGGTGGTCCCCTTTGTCCCTTAACACAAGTTTTGCTGTACATGTAATCTAAAATGTTTATGAAATAATTTTATTTTCGCGTCGGTATGTCTAGAATACAGTCTGGAGGAGGAGTTGAAATTATATCCATTGTAACATCACAATTCTGAAATTAGTGTTTTCATACCCTCTCTGGGTGTGAAATACTATTAGATCATTTTTTTGGATGTAAAATTTATATAAAGAGTAATGATATTGATGTTAGGAGAATTTCACAGAAAGTGCAGCGCATCAGTTAGCACATGGGTTATATGACCTCGAAAGAATCAACATTTGCAATAAAGATGACGTTGAGTAAAAAATGGGTGAAGCTATCTGTGTATTCAGTTAAACACAATCATAACATCTGAATATGATTGCCTAAAAAGTTTTATGTAATTATGCCCCCCTTCAAAGAAGAGGGCCTTCAAAGAAGAGGGGGGTATATTGCTTTACACTTGTCGGTTGATCAGTAGATTGGTCGGTCAGTCGGTCCGTCCGTAGACTGTTTTTTGTCTGGAGCATATTTTAAAAAGTATGCAAGCTAGAATCATGAAACTTAACAGGTGGATAGATCTCATTGAGAAGAAGTGCAGTACACAAGAACCATAACTGTACTCATCATATTTTGTGAGTTATTGCCCTGTGTTGATTGACAAAGAATATGCCATTGACCTGCTTTTATGTGGGGCATAAATATTTTACAAACATCTCTTGTTTCTTCTTATTTCATGTGTCAAGGGGTCAGTGCAACACTATATATTTATAGGCACTTACAATACTGTTACGCTGACCCCTCAATATGCGTTTTACGCCATTGTGCTATAACTAAGATCAAGGGGAAGTATCTCATTTGGTATTCATCTTCTTTCAGCTGAAGGAAGGAATCCACATGAGCCATACTTCTGCGATGAGTGCAGGCAAACTTTTAAGACAAAACATTACGTCAAAACCCACAAAGCCATAGTACATCGTCAAGAAAAGCCGTTTCCTTGCAGTGTTTGTGGGAAGAGTTTCTCGACCAGAAATAACATGAAGACTCACATGATAGTTCATTGGTCAACAAATAGATAAGAAATACAAAGACAATTACTGCATTTCCCCTTATGATAGCACCTCCCTTAACCAGTAGCACCCCTTCATTTTTTACAAAGAAATCCCACTTCAAATGCCTAAGACCTTTTTGAGACTACTTTGATTTGTGATGATTTTCCTCTAAACAATCATTTATATGATTGTTAAGAGGAAAATTCACCTAAAATTGAAAGGAAAACGGCATGGCATAAAATACATCAATTTTAATGATTTTTGTTTTAAAGAATATGCATACTAAATTAAAGCTTCCTGACCATTTTATGTATAACTCATGGGAGCTTTCATTAGGAAAAACGGTATTCATTCCTCATGGTACAGACCTGGGATTTTTAGCTCACCTGAGCACATCGTGCTCAAGGTGAGCTTTTGTGATCAATGAATGTCCATCGTCTGTCTGCGTCGTCTGTCGTCTGTTGTCAGACGTCAACAATTTAAGTGTTTACACTCTAGAGGCCACAAATCGAAAATGGATAGGATACATGCCATATCACAAGAAAAGGGGCCTTAATGACAATTTTCTTGTTTACACTCTAGTGGCCACACATATGGTCCATTTTTCATGAAACTTGGTCTGAATGTTTGTCAGGTCACAAAGATGAACCCTATTTAATATGGGAAGGATCGATGCCATATTACTGGAAAAAGGGGCCTTAATGACATTTTTCTTGTTTTTGCTCCACGGGCTACAAATATGGTCCAATCTTTATGAAACTTGGTCAGAATGTTTGTCAAGTCACAGAATGAACCCTATTGAACTTGGGAAGGATATGTGCCATATCATGGGAAAAGGGGCCTTAATGACAATTTTTCTTGTTTTCGCTCTAGGGGCCACAAATATGGTCCAATTTTCATGTAAATTGGTCAGAATGTTTGTCAGATCACAAGGATGAATCCTATTCAAAATGGGAAGGATATGTGCCATATCACGAGAAAAGGGACCTTAATGACAATGTTCTTTTTTACGCTCTAGAGGCAACAAATATGGTCCAATCTTCATGAAATTTGGTCAGAATGTTTGTCAGACCACACGGATGAATCCAATTGAAAATGGGAATGAACTGTGCCATATCATGGGAAAAAGGGCCTTAATGACAATTTTCTTGTTTACACTCTAGGGGACTCAAATATGGCCCTATCTTCATGAAACTTGGTCAGAATGTTTGTCAGGTCACAAGGATGAAGCCTATTGAAAATGAGAAGGATCCATGGCATAGCATGGAAAAAGGGATCTTAATGACAATTTTCTTGTTAACAGTCTCAGAGGCCTCAAATCGTAAAATTACAACTTTGCTGGAAAATTTTTATCTATTAAATGAGAAAAAGATATGCAGGTGAGCGATATAGGACCATCATGGTCCTCTTGTATATTTTATGTAGTTGTGATTTCATTTGTGAGAAAATATTAATGAAAAGGAAGATATTGTTTGAAGCAAGGATGTTCTCCTTTTTCCACTAAATATTCCATCAAAGTATTGTATCTACAAATTGCACATGCTTTTCATTGCCATCTACAAACTTTCAATTTTGATTAATCCTAAATTATTACAAAATTTAAAAAAAACTTGAAAGGAATAGCGATTTCTTCAACATTGATTGATAATTGGATAATACATAAATAGACCCATGGTCCTGAAGGAATTCTCCAAGGTCGACGCATTGAATTCTGGGAATGTAAGTGAATAAACATTTGACCTTGAACCTTATAGCAAGTGTTATTTTGGAAAATTCTTGTCGCTACTTCTGATTTTTGTACATTAAAAGTTGTGCTCAACTGATTGAATTGAAGTTTGCGCGCGTTATTTACATGAGAGTAAAGTCGCATTTTGCAAAGATTTTATGCCACATATAGAATTTTTATGCGAGATTGTCGCATAACCGTAGCCTCGCCAAAACACTGAGTTATTTAGATATAGGTCACACTTAATCTTGTCAAATATTCTAAGTTATAATGATTTTCAAACATTACTTGTCATACCCACAAAAGTTGGTGTTACACCCTGTCTTACCTAGAGGTTTTAATTGGTTTTCTGGATTAACAAATAAAATATGAAACAGAAAATCAGGAAATGGTCTCATACATAAAGTTAGAATCCCTCACCCCACCTCATTTAGAGAACAATTCTGCATTTTGATCCATGTTTGAACCGGTGGTTTATTGCTGTAAAAGCTTTAATTTTTGTATATAATCTTATCATTGTGTAAGATGGAGCTTTAGCTTTTAATTTGCATGTAATCAAACACAAAGAATAAAGATAACTAGTTAACAGTTTTCTTGTTTTCATTTATACCCTGTTAAGTTACTTTCTAATTGTTATGTATTCAAAATAAAGAAAACAGTGTTTAAGAAAATGAGGCCAATTTTGATGTTTTAAAAAAGTTAAAGTAAGGCATATTGGGATGGTTTTAAGCTTCACAGGCCACTGCAGGGGCTTTTGTCATAGCGCTGTGTCTTTGAGGTGTCCATCTGTCCTTCCGTAATTTTTTTTCTTAAAAAACATCTTTTCAGAAACTACTGGATGAATTTCTACCAAATTTCACAGGAATGATCCTTGGGTGACCCTGACTTGTTCAAAGATTTTTTATGACCCCGTATCAAGAGATTTGGCCTGATGATAGATCTCAATGATCCGCATCTGCTGGTACCAAAGTCAAGGTCATGTGACAAGGTCAAGGTCATCTGTCAAGGTCAAACTTTGAAAAAAAATGCTGTTACGCGGGCATTTGTGTTTCACAAACATATCTTGTTTATCCAATGAATAACAACGCTTTATTGGGCCTGGCTTATTTCCATATATGGTAATATGTGTCTTTTCTCAGAATATAACAGATGGATCTCAACCAAATTTTTCTGGAAAGATCCTTTAGTGATCCTTTATCATTCATGAGAAAAAATGTGATCAGATGAAAAAAAGTCTTTTATGGGGGAGGTCATTTCTCTATAAGTGTGATATAGTGGAAACTTTGAAAAATCAATTTCTCAGAATCTAATCGATGGATATCAACCAAATTTCACTGGAATGATACTTGAGTGACCCTTTATCAGTCTAAATTAAATTATTGTGATCAGATGAAGATTTTGTCTCCTATGGGAAAAGGTCATTTCTCTATATGACATATAGTGGAATCTTTGAAAATCATTTTCTCAGAATCCAATTGCTGGATTTCAACCTAATCCACATAAGGGATCCTTTGTTAGTCTATAGCAAGTTATTGTGACAGATGAAATATGAGCAGAGGTCATTTCTCTATATGTAATATAGAACAAACTTTGAAAATCATATCTCAGATTCCTGCTGATGGATATCAACTTTCACTGAAGTGATCCTTGGATGACCCTTTATGAATCAACAAAAAATTATTGTGATCAGTGATAAATATGTCTTTTATGGGTTGAGGTCAATACTAGCTGGAGGCTAGGAACGAATGTTACAGTACCACTAGGTCAAATTTTGTAAAATTAAAGCTTTCTTTTGCCATTACATTGGATTGGTAAAGCGGGCGCATATTAACTTGAACCTGACCTTTATACAGAATAAATAATTAGGCACATGAATAATTTCCGAAGACACTTTGGCACGCAACGATCAAGCATGGACATTCCGTTATACTGCACAAATTACAGGTATGCGTGGAGTTAGTAGTTAACCTATATACGGGGCGCCCAGTCATGTTGCAGACAATTCGATCTCAAAAACAATTAATGCAACTGAGAGAGGGGATTTCATTACATTTCCATCCAAAATACATTTGAAGAAATTTGAAAATTTATATTTTTCTCACCCGCATTGAAAGATTTTAAATAAGAAACTCAATTTATGTATTGATTCACTAGTTCATGGGGGTGACCAAATATCGGCGTTACAGTGAGCAGCATGTGCCATAACGGGTTAACAAAGCTAACACGTGTACTCCAACTTTACGTTTGGATTCGGCAGATAAGTCGTGTTTTGCCGAGGAGAAACGACCGGTATTTAATGTATTTAAATCACAAAGGCCAGGTTTAGGTCAATATGCTTCCACTATAAGTCATAGAGCCTTGATATTTCACTTGTGCATTGCTCATAACAAGACCTGTACATGCATAACAAAGTCAAGGTCATTGATTAAGGTCAAGGTCATTTAGTCAACAGCACTCATAGATGACATAAATACTTTACTGGTAGGGATTACTTTTGATTGGTAGGATACTTACTGTTGGAAATTGGTATGAAGCAGCAGTTTTAGACAAACAGAAGACTTAAATTTAGGATTTCCAATATCATGTATCAAACCAATATTCAGATAAATTGGCAGTAATGGGGGCATTCGTGTTTTACATGCTAGCATTTGCTTAAATGAAAACAACGTTGTCTTCCCTTTGATCTAAACATGAGGATAATTTGTCTTGGATCAGTATAGTGCACCATTCCTAGATTTACCTTGGTATTTACTTGCCAATGGACAAGTGAGCTAGGAAAATAGAAACCCATGATGGCCAAGTTGGGCATGGAATTTCCACACTCCTGCCTACAGGCTACAGATATGATAATTGGTTGCCAATAGATGATATAAGTTAAATATTGTCAAAGATCGACCAGGGCCATCGTAATAGCGCAGTTGGTAGGGTGTTTGACTAAAATACAAAAATGTCCTGGGTTTGATTACTGACAGTAGCACTCATTCTTTCGGACTATTTGTCTTCCACCAATGGGTTAATAATGAGACCTATTTGGGTAAGCAGCTGAAGGCTAATAAAGGATGTAATGGTAGTACTAGTGTGAGAAATACAAGAAAACCATTAGGTGCTCCAGCCATAGTGATAAGACTGAAATAATGTTTAAAGCCGTGTAAAACCCCATTGAAACGAACAAACAAATCAAAGATTTACCAGAGTATTGTTAAAACCCAAATTTGCTAATTTGATCTGTGGTATGTGTACAAATGCACTGTAAACACAGCTCAAAAAGAAAGTGAGTACGTTTTATCCTCTACCCTATATTAGCTATAGTGTTTGTATATTAGTCTTCAACTGACAATATTTAATTTTTACAGATATGCAGATTTCCCAGAATAAGGATATAAGGACGAGCCATCTGAATGAATTTGAAATCCCAAACCAGATTCCAACATTTCCGTGCGAGCTCTGTGATAAGGTGTTTGTGCGCAAGTCCAATTTGAATCAGCATGTTAACATTGTACACTTAAAAGCCAAACCCCATATTTGTCAATTATGTGGGAAAAAATTTTCTGTGAAAAGTAATCTGAATGCTCACAGGTTAACCCATTACAAAGGAGCAAATATGTATTAACTCATTATAAAGGCATGAATGTGTCAACTCATTTTGAACTGAACTTCTACTGATAATATTAAAGAAGAAAAACAAAATATAAGTGAGTGTCTGCTATGTTTTCATGAGTATAAAAATCACTCAGATGGATGTATATAATATGTGGTCTCCCATATGTGTCTTACAGGTATTACAGGGCTAACTTATTTCTGGCCTGATCAGGTCTCGTTGTTTTTTCAGCCGGAAACCTGGCATGCATTCAGGATGACAAGACGGTACAAGTATTGCTTTGCAAGTGTACTTGCGAACAAAGGGGAATTGTGAACAAAGGGGAATATAATTTGAAAACGGTTTGCAACATCTTTTCAGTCTGAATGCATGGGTGGTTTTGGGCTGAAAAAACAACAAAGGGACCCATCTGGACCTGAAATAAGTTCACCCATAGATAAAAGAGCATGAAGGCATTCTAAAATTGTAACTTCTCAATGGAACCCTATTTTTGGCATTTTCTTAAGAATCGGATTGACAATTGCAATGAGTACCCATGACAATTCCTTTTTTCCCTGTGTTAAGTTCAACTGAATTCAAAATACTCAAGGTGAGGTTTTGTGTAGTTTTAATAGATATATTCATCTGCGGATATTAAAGTCATTGTCATCTGTCAAGGTCTTATGTTGGCAAAAGTGAACAAAAAAATTACAAAGCATTGCCACTTTCTTCAAGGCTAGTATGATGCTGTTTTGCAGGCATTTATTTTTAGTTCACCTTAGCATGAAGTGCTCAAGGTGAGCTTTTGGGGTTGTGTGATGTCCCTCGTTCGATGTCTGTCGTCAACATTTACTTTCTGGACACTCAAGAGGACAATTTTTTTGGCCCAATCAACCTGAAAATTGGTCAGAATGATTATCTTAATAAAATCTTGTACAATTTGAAATTGGGTCAAGTGGGGTCAAAAACTAGGTCATGGGGTCAAATCTCGGAAAAACCCTGTGGACACTCGACACCTACATGAAATATAATTGTTACAGATTCACAGAGAGAGGATAAGAAGATCGTCTATCTGGATGAATTGGGACTCCCTCAGCAGATACCACGATACCCATGTGACTTGTGTGGACATGTTTTTACTCAAAAGTCCAACTTAAAACAGCATTTCAACATTGTTCACCTACAATTAAAGCCTCATATTTGTGGATTATGTGGAAGAAAGTTTTCTATGAAAAGTCACTTGAAATCCCATTTTGTAACACAACATATAAATATGTAAATGTAAAAAATCCTTTTTACAACAACAGAATTAAACCAAAGTATTCAATCAGAAAGTTTCAATCAAATCATCAGTGTTCTGCCAAAAACTCATAACTACAGCTTGTATAAAGCTGTAGTTACGAGGTTTTAGCAGAAAATCGATGAAATCTTGAAAGCCTGAATCAAACTACTCCTAAAGGAGTCTCATATTAATGTCTCAGTGCAAAACCGTTGTTACTACCTAATAACATAATGCAGTTACAAGTGTTTAGGACTGAGCCATTGATTTGTCAGATTAACATGTTGCTTTCTGCTCTCAATCAATTAAGAGATAATGATTGTCTGGATTTTGGGCATTGGAAAACTTGGCCTAATTATTGAACATGAATGTGTAAAGTGGATGCCTGATGCTAAATTTTAAAAATGCCCTGCGCATAGGATGACTAAACGGTCAAGCTATTAGCAAATTATACTGAGCTTTGCATGCCAGTGCATGTTAAAAGCAGGGTATAATTTGCAAACAGTTTGCATCATTTTGTCATCCTGAATGCAAGGCATAATAAAAATATATAGATCGAGTGAGGTTCGATAAACTGTTAACGCCTATCAATTGATCTTTGATCACTCACAGGGTGTTGCTAGTCTATACTATTGGTAAGGTCTCGACATTTGTTGCTTTTTGAACTGCCAAGGTTCATTGTGATGGTAATAGTTAAGTTAATATACGAAAAGGATGCTCCAGGGTTTAAAAAGGTATACTTGCTTTCAAAATTCCTTTCTGAGCATTCCCATGTTTTTGTGCCTTGGAAATTAAAAAAAAAGAAAAAAAAAAAGAGAGAAGATATTCGGAAGAAGGTATAAGCAATTTCTTCATTATCCAAAATGTTCTCTTCCTCACAAGACAAATATTAGTTGTCATCAGCAAAATCTTGAATTTTGACATGTGTAATATTTTATCAGCTGGTAAAATCAATAATGAAATTAAAATACAATAATGTGAGGAATGGCTATTTCAAAATACTTATAGAGCAAGGACTTGTGAAAGGTTAGTAAGGAAATATTGTATCTTAACCTATTATGATAGGAAGAATTATCATTATAAAAATCCTGAAAATAATAAAAAAATATATTAAGACATCAGAAATATCATCAATATTTATGTTAAAGCTAAATTAGTAAAGGCAATCAACAAATACTCCTATTTGAAGGTGGCTTCTACTCAATAAAACTTCTTTTAGAAAATACTGTGTTCTTGTATTTCACTAACCAACTGATTGGTCAATAGAAACAATGGATTTCTGATAGAAAAAAAAAACTAACAAAAAAATAAACTTTGCTGTTCATAGCATATCCATCTTTTACACAAAACTTTGGCAGACTTGATAGACTTTACCCTTGTCATGCTGAATGAATTTTGGCTAGAAATTTTCCATCAAAATCAAAGGGCAAAAAGCACTGAAAGTCCCAACTGTAGGTCAATTTTTATTTGAAAAACTAAATCTATTGACAATTCTGGTTGGAAAGTGAGAAACAGGTGGTGTAGACTAACATCAGACTGCACATGTCTGATGAGTATCTAAAGCTCCTGCCCAAGCAGGAATATTCCAGGATCAGCATGGCAAGGGTTAAGATAAGCCTGTGCAGGTGTTAATCTCTTAGCACCCATTGCCTGCTTAATTTGTGTGACAAAAACATGAGCAAGATGGGTTTGTTTGTCTCTTAAATGGCAATTTGCTTAAAATCAACATTTAAAATTAGCAGGATAGGGTTAAAAGCTGCAATAAAGCATCTACCTCTAGCATAACCAAGAACCTGTCGGTGAAGTTAGTCATACCGGTATACTAAAAATATGTATGTTGTTCATATCTGAAGGTACCATATTTTGTCTCACCATAGCACCCTCCCTAATAGTAGCACCCCCACATTTTTAGCTCACCTGAGCACGAAGTGCTCAAGGTGAGCTTTTGGGGTTACTTGATGTCCGTCATATGTCGTCCGTCGTGCGTCGTCCGTCGTCAACTTTTACCTTGTGGACACTCTAGAGGCCATATTTTTAGCCCAATCAACCTGAAAATTGGTCAGAATGATAATCTTGATAAAATCTTGGACAAGTTTGAAATTGGGTCAAGTGGGGTCAAAAACTAGGTCACAGGGTCAAATCTTAGAAAAACCTTGTGGACACTCTAGAGGCCATATTTTTAGCCCAATCAACCTGAAAATTGGTCAGAATGATTATCTTGATGATATCTGGGACAAGTTCGAAATTGGGTCAAGTGGGGTCAAAAACTAGGTCACGGGGTCAAATCTTAGAAAAACCTTGTGGACACTTTAGAGGCCATATTTTAAGCCCAATCAACCTGAAAATTGGTCAGAATGATTATCTTGATGAAATCTCGGACAATTTCGAAATTGGGTCAAGTGGGGTTCAAGAACTAGGTCACGGGGTCAAATCTTAAAAAAACCTTGTGGACACTCTGGAGGCCATATTTTTAGCCCAATCAACCTGAAAATATGTCAGAATGATTATCTTGATGAAATCTCGGGCAAGTTTGAAATTGGGTCAAGTGGGGTCAGCTAGGTCACAGGGTCAAAATTTAGAAAAACCTTGTGGACACTCTAGAGGCCATATTTTTAGCCCAATCAACCTGAAAATTGGTCAGAATGATTATCTTGATGATATCTCGGACAAGTTCGAAATTGGGTCAAGTGGGGTCAAAAACTAGGTCACGGGGTCAAACCTTAGAAAAACCTCGTGGACACTCTAGAGGCCATATTTTTAGCCCAATCAACCTGAAAATTGGTCAGAATGATTATCTTGATGAAATCTTGGACAAGTTTGAAATTGGGTCAACTGGGGTCAAAATCTAGGTCACGGGGTCAAATCAAGAAAAAACCTTGTGGACACTTTAGAGGCCATATTTTAAGCCCAATCAACCTGAAAATTGGTCAGAATGATTATCTTGATGAAATCTCGGACAAGTTCGAAATTGGGTCAAGTGGAGTTCAAAAACTAGGTTACGGAGTCAAATCTTAGAAAAACCTTGTGGACACTAGAGGCCATATTTTTAGCCCAATCAACCTGAAAATTGGTCAGAATGATTATCTTGATGAAATCTCGGACCAGTTTGGAATTGGGTCAAGTAGAGTCAAAAACTAGGTCATGGGGGTCAAATCTTAGAAAAACATTTTAAGATTGGTAATTCAGGTGAGCGATTAAGGGCCACTATGGCCCTCTTGTTTTCTTAGAAAACTGACTTTAAATGCTAAATTTTAGGAACCTTTTGAGACTTCTTCTTCTTTAATTTGAGATGAATTTTCTCTTAACAATTATTTTATGTGATTATTTAGAGGAAATTCACCTAAAATTAAAGGTAAATGGGCATGAAAGACATCAATTTTAATGATTTTTTTAAATCACAAAATGCATACTAAATAAAAGTTCCCTGACCATGTAATATAGCTCCCATGAGCGTTCATTAGGAGAAATATGGTATATATTTTCCAAACTACTGTTGTTTGATATCTTGGATAAAATTGTCAAGTTTGAGGCTAGTGGGTATAAGCAGTATCTGAATCAAAATGTCAATTAAATAAAGCTGTCTCGGTCCTTAGAAATGGCAGTACTGTCAATCTAGGTGTTTCAGGTTTGATCTCTGACTTTGCCTCCATTTCCTTCAACAAAGTGTAAGATGTACCTTGGTTTCATCCCTGACATTCAGGGTGACAGAACAGTACAAGCTGTTGGCAAATTAAACCCTGCTTTGCTTGCAAGTGCATGTGCAAAGCGAAGTATTATTTGCAAACAATTTCCACTAATTTGTCATATGAAGGCAGGGCTGGTTAAATGGGTGGGACTTTAATAATCAAGGGTAACCAGCTGTATTACGACATACAATCCATTTATCAACATTAAATAGGAAAAAACGGCATTTGTTTTCTTGTTGGTAAGAGGACAAAACAACATGAAACAGAATATTTCATCTGGTATTTGGTCAAAGGCACATTTATTGAATTGAAATGGGCTGTATAAACTCAACCATACTTTTAAGAAAAGACGTTTTTGCTTGTGTATGCATGTTTTCTTTGAAAACTCCTTGTAATTTCTTATAAATGAGTTAATAGAAAAACAAGTATAAAATATTTGTCAAAAATTCACTTATTACAGATACAAAGACCTCCAAGAATAAAGATATAAGAACCTATCATCCAAATGAGTTCCAAGTCCCCAGCCAGGTACCAACGTTCCCTTGTGAAGTCTGTAACAGAATTTTTGTTCGTAAATCAGACAAGAAACGTCATGTCAATATCGTACACTTGCAGGAGAAGCCTCATGTTTGTCAAATGTGCGGGAAAAAGTTTTCAACGAGAAGTAACTTGAAGACACATATGGTATCTCATTACAACGATGTGATGCCTTTACCCTAAATTATTGAGGGACTTTAAAAAAAGGCCAAGTATTAGTTACATTACTTGGTCTGGCTCTCAGTAATAAGGTAGACAGCAGGTGGTGTAGGCTAAGACTGTATGTCTGTGCAGTCTGATCTTAAAATACCTTCTTATAAAGCTAAGATTGCAGCAGGAATATTTTGTGAACATCATGAGAGGGAAAACATGCTTCTGGACAATACAACCTTTGAGGACAGATATATCTATTAATAACATTTCAAACCACAAGATCTTATTACTCACCTGAAAACACAAAAAGGGGTTTAAAGGGTAGTTATTGAAATCATCCAATTTCATCCATCCACAATTTTTGTTTACATCTTCTCCAATGCCACTTGGACAATGATATTGTTGTGATGAAATTAGGCAGGAATTCTCCTTGAATAATGTTCCATTAAAGTTTAATTGGCCACAACTCTTCTTTTGTGCCATATTGTTTTACTGTTGTCTGTCTGTTTGTCTGTCTGGATGTCCGTATTTCCGCCTGTTGATCTGGCTGTCTGCTAAACCAAAAAATTTACATTGCAAATTGCTGCATGTCTATTCAAGATAAGATATTCATATTTGGAATGATAATAAATATCCATCATACACATCTGTTGCTACTAAGGACAAGGTCATGGTCATCTTTCAAGGTAAAAGTTTTGAAAAATTTATTAGGCATTTAAGTTTCACAAACATTTGTTTTTGCATCAACCTTAAATTGTATAACCAAATACTTGTGAAGTGGTTTATGTGAAATAAAGAAAAACCAGTGTTGCAAAAGTAAAAGATTTTGTCTTCATTTAAGTTTCATTATTTTATACTGTGGTAAAAATACAATATCTCGGACTTTAAATTATTGTCTACAACTTCTTTTTATTTGTCTTGAACTTAATTATTTGGTGATGGGTTAATGTGATGGCAACAGATTTGGCTGTCTTGACTTAAAAGAAATTGATTTGTAATTTAAGACCTATTCTAAATTTTAACCCTGGGTACTTATCTGTTTCTCCAGATAACAATATTTGTAACATGTTTAAATTACAAGAAGATAAAAACTCCAATTCCAATGTTGTCTGTGCTCATGTTGTTGTTTAAAAGTTTTAACTACAATCATTATTTTGTGACTAATGAAAATACTGGCCAGAAATTTGGTGTGTGTGTTCAATATCAAAAGGGCAACCCTTACCACTAAAGGAGATAACCCTAAAAACATTTTCATTAGAATCATGTCCCTATTTCTATGCCCCCACATCCATTCTATGGATGTCAATAGGTTATCTGCATATGATAATTGTGTGCACTTAACAACTAATAATTATATCATTATTTCTAAACAAAGCGCTACGTTGTGGGTTCTAATTTGAATTGCATTGATTAGACAATTCCACGCAGTAGAAACAAAATAGGGTTTAGGACAGTTTGGATAAAAAATTGTGATATAAGATACCCTCTATCAATCACTCTGAGACAGATTTTCTAATTGCTATTTTCAGGCAGTTTGGAGATATTTCCAAATCCCTCAAAAGGGCAGACCTTTCATTCTAGGACTCCTGGGCAAACAGAAAGCACCACCAATCATCAAAGAGTAAAGAACTTTGTGTGTCAACAGTGCGGGAAGGCGTTTCCAACAAATTGGGAACTTGTTCGCCACAATAAAGTACATTCTGGTCTGAAACCTTTTAAATGTCCATACTGTGAATTTCACTGTTCAAACAAATATAATTTGAAGTCACATATAATCAGACATATAGGGAAAACAAGTGTGTTCCAAAACTAAGAGTAAGTCAATGGCTCAGCATGAAACAGTTGTAACTGCCTTAAAACATAAGCCATTGAAGTGCTTCTATGTGGTAGTAAAAAAAGGAGGAATTGTTTTTGACAATCAATTTGACCTTTTCTTTCTATGCTTTCACAGAATTTTCCTGAAATTTCTCTGAAGCGTCTGTTATTCAAAACCTGTACATTATGTTTTCAAATGGTACTTTCAGGCAGTTTTGGCACAGTCTCCAGCCCAAATTGGCATCGACGAGGAATACCAAATCTTGACACGGAATATACAACAGAGAAGAAGTTTGTGTGTAATGTGTGTGGAAAGGGGTTTCCTACTAACTGGCAACTAGTGCGGCATAAAAAAGTGCACACAGGAGAAAAACCGTTTAAATGTCCGCATTGTGACTTTCGTTGTTCACAAAAACATCATCTGAAATGTCATATGTATAGACATTTACGAGACCAAATGTTACAACAATAAATGCATTTAAACCCTGTTAACATTGTATGTGATTTAAGGCTAAACCTATGGTATTATGATCCAATAATGTTTTTTTGCTTACGATAATTTACCTAAATAGATAAATAATTGTTTGCAAAAAGAAAAGCTATTTGATCACATGAACTAAAGTACCATATTTGGGAGGCAATCTGTTTAAGATATGAAGACAATGCATACCAACTGTGTTTTATAGTTCACAAGAACTCCAAAATGATGGCAACTTATAACTTGTAACTTATACTTTGGCCAGGTTGTCACATCGCCTTCATAGTAGAGGCATTGTAATGCACAAATTGAAAATAGCCCAACATTGCAATTACTCAGGGTAACTTTTTAACCTTCCTTAACCATTGGAATTGACTTGAGGAAATAACAATTGATGTTATGAAATTGTCGTAGTAACACTTAAAAAGGTAATATTTGGTTGTCGCAAAGTGTTACAATGTTGACCTGGTGATGTTTAAGTTCCTGCTGATTCAAGATTTTGGCATTTTGCAGTTGCTACCATGATAATAAGCAATAGAATATGAATTTGCTTAATTGTCCACAAATCCAGTTGTTACAAAAAACACATGCACCGCAATAGTGATTTACTGGTGTTCAAGATTCCAGGACATTTTAAGTCAGACTGAAGAGGTCCATACAATACTTTAACTCGATGGCTCTGCACAAAACAGCTATAACTACTTATATGTTTACAGGTAGTTACAACTGGATTATGCTGAGTAATTGTACTGTAATTGCCTATAATAAATAGGCACTAACAATAGTGTTGCCATAGCCTTGAACAACACTAACAAAATCCTCTTCTTCATTTGGTTAGAGCAGAGAGTTACTGCCGTGTGAAGCTCAGCACTATGATGGTACCTTCATCAAATTATAAGATCAAAATATGTTAGAGCGTTTGTCTAGAGAGTGTTGTCTTGTTACCTTAATTGTTATCAAAACCTCATACGAAGCAACATACCAGGAAAAGTCATGCCTGGTTATAAGGATACAGATATTATAATGTACCATCCTGTAAATTCCATTCTGTTAGAGAGAGAAAACATGACTGTAAACTTCCATTATGTGAATAAAAGTTTAAACTATCAATTACTTTTTGTTCAATTTATTTTTGTTCAGAATTCCTTTATAGAGGCTTATGACAGCAACATATTGTTTGCAGAAAGGTTTAGTCTTCTCTTATTTCTTAATTGGCAGAACTTCTCACGCTAAACCTTGAAATATTCCTGTTTAAAAAGTGGAATAGATTAAGATCAGGCTGCAAAATTATGCAGTCTGATCTTTGTCTAAACCGCATGTTTGTCCCCTTTAAAGGTTCATTAAATTGATTTTCAAAAGAAAGGTCTCCTATACCCTAGTGCTTTCAATACTTTGAATTTAATTGCAACTCTAGGGGGTGAGGAGTGGAGAGATTTAAATCAGTTTTAGAGTTAAAATTTGATGTCTGTCTCACTGTGAATATGGTTAGCACATCAT
This sequence comes from Fragum whitleyi, assembly GCA_948146395.1. Lineage (NCBI taxonomy): Eukaryota > Metazoa > Mollusca > Bivalvia > Cardiida > Cardiidae > Fragum > Fragum whitleyi. The sequence goes on along the minus strand of OX411559.1, from coordinate 29,497,207 downwards.
GTTCGTGATGAGCTTTAGTGATACTTGATTGTCTGTTGCCCAGAGTTTGGCTTGTATTACTTTTTGCCTTGCATTGTCGACCATTCAATTACAGTGATTAGTTTTGTCCTATTTTCTTTATCAAACCTAATGAAATTTTTTGTATCCTCATGTGGGAGATCAATTTTAATTGAATATGGTGACACACTTATAAATTTCACATTAAAGGGTCCTTAATGACGAGGAATTTCGACTTTGATGAACATCGAGAGTAATCTTGGCCCTTTTGTTTTATGGCTATCCAGAACCCAACTGCTGAGTATCAGGCTCTAGTACAGTATGCTTTTAAGCTTCACTGGCCAAAAGGCTATTTTTGTGACTGTATGTTGTGCGGCTATCTGTCTGTAATCTTTAACTGTGTAAATCCTTTAAGAAATTTCTTAGGGATGTTCCTAAGCTGACATTCTTTGGATTCCTTTAAAGAACTTTTATCTGTTGAAAATCATGGTTTTAATGGTAATAGCCAAATTCTACATTATGGTAAAAAGAGACATTTCTCAGTAACTCAATCATTGATATAAATCAAATTTCACTGAAATCATCATTGAGTATACTTTTATCAGACTGAAAAAAAATATTGTAAAGGGATGAAAAAAATGCCTTGAATGGGCGGATGCATTGACTGAAATGTTACTAAAGGGAAACACTGAAAATTACTTCTTCTTAATTAAATAATTGATTGCAACAAGAATGTACAGGAGTTATTACAATGTGATCATTTATCACACAACAACAAATTATTTCAACTTGCCATTTATAGATGAAACTAGTTTCCATTTATGGTTTATGTAATGAAACCTTTAGAAACCATTAGAAGATGCAAATTTAATTTCTATTCAATTTCTCATGACTGATCTGATGTTGGATTTCAAATAATTTTGTAAAGTATTTCGCCTTTGATTTGCTTTTCTTGTTTTATAAAACTCCTTAATATGCTTTGATTTTAATGATCAGGAGATTCAGGCCTGTAGAGCGAATCGGGCACTCAAGTACCTCTAGTTGTAAGCAGGACCTGTGTCAATATAGTATTTTCAATGGGTATTTTCAGGGAGTCCAGACTCTGTTGCCTATTACGATTGGTATCAACCCCCCACACCGGGAACGTCACAACCTAACAAGGAATATATAACCGTCAAGACATTTGTGTGTACGCTGTGTGGAAAGACGTTTCCGTCAAACTGGCAACGTGTGCGGCATTATAAATCTCATACTGGAGAGAAACCCTTCCAGTGTCCACATTGTGAATTTCGTTGTTCACAAAAACATCATCTTAAGAGACATATGATCAGACATCTAAAAGAGAATTGGCAACAACAATAGATGTTAGCATGGAGTGAATGGGCAAAACTAGTTAACTTAACCATTTGCTGTTTAATCCCTGCTTTTTACGTGCCTGTGATTTTATGATTGAGAAAACATTGTGAAAAAAGAAGAAATTGCTTCTGACAAGCAATTTCTTCTTTTTCCACACTATTTTCTACCCTACTGAATGGTTATTTTTCAAATTAAATCCACTTTCAATTTCCGTCTGCAAAACCTTTGAATTTGGACAGTTCCAAAACTTTGTAAAACAGGAAAGGGTTAAATTTAGGCCTACTTGTTTTGTTATTTCTTATCTGTATATGGAGTACTCTGGGTTTTTATTCAACTGGCAGGGCGTAGCTTAGCGGTGATGTAATTTGGCCAGTTAACTTCTCAATATTTTGGGTTCTTTCAAATGTTAGTCAGCATATATTGTTAACCTGTGCTAAAAACTGTACCCAAAAACCATAAGGATTTACATGCTCAGAGAGAGTGAACAAATTAATTTTTATTGTTTGGGCAAGCTGAAGTTACAAGGGTTTGGTTAACAACCTTTGATTTAAGGGTTCAAGTTATCTTAAGGTCGACTGTTCATAGAATTAAGTAGTCGTAAATAAAAGCTTATTTACTTTCACTTTAAGTGCAACAACCCATTACATAGGCTCTACCCTGCCAGGTCAAAAACCATGGATTATACCCTGACTTTATGAATTGTCATGCTAAATAAAATCTTGGCGGAATCGTATTGAAATCAAAGTGCTGGAAGCACTGAATGCATTAAGTGAGAACGAGTAATGATTAACAATATAATTAGCTCCACTGGCTGAAAGCCACTGGGGCTATTGTCATGGCGTTGTGTCCATCGTGCGTCCGTCCGTCCGTCCGTGCGGTCGTGAACTTTTTCTTTAAAAATCTTCTCCTCAGAAACTACTGGATGGATTTCAACCAAACTTCACAGGAATGATCCTTGGGTGACCCTCTTTCAAAGTTGTTCAAGAAATTTTGATCCAATGAAAAACATGGATTTAATGGGCGTGGCTAATTTCCAAATATGGTAAAAAGTGACTTTTCTCAGGTTCTATTTGATGGATACCAATAAAATTTTACATGACTGATCCTTGGGTGACCCTTTATCAGTCTACCAAAAATTATTTTTATCAGATGAAAAATATGCATTTTAAGGGCGGAGGTCATTTCTCTATATGTTATATAGTGGAAACTTTGAAAATCATTTTCTCAGAAACTAACTGATAGATATCAACCAAATTTTACATGAATGATCCTTGGGTGACCCTTTATCAGTCTACCAAAAATTATTGTGATCAAATGAAAAATATGTATTTTATGGGCAGAGGTCATTTCTCTATATTTTATTTAGTGGAAACTTTGAAAATCATTTTCTCAAAAACTAACAGATAGATATCAACCAAATTTTACATGAATGATCCTTGGGTGACCCTTTATCAGTCTACCAAAAATTATTGTGATCGAATGAAAAATGTGTATTTTATGGGCGGAGGTCATTTCTCCATTTGTTATAGTGGAAACTTTGAAAATCATTTTCTCAGAATGTAATCAATGGATATCAACCAAATTTCACAGGAATGATCCTTGAGTCATTCTTTATCAGTCTATTAAAAATGTTTGTGCTCGGATGAAAAATATGTATTTTATGGGCGGAGGTCATTTCTCTCTATGTTATATAGTGGAAACTTTGAAAATCATTTTCTCAGAATGTCATCACTGGATATCAATCAAACTTCATTAGTATGATCCTTGGGTGATCCATTATCATGCAGCCAAAAATTATCGTGATCGGATGAAAATTATGTCTTTTATTGGCGGAGGTAATTTCTCTATATGTTATAATAGTGGAAACTTTGAAAATCATTTCAACATAAATAGAACCTAAAATATCTAAAAAATCTAGTCAAAACTTTGATTACAAGAATTTCAAGCCTGTGGAGCGACTCAAGCCATTCATGGCTTTCTAGTTTTTAAAACATTTTTGGTTCAAAAAGTAATATCAGGTGTTGTAGACATAGATCAGACTGCACATTTGTGCAGGCTGATCTTCATCTAAACCTACCTAAGCAGGAATACACCAAGGTTCAGCATGGTTAAAATTTAGAAACTTTTGGAAGTCATCTTTATTGGAAAGGTATAGGTTTTGTTTATCCAATCTTTATCAAACTTGGTGGATATGTTTTCTCTTATTTAATTTTTGGGAAACTTGATCAGTGGCTTAGGGAAAAACATTTTGTATAAGAAAAGTACTCAGGTGAGCAATCTAGGGCTAACTTAGCTCTTTTGTAATTTATCTGTGTACATTGAAGGCCAGAGATTTGGTGATATGGCTCTTTGGCTGAACATTTGAATAATTTTTACTTATGATATAATTCTAATAAAATAATCATTCAATTTTTATGAAATAAAGATAAAATGTTTATGTATTTGAAAAGTATTTTACTTGTTTGTATTTCTTTTTTTAAGTTTTGTACATAAACTTGTAATTAAAATTGAGTTCATTTCTGTTGAAGTTTTTATTCAATTTACTTATTAAATAAGTATATAGATTAAAGACTGACATTATTCTAAACCTTGGCCTGCTGTTCACTACATATACAAAGGTTTTACTGGTAATATAGATTAGGATCAGCCTTGACAGGCAACCATTCTGATCATAGCCTACACTACCTGCTTTTTACTGAAGAGTGATTTTTCGGAAAATCATACATGAAATGTCAATCTTGACATTCCCAAAAGGGGCTGGGGTTATATTAGAGAATGGGGCTCTATTAACCCTTATCATGCTGAACCCGGAATATTCCTGCTTTGGCAGGAGCTATGGACAAACAACAGACTTCACATATGTGCAGTCTGATGTTAGTCTACACCACCTGTTTCTCACATTCAAACAAGAATGGTCAATAGATTTAGTTTTTTTAAATTAAAATTGACCTACAGTTGGGACTTTCAGTGCTTTTTGCATTTGATTTTGATGAAAATTTAAAGCCAAAATTTATTCAGCATGACAAGGATTAAAACTTTTAATTTTAACCCCTCGTTTGTTAAACTATGCATGCTATTTTCAGGCAATGTGATACAATTTCATCCTAGATCTTCTAGTATCCACAACCAAACTTCAGAATATTATTCCAGTAAAAGATTTGAGTGCACTCAGTGCGGGAAAGCATTCACCAGGAGAGGTCATCTGGAAGGTCATTTACGTGTTCATTCAGGGGAGAAGCCTTTCCAATGTCCACACTGTGACTTTCGATGTGCACATAAACATCATCTCAAATCTCACATGATTCGACACCTTTGGGAACAGACGAATTAAAGCCTTGCAAGTGTCTGTGCTGTGATCTTAAATGCAACTATAAACATCATCTCAAATCTCATATGATTCGACACGTTCAATAACAGTTGCATTAAAACCATTCCAGTGTCCGCTCTGTGACTTACAATGTGCACACCAACATCATCTATAATCTTACATGATTCAACATATACAGGAGCAGTGGACTGTGGTAAAAAGCTTTTTTACTGTCATACAGTAATTGAGTTATTGACTCATTAAGGTCTTTGATGTCATAGCAAGGGCTGTCATGTAGGTGCCTATAAATATGTTGATACTTATCCATTTATACTTTGATACATGACTGACACATTTATAGAAAATTCTGTACCTTTCCAGTAGTGATGGGTGAATAAATCAATTATAATTGTTAATCTGTTGGTTTTGGCTTTCGATTGTAATAATCAATTAAGAAATTTCATAATTGATAAATCAGTTCCTAGCGAATAAATGAAAGCCATTATATATTCTTTTCGAATTGGACATCAGTTTGAATGCTCATTGTGAAACAGTTGTAAACTGCCTATATGTTTATAGGCAGTTACAACTTTTTCAAGCCGAGCCATGAAGTTAGTAAAAAAATCTTCAGAAAGAGTCTTAAGGTCATGAGTTTTAACCAAACTTTCATATTCTATTTTTCAAAGGATGATACTGGGAGTGCTGTATTAATTTCTAAGAAAATGATAGTACAATAATTGATCAATTGTTGATTTACTCTTCTAACTATAAACTGATTACCGAATGTGATTTGAAACAGATAGCCCAACACTACTTCCAAGTCTTTGTGCTGTGAATTGGGGTGTACACAAAAGAGAATTGATAATTTTGGACTTTTCACAAAAATTTAGAATGTAAACAGAAAACAGACCTGTTGACTTAAGTTATCCTTTATAGTTGAGATAAAAGCCATTCTGGCGTTCAAACTGACTTTTGAACTGAAATTAAATATCACATATTCAGTTATTCACTGTATCAATGATAATGTAACTTCCTATGTATGTTCATTTTGGTTCTATACCATCTAGTTTAACAATTAACTCTTGTCATGCTGAACCTGGATATTCATTCTTCGGAAGGAGGTATAGACACAGATCAGTCTGTACATATGTACAGTCCTATCTTAGTCTATACCACCTGTTTTTCACTTTCAAACCAGAATTGTTAATATTGTTTTCAATGAAAATGACGACATTTTGTAGATCTACATCCAATACCTTTAGCCCTTTGATTTTGATTCAAATTTTAGCCAAACTTTTTTCAGCAAGAAATGGGTTAACAACATCATGTTTTTTTTTAGCTCAACAGTATGGAAAATAGTATTCAAAACCTTACTTTGATCAACATATGGATTATTCTTTTATGCTTGATAATCATTAGTCTATCAAGGAATAATTGTAAATTATCAATTCAATAAACTGACTGCTTTTCCAGTGAAATTAATGAAAAATTAATATCCCATTTTAGTTCATTTTACCCTACTTGACCACATCATAAAGGTCAAAAGGTGACATCATAAGTATGGTAGCAATCACATTCAAAATGACATGCTTCGATTGATTGAATGGGGTTTTACGCCGCTTTCAACATTATTTCAGTTATATCGCGGCGGCCGGAGCACCTAACAATGGATTCCTGGTATTTCTCACGCCAGTACTACCATTACATCCTTTCCTAGCCTCCGACTGCTATTTCACATAGGTTTACGATTATCTACCCATTGGTGAAAGACAAACGTCAGAAAGGATATTTGCCGCCACCGGGGATCGAACCCACGACTTCCAGATTGGAAGTCTTATGCCTAACCAACTGCGCTATGGTGGCGGCTGACATGCTTCGAGAAATTTGAACTAAAATTTTTACATTTTGTTTACTTTATGCATTAAAAATTGGGATAATTGTTGTAATTGTGTTTTGAGTAAAATCGATTGATATTTCATTTCATGAACAACAAAAGCTACATTTTTACTGTTGGCTCTGCCACTTGTGAAAAAATAGCTTTTGTTGTTCACTCAATGAAATATAAATATAAAAATAATCCTCTATATATTTGTTTTGATGTTGCAGAAGTTACCTTAGAAAATTAATGTCTAGGAACAGCAATTCATATGGCTGATTGCAACTATGAACTGTAGCTAAAATATACAAATTTCCCATCCATAGAAATGTTTAATATAAACTGATGTACAGAATATAACTTAACATCAAGTAACATGAACAAAATCATTGGTAAATACAACATTTTATGCGCCCCTGAAGGTGGACATATCATGGGGCCAACTTATTTCTGGCCCTCTTTCGGGTCGGGTGTAGACTGGTCTCACTGTTGAATATCAGAAAAGCCTAATCTAGGCTATTTTGATAGTCAATATGTGGACCAGTCTAGAGCTGGTAGCCCACTTTCTGAGAGATACTCTGATATTGCGGGCAACAGTACCCGCCCAGGGTCAGAAATAAGTTGGCCCATAGTCTCTGTCTGTCCTGACGTCAGTAAATGCAACTCCATGTATAATTATGGAAATTTCTGGGATGAATTTTCAGTTTTTCTTGTCACATGACCTTGTGCATTTTGTGGAGGTTTTGTGATATTTTGCTGGCAAACGATTCCTTAACCCTTGTTTTGCTGAATTAAAATCCTCTTTCAGAATTGCACTCATATCAAAGCGATAAAAGCCCTAGAAGTCAAGGAAGAAGTGCAATCTTTCTTTTTAAAATTAATTTATGAACAAAGCTACAATGAAAGGACACAAACAGGTAGTGTAGACAAAGATCAGACTGCACAAAGGTGCAGGCTGATCTTTGTCTATACATCCTGCCTAAGCAGGAATATTCCGGGTTCAGCATGACAAGGGTTTTTAGGTGAGCAGGGTTGGACAAATAGGGGAGTACGGGAGTCAGAGACTCATTGATTATCAGTTGAGACTTCTTTTCTTTTTGAGTAAGAAGTCTGATTAACTTCTTGGATCATATGAGAATATTTTGAAAAAAAAAAAAACAACAGAAAAAATGAGAAGGGTAGGTTCCTTTTCAACCATTATTAAAACTAAAAGTGTTGAAGATATTACATTTGCTTACATTTTCTTTTGGGAGACAACCACCCTTTGGGGGAGAACATTGTGGAAAAAAAAGAAATTGCTCATGTATATAGGACCGACTGACCGGTAAAATCTAGCCACACACACAGTGTGTTCTATTGTTCTGTCTGGTGGAATTTAGTTCGGGCTGTTAAAAAGTTAGTTTACCAGACCCGAAGTCCAGTAACCAATAGGGGTATATCGTGAAGACTGGGTGAGCGATTTGGAACAGCTTTGTCTCTTTGTTTTTAAACCTTTTGGGACATAAAGATGATATCTCTATAGCAGAAAACCAAATTCTAGATTGGTCCATTAAATTGAAAACCAAAAAACAAATTATAGATTGGTCCGTTAAATTGAAAAATCCAGACTTTATTTTAAAAAGGTGACAGTTTAAATATCGGATCTTTGCCTTGTCTTGGGGCCTGAACTGATCTAGTTAATGCTTACATTTTCAGGGACACTAGAAGCAGTTCCTTATGATTGGTTTCAACTCAATGCTCCAGGAAAAATGAATTATGGAACATCTTATTTAGAAGACAAGAAGCATAAATGTTCAGAGTGTGGAAAAGCATTTTTGACCAACTGGCATCTTGCTCGCCATTTCAAAGTACATTCAGGAGAACGGCCACATCAATGTCCACATTGTGATTTTCGATGTGCACATAAACACCATCTGAAGTCGCATATTATTCGGCATGTACAGAACCAAATGCCACCAAAATAGACCCAAAAGAGGATTTAACTAATAATGACCTTAGTTTAGGCATCATAAGTGTCCATCCTGACGGCGGCACTCATCCTTGCGACTTTATTTTTCCAACCAATTAGTTGATAATTGTTAACCTATGTGGGATAGCAGCTAGAGATTAGAAAAAGGTGTAAAGGTAGTGCATTTGTGAGAAATCCATAGCTGACACAATATAACTGAAAGATTGTTAAAAGTGGCGTAACACCCAATTCAAATGCAATCTTAACTACAAAATGAGATGGAAGGAGAGTTTTTGGGACCAATTTTCTTTTAGCAAGCGCATCATTTTGTATGTAATTACCAAGCAATGTCATGACGTCATTTGCTTAATTGGGTCCGTTTCGATAACGTCAAGTTGGGTGAAAGGAACAAAAGCCGTGTTAAATATTTTGGTCGTTTCACTGGTATGGTAGTGAGATTGTTGAGTGAAAATAAGCTTTTATTTCTCTATAATACACATAAAGCATTAAGGAAATTCCAGTTTTTGTTTGCAATGTAAGATATGAAATAAAGCTGTTCCTCTCAAGATTGTTAATTTTCATTCAACCTTATAAATACACTAGAAGCTTGACTGTTTGCTCAAAAGTGCTAAGAATTTTGGTTTGATGTCTTGATTTTAGAAATTTCATATTAATGTTATAAAAAGCTATATAATTTGGTTATTGGTTATATTTGAAAAACTTTTAGAATAGAATGAGTTTTTCCTGATGTATTTAAAGTGGCTAAGAGTATGTTTCCTATATCCCATAGACAAACTAATTATGGTACCATGTACCATCTAAAAACAAAATAACTGAATGAAATCTTTAAGGAAATAAAAATCTGCTCTTAGAGAAATAAATAACTTGTATTAAATCCTACTTCAGTGAGCAATTTAGTTTGTTGTGTTTTTTACATGGATTCGTAGTCGGAGAGATGTAAAAAATAGAAGTCTTTAACTTGCTTTTCATCTCAGTTTGTCCTATGGCAAGTCACTGGGATCCCATATGGCCAAGTTATTTCCGGCCCTGATCCTGATTGGGCATAGACTGGTCCCATTGTCAACTATCAGAAAAGCCTGTTCTAGACTACTTTCATAGTCGTTATTGGGATCAGTCTAAAACTGTGGTAGCACACTGAGTGGTACACTGACATAGCAAGCCACAATACCTGCCCGGGGCCAGAAATAACTTTGCCGGAAGCACTTTAATGTGAGTGATAACAAATGATGTAATTATCTTTTCCATAGTGTAACTGAAAGATTGTTTAATTTGTGTAAGCAATGAAACAGTGGGAAAACCTTTTAAGATTAAATAGTCTTGAAACTTTTTTAATTCATTTCCTTAAGTTTCCAAATGGTATTTTCAGGCAGTCTGGGGGGTATTCAAAGCCCATCGTACTGGTATTCAACTTATACGCGAGGAATGCCCAAGCAGAACACCAGTCCAGTATTAAAAAGATTTGAATGCATGGAATGTGGAAAAGCTTTATCTACAAAACAAGCACTTGAAAGACACACCAGGGTCCATACAGGAGAAAAACCATACCAATGTCAATACTGCGACTTTCGTTGTTCACATAAATATCATCTCAAATCACATATGATTAAACATTTGAAGGACCAAATAAATTAGAGTAAACAGGAGTTGTCTTTAATGTTTATCTGAATATTGTCTCAATCCACATTCTTCTTCAGGACCAACTTGATTAGAAAATTTAGGAGTGTTTGTATACATTTTATCTCAAGTTACAGATCATTAAAATACAGAGGGACCATTTGTGTTAGAGAAGACAATGCAGTGGTAGACAGAACAATATTTTTCTCAGGAATATCCTGAATTAAACTTAGCATTTCAAAGGCTCATGCAAAAAAAGATATAACTGAATATAAAGATATAGGCCGGTACAACTGTTTCGTGCTGTGCCATCAAATTATATTATGCTGAAATAACTGAAGGACCGATTAGTGTATGAGTGTGTAAGTTGTTCACAAAGTATTATAATTAGGGTTAGATGCAATACTTTTGTTGGTGACTATACTGTTAACAGTATACTTAACTAACAATAGTAATGCTCTATTCTATTGTCAATAGTCAATACTTTGAAGAGAAATTTGACATGAAATGCTGTCTAAGCGGATGTGTTTTCATGACTAATGGTTTGTTTATTCATTAAGTATGGAGTGTTCGGAGATCTTATTATTCTTGTCCAGCAGTTTAATGGGCAACCCAGGACAAGATATTTAGAATAGTCCCAGGATGTCCCTATTTAGATTTCATTCAGGTGAACCCCTTTCAATGTAGTGAGATTAATTGATAATTGGCTAAATATTAAGATTAGTTGATAATTGGCAAACTTTTGATATTCAAAGAAAGCCAATTTAATGCCAAGTTTGATGGCTGAGCACAAAACACTTGTACCCTATTTCTCATAAGGAACACTGCCAGGAGCAATACATAACATGGGCAGGGAGCGTTTATTTAGTATGCATTTTCTGATTTAAAAAATCATTAAAAATGATGTCTTTTAGGCCCTTTTTCCCTTTAATTTGAGGTGATTTTCCTCTAAACAATCATTTACATTCATCTCAAATGAGGAAGAAGTCTCAAAAAGTTCCTAAAATTTAGGCATTTGAAGTGGGTATTCTAAGTAATAAATGTAGGGCGGGGGCGCTACTATTAGGGAGGGCGCTTTTGTTAGAGGAAATACAGTAAATGCCTTTTAACTTATAGGCAGTTACAACTGTTTCACACTGAACATTTGATTTCTATCTATTTGAGATCAATCTAGTTGCACCCCTCATTAAAAGATGTGAAACCCAGGTGAGCAATTGAGGGTAGTCATAGCCTGCTTGCCTCAATACCAAGCTTTTACACATGAGGACAGCATACACTTACAGGGGCCTTATTCAAAGTATTGAACAAGTTTATGCTTTTTTTCAAATTTGCAGAATGCATGTTTGATTTATACTAGACATGTTTGAGTAAAGACAAGAATTCTTATGGTGCACTCGGAAAATCACTTGGTCATTGAACGATCAACCTCTGATGTACATTGACAGAAGTAACGGGAAAATGCTAAAACTACATGTGATGTCAGTTAAAATTGCGTTAGCCCACAAAAGTTTGAGTTAACATTCAAGGTCACCAATGCTACTTGTTTAGGTTGCAGATGTGAAATTAGAGTTGCCTTATTTAAACATTATAAGATCTTTAATTTACGGCTGAAAAATCTTAAATTCTTAGAATACTTTACCTTTTGAGTCTCAATTATAGTAAAAAATACAAATCTTAAGATTGCTCAAGTTGTATCTCACTATTTTTCTTCCACTGTTAACAAAAGGCACTATTTTGATACATACCCATCCCCCTTATATACATCCAAGGTCTGTTGTAGTTTGCAGAAATGGCCCAGGGATGTTCTGAATGCATATAGTTGTGCTATTATCCTTTCAGGTACAAAGTTACGGACTGATGAAAAATTGTCACCTTATGGTCTTCAAGGGGGACACAGCATAAATTTGACCAGTCCTTTAGATGACAGTTTTGACAAAAGTTCTCTATTTCGACACCATTGTGTTCAGTGTGGAAAGTATTTTGGCAGCAATTCGGCCCTTGAGATGCACAAAAACATTCATTCTGGGGCAAAACCCTATAGTTGTCAAATTTGTTCCAAAGATTTCAACCATCGTAGTAATATGTTGCGACACATGAAAACAGTGCATGGGCTTCAAGTGTTGTAAATTATGTAGTCATAGTTGGTAGTGCAAAAGACTCCTAATCTTCTGTCATTGGTTGGATCCCTTATGGCATCACATTGTTTCCAACATTCTTCTCCAACTTATTGGTGGATAATCATAAACCTAAGTAGGACAGCGATTGGAGGCTACAAAAGGATGTACTGGTAGTACTTTTGGGGAAATCTATGAATTCTTGGTTCTCCAGCCTCTGCAAAATGACTGACTGATTGTTAATACCCATTCTCTGTAACGACTTAAACTATTTTGGCACACATGGTCTCTGATTTTGATGAAATTTCATATACAAGAAGGGAATAATGAAAGGAGAAGAAATTGACCAAAAAAATGTTTTTTAGATCATCTGGTTACCATGGCAACGACCTTCAAAGCACGGAATTTTGCAATATTAAGCTTTTTTGAAGCTATATAATTTGGTATTTAAATGAAGATGATAGTTGATTTTGTATGTTTTGGATAATCTAGGACCGAAAATTTTGAACTAGATTTTTTGTTGTGTAAGTTAGTGTCAAAAAGGTTGGTTACCATGACAACAAATATGGCTAATTTTGATAAATTGAATACAAAATGTTGTTTTTAATTTCCAGTTTTTCTTCACTTATGAATGACTTTTGATATGTAGATGGAATTTATTATATAAAAGGAGCAACTAAGATTCAAATTAATTTTGTTGTTGTGCACATTGGTTACCATGACAACGGTAACTATAGCTCATAACTTGGCTGCTTTTGTTACTTTGGAGTTGTTTTTTTAATTTTTGCAGCAAGATAAACCGATGATGATTATTGGAACATATCAAACAAAAAGCGCTCTTTCAAAAACCGCAAAAAAATCATTGGGCCTTTTTGTTACCATGGCAACCATTTTTATTATTTTCTTAAATCAGTTTATTTAAGTCCCTGAAAGTTTATATGTAATAAGAAAAGAGATCAAATTAGCCTCTATCAAAATACAAGAAAAAAGAATAAAAATTTTAATAGTTGCCATGGTAATTTGTCGATACAACCCAAAATTAAGCATTTTTGGGATGATTTTGCAGCCTTTTTCCTAAAAAATTGGACCAATTAACACAACGATTTTGATATATAAGTTAGAGGAAAGTTTGAACTTTATTCAAGATTAAGAAATATTCCGATTGCTTAGTGTTGGATACCCGTATCCAAGGACTAAAAAAGGGCTTTTTGTGAATTATAACATAATTGTTCCCATAGCAACAGGCCATTTCCTTGCAAGTTTTTGAAAAAAAATCTCATATGTCCAAAAAGGTCTATTTGAGCAATTTTACAAATTATCATAACATTGAATTTGAGTTCAATAATCTAGTCATTAGAGGATTCTAAAGAGTTCTGAAGTTGCCTTCATTTAAGGGATATGAATTCGCATTGCCATAGCAACGAACACAAAAATTATTTTTATTTGAAAGTTTATGTGGTATTTCCTTGTTAAACTGAAAACAATGTCTGTATTTTGTCATTACATTTGAAAAAATGCAAAAATCAATATTTAAGTAGGGTATGTATTGTTGCCATGGAAACATAAGTTAACAACATAGGCCCAAAAATATTATTACTTTTTTTGAGAGAACGATGATTGGGAACTTATATGTTGTGTGTTTTTATTTTAGTTTGTGCTGCATTACTGATATATTTGCCTGTAAAAACTCGCAAAAAGAGACTTTTTCAATCTTTAATGTCTGTTTCCATGGCAACCAGAAGTGATATCAAGAATTTTTTCATCTTATTTTTACTTTTGGGTCAGCCCTAGCATCATGTTTAAATTTTATCAAAATTTGAGACATAGCATGCCACAACCCCTATTTAAAAGTGTAAGTGCTTACAGAGAATTGCTATTAAAAGCTATATTGTACTCTATTAAACTATGCCAAATAAATTCTTTTGTAATGACTTCAACGGCATTTGATATGATTTTAAAATGCCGTTAAGTATTGCAAGTTGACTGAATCACATCTATGGACAGTCCATCATTGATTGTGGAGGATATTGAAGACTGGTCACGTGGTACTAGATGTAAGAATATGACTGAATGAGCCATTCAAGACTTAGATTTTGAATTATAGACATTATGAATTAAAAACATTTTGAAATATTAGTATCCTAATGTTTTCAGATTTTAGCTCAACTGGCCAAAGGCCAGTGAGCTATTGTCATGGTGGAGTGTCCGTCATGCGTCCGTGTGTGCGCCCTTGCGTCTATACATCTGTCCGTACGTAAATGTTTTCTTTAAACATCTTCTCTTACACAAATCAAAGAGTGGATTTTGTTGAAACTTGGTATAAATGATCCTTGGGTGACCCTCTTCTTAAATTGGTCAAAAAAATTTGATTGACCCCCCAAATACGGGTGTGGCAGGGCAGGGCATTTTTTCACATTGAAATCTTTAATTTATTCTCCATCCAAACCATTAGGCCAATTTCAATGAAACTTGGCATGGATGTTCCTTGGGTGACCTTTTATTCAAATTGTTCAAGAAAGTTTGATTGGCCCATTAATATGGGCATGGCAGGCCGAGGCTTATTATACCCCCTACCTACGAAGTACAGGGGTTATGTTGGTTTCACCATGTCTGTCTGTTTGTCCATCTCTCTGTTCATCCCTAAAACTTTTTGTTTCCGGACTCTTAACTCATGAACTTGAACATGACCTTAAAATCATGAAACTTTATACAAATGTTGCCTATGACCCAAGTAAGTGCCCTATGGTTTATGGGTCGCCTAGGTCAAAGGTTAAGGTCACAGTCAATTTTTGTTCAAGTTTCCTTTTCGGACTAACTCAAAAACCATGCAACTTAGAATCATGAAACTTTATCGAATGTTGCTAATGACCCAAGAAAGTGCCCTATTGTTTTGGGTTTGCACTGGTCAAAGATCAAGGTCACAGTCAATTTTTCTTCAATTTTCGTTTCCCAACTCTAACACAAAATCCAAGCAACCTAGAATCATGAAACTTTATGCAAATGTTGCTTATGACCCAAGGAAGTGCCCTATTATTTTTGGGTCACATAGCAATGGCTCAGTGCGAAACAGTTGTAACTGCCCATAAACATAAAGGCAGTTACAACTGTATCATGCTGAGCCATCAGTAGGTCAAAGGTCAAGGTCACAGTCAATTTTTGTTAAATTTTGTTTCTGGACTCTAACTCAAGAACTAAGCGACCTAGAATCATGAAACTTCATGCAAATGCTGCATATGACCTCAATATTCGTTAAAAACACATCATTCACTAATAGCACTTGCATTTTGACAAAGTGTTTGTGGGGGGCATAAGTTCACTCTGCGACAGTTCTAGTTTTAAGCCTGAAATCTTTGAATGACATCTCCTTCTCTGATCAGGATATGTCAATCAAACTGATTAAGCCTATCATAGAAGTATTATATTGAAATGTTTCCCTTTAAAATAATTGGACAAAGCCTGGCTAGTTAAATTCATTGGGCTATTAATCCTGGGATTAGGAGTTTGAATCCCTGTTATCTATGGTAAGGTGCTCCAGGTGTCTCTAAATGAGTGAATAACTGTAAAATGGTGTTTAACCCATTTAAGCAAACATACAAGTTGACTTTTGCTTTACACCGAGCAAGTTAAAGAACCATGGCGGATCTCAGCAGTAGTTTCGTCATGTATCCTTGCACTATCCCCCGTAACAACTAACCGTCTTCTGGGGGCGTCGGTCATATGGGCATGTGCTACGGTAGCGACGATAAATAATTGGAAATACACACACACAAGTTGACTTAATACTGATAATATATTTTCCCTGTCTAAAGATTAACCTTTCCCATCAACTGGGATGACTTTATGAATTGTCTGAAAATTTTCCTACAGAACACAAGAAATCGAATCTTAACCCTTGCCATGCTGAACCCTGAATATTCCTGCTTTGGCAGGAGGAATAGACAAAGATCAACTGCACACATTATGCAGTCTGATCTTAGTCTTCACCACCTGACCTTGGTTTGAAAACCAGAAGAGTTTACATATTTTATTTTCAAAAAAGAAAAAAAATACTGACTCACAATTAGATCATCCAGTGCTCTTTGCACTATGATTTTGATATTGATTAAAAGCCAATGTTTTTATTCAGCATGACAAGGGTTAAAGACCAATGACTACTAGGAAGAGTTTCCATGACTAACCGTTAAAAAAAGAATTACTTGATTGAATGCAGAGTAGTAGTATTGACAGCAAAAGTAGTTCTTCTATATTTGCCATAAAGAAAATTAGGAAATCGCCTGCCAATTGTTTGCTCCACTGCTCCCATCAAAATGATTTGTAGACAAGCTGGCTTTTAAAAAAATTAAGAATTTCAGAAAAAAAAAAAATCATGATTTAAATAACAGAAAAAAAATCATAATTTAAATTACAGAAAAAAATTGTTTTTGCTTTTGTAGGAAGTCACTCAAGCATGATGTCTAGCAGCCCATGGGCAAACACAGATCAAACAGATTTAGATAATGGTCGAGTTGTATGTAACATATGTGGCAAATCATTTGCTAAGAACTGGAACCTTCAAGTGCATATGCGTAAACACATGGGCGTTAAACCATTTGCTTGTGAAGTTTGTGGAAAACGATTTACCCAGAAGGCACATAAAACATCGCATATGGTAGTTCATTACAAAGATCTTGGAATATAAGGAATCGTTTGAAGTATTGTGTTTAACCACATGCATAAGACACAATAGAAAAAAGATTACCAAAAAGGTGTTTTATTTCTCTCTTGATATTTAACAACATATGCAACAACAGTCTAGCACTGACTAGTCCTCAGGAAGTAGTAACAGTAATAATTATATGCATTTGAAATAAGTGAAAAAAACATGTGTATAACACATTGAAAATATGAAGTACTTCATCTTCTTCTACAAAGATCTAACAATAGCTCACACATATGAGCTGTGTAGAAAAAGGACTGTGTGACAAAGTTTTATGAAGAAGCTGAAAGAAATAGATATATATAATACATAATTAGTGTTTTGTATGAGAAAAAATATCTAACAAGGTTGGGAGAATTGATCATTGTTGAGGCTCTTCCGAGACAGTTATCAATTCCCTCAATCGAGTTAGATATTTTTTCATACAATACACTAAGTACGTATTATATTTATCTTATAACTTCTATTTGCCTTGTTTTTGTAGATGTTTCTAACAGAAATGCAAGTTTCTAAAAATAACCGCATTATATCACTGTTCTAAAAATAACTATGTGATATCATAAAAAATATGATACAGGTTGTTATCACACGGATATTTGTATAGTTATAATATAAAAATGTATACCATATGTGAAAAATTTGTGAGGTTCATTTGAAATTAATGAATTTTACTTTATTACGTCATGCTCATGGTGAGCTGTAACGGTTATTTAATGTTCATGTTGTGTTGAATGTCATACCAATTCACTATGGAGACTTTTTACCCAATATTTATGGAATTATGTCAGAATGATTGTCTGGTCACATTGTCGACAGGTTTTGATAGGAATGACTATTAGAATTGATAGTTTAAAACTATGTTCATATTCTAGAAAGCACACCTTAGGTCCAATTTTAAGACTTTAAACGAGACGTTTTGCTCAGTACATGTACAAATCCTAGATAAATTGAGAATGATCAATTAAAATAAGACACAAAAAGAGATCTACATGGATGCTTTACACTCATGGTTCTACAATTTTAACCCAATCATAATGAAAATTTATCCAGATACACCAGGTTACAAGGAAGAAACCCCAAATGCTCCATTTGAAACACAAGACTAGGGATCCCTTTCCTAGCTGCCACAATTTTCACACAATATTCCTGAAACTAGCTAATTTTTTATGTTAGGTCATAGAGATATACCATTAAATAGACAGTACCTTTGCAAAAATGGAAATTTGATTTGGAAATCTTTTTAATCTAGTGTTGGGTGAGCCATCTTATACCATCTGGTCCCTGTTATTTCTAGGAGCCTTGCCAGAATAAAGGTCAAACTTAAGATAAAAGTGGTTTTGGTAAATGAGTTTTTAGCTCCACTGGCCGAAGGCCAGAGAGCTATTGTCAGGGCAGTGTGTCCGTTGTTGGTGCATCTGATTGTCCGTCCTTAATGCTTCTTTAAAGATCTTCCACCAAACCAATTGGCAGATTTTCATGGAACTTGGTAGAAATGTTCCTTGCGTGACCCTTTTCAAAAATTGTTCGTGAAATTTTGGTCGGCCCATTAATATGGGTGTTGCAGGGTGGGGCTTTTTTTGAGCCCGAAATCTGTGAACAACATCTCCTCCTGAACCACTGGGCAGATTTCAATGAAACTTTACAAGAATGTTCCTTGGGTGACCCTTTTCAAAAATTGTTCCATGAAATTTTGATTTGCCCATTAGTATTGGCGTGGCAGGGCTTATCTTTAGTCTGAAATCTGTGAACAACATCTCCTGAACCACTAGGCAGATTTCAATGAATCTTTACAAGAATGTTCCTTGGGTGACCCTTTTCAAAAACTGTTCATAAAATTTGATTTGTCCAACGATTGAAATGAAAGGAGGGGCTTATTTAAGTCTTCTCAGTAATCAATTGGTGGACAGCGTCTATTCTTACTTTTAAATCTTGACATAAAATCTCCCTTTCAAGAATTAGGCAAATGTGAATGAAATCTGCCAGAAATTTACATTGAGTTCCACTGGACAAATAAATTTTAGGTGAGCGATTTAGGGTCATTCTGGCCCTCTTGTTTTTAATGCATTTTGCTTTAACATGATATTTTAGTAAATAATTTAATTTTGCATGTATCATTGGAATGCTGTGTAAAGACCATACTTTGTCTGTCTTATACAGACTTGGCCAAGTAGATATGATTTATTATTCCAAAGCGTGCAATGGTTTTCTCTTCTTGTAGGACAAACTGCTGTTCCAGAGGGTCAACTTCAATCAAGGAAGAGAACATATCGTCATGTGTGCCAATATTGCTCCAAATCGTTCCCAGATAGATGGAAACTAAATGTGCATATCCGTTCACATACAGGGGAGAAACCATTTAAATGTCAAGTGTGTGATAAATGCTTTACAGTGAAAAATAGTCTAAGGGTTCATCAGTTGGAACACCATTCTGATGTGCAGTTTTTCTGGTAATATCTGAAGTTTATCATGAAGTTGTTATGATTTGAGATATAAACATGATATGAGCAGGGAAAACAACAAATAAACATGCTTTTTCCTTTGATATGCAGTTTTCTGTTACAAAACTAATTTATTTTGACAAATGATTTTACCATTTACAAGATGTGAATGAGAGGCCTTGAAAGAAAACGTGTGAGGGTTGTTCAGAAAGTTTAAGCCAACTTTGATGATTTTAAAATGAGATCATTTGCAGCAAAAACATTTAAGAACACATTGACTTGGACATGTTCATCTTTGTGTAAGAAATTTCAATAAGTTTGAGTATCTAGATGAGTGGCTGGAACAATTCGAAATAAACTATCTTACAAGACCTGTGGCCAACAACGAATTTATTAACACTTTCCTGTTTTACAAAATTTTGGACCTGTCCAAATTCAAAGGTTTTGCAGACAAAAATTTAAAGTGGATTTAATTTGAAAAATAACCATTCTGTAGGGTAGAAAATGATGTGGAAAAAGAAGAAATTACTTGTCAGAAGCAATTTCTTCTTTTTTCACAATGTTTTCTCAATCATAAAATCACAGGCACGTAAAAAGCTGGGATTAAACAGCAAAGGGTTAAAAGGATATTAAATTTGATACATTTAAAAGGCTTTCTCATTTTTACCTGCAAATATACGCTTGTCTCGGAGAAAAAAGTATAGACTTTTTCCCCGAGATATTGTGTGATTCCTGACAGATCAAATCAATTTTTACAAATCAATTTTTAGCTCCACTGGCTGAAAGCCACTGGGGCTATTGTCATGGCGTTGTGTCCGTTGTGCGTCCGTCCGTGCATCCGTGTGTCCGGTCGTACACTTTTTCTTTAAAAATCTTCTCCTCAGAAACTACTGGATGGATTTCAACCAAACTTCACAGGAATGATCCTTGGGGGACCCTCTTTCAAAGTTGTTCAAGAAATTTTGATCCAATGAAAAACATGGATTTAATGGGCGTGGCTAATTTCCAAATATGGTAAAAAGTGACTTTTCTCAGGTTCTCATTGATGGATACCAATAAAATTTTACATGACTGATCCTTGGGTGACCCTTTATCAGTCTACCAAAAATTATTGTGATCAGATGAAAAATATGCATTTTATGGGCGGAGGTTATTTCTCTATATGTTATATAGTGGAAACTTTGAAAATCATTTTCTCAGAAACTAACTGATAGATATCAACCAAATTTTACATGTTTGATCTTTAACTGACCCTTTATCAGTCTACCAAAAATTATTGTAATCAAATGAAAAATATGTATTTTATGGGCGGAGGTCATTTCTCTCTGTTATATAGTGGAAACTTTGAAAATGTTGTCCATCACTTTAGAGAATATAGCAATTCATAGCAGTGTTCGAAACGATCTTTATTTTCACCATTTTTCAAGTATTTTGCTTAACATCTAATGTTACACATGTTGACAGAGAAAATGCGCATGCCCAAAAACAAACAGGCCGTAAGAACAACAACCGGAACTCGATTTTTGCATTAAAATTAATCGTACAAAGTTTTTCATCTGCTGTAGTTACCAATATTACAACAATCATTTTCTCACAATGTAAGTGATGGATATCAACCAAATTTCACAGGAATGATCCTTGAGTGATTCTTTATCAGTCTATTAAAAAATTTTGTGCTCGGATGAAAAATATGTATTTTATGGGCGGAGGTCATTTCTCTCTATGTTATATAGTGGAAACTTTGAAAATCATTTTCTCAGAATCAAAACGATGGATATCAATCAAACTTCATTAGTATGATCCTTGGGTGATCCATTATCATACAGCCAAAAATTATCGTGATCGGATGAAAATTATGTCTTTTATTGGCGGAGGTCATTTCTCTATATGTTATATAGTGGAAACTTTGAAAATCATTTCAACTTAAATAGAACCCAAAATATCTAAAAAATCTAGTCAAAACTTTGATTACAAGAATTTCAAGCCTGTGGAGCGACTCAAGCCATTCATGGCTTTCTAGTTACTTATGGGGGATTTTTATATCCCCGCATCAAAAGATCTGGGGTATATTGTTTTACCGTTGTCCATCTGTCCATCCTTCTGTCTGTCTGTGAAAAAACTTAACCAAAAAACTGAACATTGCCAATATTTTCAAGGCTATTCAAGGTACAATGCTAATTTTTGGTATGATGATAGATCTCAATGATACACATCTGCTGGTACCAAGGTCACGGTTATGTGACAAGGTCAAGGTCATTTTTCTAAATAATTTTCATTTCGGGGGCATTCCTGTTTCACAAAGACATCTTGTTTCTTTCACTTTATTGTTTAAATTCTCCCAGTAGTGAAGTGACAGGAAATTTCTAAATGTTGTAACTCACAGGTGATATTTTGGGTGCTTATTAAGGGAGAACGATCATAGATTTAACTAATAAATTTAATAAATTTTATACACCTTAAACATATATTTCAAAATATTTCAATTAGGCTTTAAAAACTTTATTGAATTTTGAAATCACACTGAAAATTGCAGACATATTTGCAGTATTAAATATCAAGTAGGTCGTTTTGTGGAAGTCATCGTAATGCTTTTTACAATACAATACCTGGTTGAATGGTCCAGGTTTATTGGTTTTCATCAACATGTTTCATTTTTATGCCCCCGATAGGGAGGCATCATAAATTTGACTTGTCCGTCCGTCTGTCCGTCCGTCCGTCTGTCCGTCCGTCTGTCCGTCCGTCCGTCCGTCCGTCATTCCGTCCAAAAACTTTAACATTGGCCATAACTTCTAAATCAAAGCGGTGTCGGGGGCATTGTCATCTTACAGTGACAGCTCTTGTTTTTTTTTTTTTTAAATGTTTGTTTCTTTTCTGATTGTTATTGTCCTTTGATACTAGTACTTACAGTTTTAGCTCACCTGAGCACAATGTGCTCAAGGTGAGCTTTTGTGATCACCTTTTGTTCGTCCTCCCTCGTGCTTCGGAAGGCATCAACAATTCTTTAAACATCCTCTCAGTAACCATTTTAAACCAAACTTGACAGAAATGTTCCTTGGATGGCCAATCTCAAAACCTGTTCGTGAAAATTTGAAAGACCCCAAAATATGGGCATGGCAGGGCAAGTCTGTTTTTGTCACTGAAATCTTAAAACATCTCAGTAACCATTGGTAGGATTTCAACCAAACTTGGCAGAAATTTTCCTTGTATGAACTTTCTCAAAACTTGTTCTTGAAATTTTGATTGACCCCCAAATATGTGCATGGCAGGGTGGGCAGTTTTTGATCCTGAAATCTTTTAACATTTTCTCCTCAGTAACCATTGGGAGTATTTCAACCAAACTTGGCGTAAATTTACCTTTCGGTGACCCTGCTGAAAACTTGTTCATGAAATTTTGATTGACCCCAAAATAAGGGAATGGCAAGGGGGGAGGGCAGTTTTTGATCCTGAAATCTTTAAACATCTTCTCCTCAGTAACTGATTTTATCCAAACTTCGCAGAAATGTTCCTTGGGTGACCCTTCTCCAAACTTGTTCATGAAAGTTTGATTGAACCCAAATATAGGCATGGCAGGGTGGGCAGATTTTGACCTCGAAATCTTTATACATCTTTTTCTCAGTAAGCACTCGGCAGATTTCGACCAGACTTGGCAGAAATTTTCCTTAGGTGACCCTTCTCATATTTATTGGTGAAATTTTGATTGACTCATAAACTTTGGTGTGGCAGGGAGGGACCTTTTTCATTTTGAAACCTGTGAATAACATCACCTTCTTATCCAAAAAACTTTTCCAGAATATTTCTTTGGTGTCTGTCTTTCAGAAAATGTTTGTGACATTCTAATTGGATTATAAATATAGGCATGGCAGGATTGGCCTATTTTTGCTTAGAATTCTTTGAATAACATCTTCTTAACAGCTAGGGAAATTTCAAAAATTTATTACTAGAATGATATTTTGGTGAGATCCACTGGACCAATAAAATTCAGGTGAGCAGTCTAGGGCCATTCTGGCCCTCTTGTTTTTATAAATATTCTATTACCTTGTTCAGCTCGTCGGACTGTCAATCTAGAGATCCCGGGTTTGGTTCCTGATAGTGGCACTCATTCTTTCCGACTTTTTGTCTCCCACCCCATGGGTCTATAATTGTAGACATATGTGGGACAGCAGTTGGAGACTAGGAAAGGATGCAATGGTAGTACTGGTGTTAGAAATACCAGGAATCCATTGTATGGTGCTCTAGCCATGCGATATAACTGAAAAAATGTTAAAAAGCAGCTTAAAACACCATTCAAACAAAATTTATTACCTTGTTATGTTTAAAGGCATTTATTCAAGCTGCGCCACTTTACCAAACCCTGGGCTAAACAAACATCCGGTTATGTGATTAATAAGAAAAGCTGAGTGAATGAAAGTGAGTTTCAGGTTAAAGCAAAGATAGTTATATGTTTATGAAAATTTTTAGATGTGTACAGCCATTTGTCTAAAAAATATTGGATTTGTCTCAAACTATTCAAACAACCCTCGTATAGCTGTACTATATATATGTATATATTTATATGATGCTGTTTGGATTTGTTTAGTAAAGTTTCAGTTACCGGTATATGTTTTATTGATCAATGTCCACCAAAAGGTTAATATTTTTCAAAATTTATAATCATTTGTTTTTGAAGAAACCAAAGGTACTGCAGAACTTTGTGAATGTCATTATCAACATCGTGGTCGTTATGCAAAAACTTTGTAAATTTTGCTTTAAACTTAGAATATTAGGATCACCATAAAAGGTGAATCCTATTATTATCAAGGGGGCAACTCTGAATGAAACTTTGTTATTAATTTGTCCCATTTAAGATTTTTATGCCCTCACATTATTAAAAGCCTGTTTACACATTTTTGATTTTTGGCTATGTTGCTGCTACGATTCACCATGATTTGTAAAATCGTCATGTACCATGGTGAATCGTAGTAGAACAGTGGTGAATCATGGTGACTTTTGATGAATTTTGATGATTCAGGAAACTCCATGGATGCGCTACAGAAAGTTTTACGCTGTTTAAAACATTTGTTGCGAATCATGGTGGTTATTTGGTGTGGCCTAATTCGTAGCAAAATCGTGCTTATTCCTACTGACACCATAGCTATATACAGGGCTATTAGTGAGAGGTGTTCCTGGTCGTGTAATTTTTGACATTACATATTCTCATGATTCACCACAATTTAAGTATGGTTGTTCAACGAATCATCCATGGTTTCGCTACAGAGCTCCTTGGTCACAACCAAGGCTGATGGGAACCGTACAAGCACTTTGAGCATTTGTTGCACAACTGTGGTCAATCCTCATTGACCGTAGGGTTACTGTAATGAATCATCATTATTTCGTAGCAATACCTTACAGGCACCGCTACTATTGTGGACACTCTTCCTAGAATATTTCTACTTTTCGCCATGTTTCATCCCAATCCATTCTGAGAAATCTGGGTGAATCGTGGTGAATCGTAGAGAAAATCATGAATGTGTAAACAGGTCTTAAGATCAGGCACATGTTGTTATACTATTTTCTCTATATTTGTCAGTCTGCCTGTCTGCAAAAAAAAGTTATTTCTGGGGCATTTTAAGTTTCACACTTTGTTAATTAACTTATCCAACAATAGAATGCCAGGTACCCATAATTGACACCAATGTCAGCTTGGATGTCGTTAATCAAAAAGTTGACCTTATTTTGTCTTTTTGTTGTTGTTTGAATGGTGGATATGACAATCTTTGATTGCATTGTTGATGTGACAACCTTGATCACAAAGATCTTTGTTAATAATGAAAATTTATATTTGAAAGTTGACATGATTGTGTGTCAACCTTCAGGAACTTGTGGATTACATACCATCTAGTGAGATAACTAAAGACATTCTAGGATTTTTCTAATTTTTAGCTCCAGAGGCCGAAGGCCACTGGGGCTATTGTCATGGAGTTGTATCCGTCTTGTGTCCGTGTGTCAGGTCGTGAACCTTTTCTTTAAAAATCTTCTCCCCAGAAACTACTGGATGAATTTCAACCAAAGTTCACAGGAATGATCCTTGGGTTACCCTTTTTCAAAGTGTTTCAAAAAATTTTGATCCAATGAAAAACATGGATTTAATGGGTGTGGCTAATTTCTAAATTTGTGAGTTTTCTCAGGTTCTAATTTATGGATACCAATAAAATTTTTACATGAATGATCCTTGGGTGACTCTTTATCTGTCTACAAAAAAAAAAAAAATATTGGATGAAAAATATGTATTTTATGGGCGGAGGTCATTGCTCTAAATGTTATACAAATGAAAATTTGAAAATCATTTCCTCAGAATGTGATTGATGGATATCACCCAAAGCTCACTGGAATAGTACTTGAGTGATCCCTTATCAGTCAACCAAAAATTATTGTGATCGGATGAAAAATATGTATTTAATGGGCGGAGGAAATTTCTTTAGATGTTATATAGTGGAAACTTTGAAAATCATTTTCTCGGAATGTAACATATGGATATCAACCAAACTTCATTGGTATGATCCTTGGGTGGGTGACTCATCATCATGCAGCGGAAACTTTGAAAATCAATTTCTTAGAATGTAAGAGATGGTTATTATCCAAATTTAAGTGGAATGATCCTTGAGTGACCCTTTATCATTCTACCAAAAATTATTGTGATTGGATGAAAAATATGCATTTTTTGGGCAGAGGTCATTTCTCTATATGTTATATTGTGGAAACATTGAAAATCATTTTCTCAGAATGTAACATATGGATATCAACCAAACTTCATTGGTATGATCCTTGGGTGACTCATCATCATGCAGCTTAAAAATATTGTGATTGGATGATGGATGAAAAATATGTCTTTTATGGGCGGAGGTCATTTCTCTATATGTTATATAGTGGAAACTTTGAAAGTCATTTTCAACATCATTCTGTAGAACCCAAAATATCTAAAAATCTTGTCTAAACTTTTATTTGCTATTACAAGAATTTCAAGCCTGTGGAGTGACTTTAGCCATTCATGGCTTTCTAGTTCGCCTTTACTTTTCCAATTCTTAGTCACTGCTAA
The DNA here is from genome assembly GCA_948146395.1 of Fragum whitleyi. Classification (NCBI taxonomy): domain Eukaryota; kingdom Metazoa; phylum Mollusca; class Bivalvia; order Cardiida; family Cardiidae; genus Fragum; species Fragum whitleyi. Next base: position 29,470,768 of record OX411559.1, on the reverse strand, counting down.
GCTAATCTAGCGGAGTTCACATGGGCACAATGTCGTCTTATGAATTGAGTTTCTTTTCTTTTTATTCTAACTTTTATTTTAAAAATAATCTTCTTAATTAACAATTTTCAAATCACATGCAATCTTGTCAGTAAATGACCCCTAGTACTAACACCCATTTCTTATAGATTAAAGAATGATTAAATACGTGAAGGACCTAATGTTTTGGTGCTTAAATGGCATATAGTTTAAATATGGAAGATCAGGTGCTGATGTTTTATCAGAGTTACTTCTAACCAATTTGTCAACTTAATATGTATATACTTTATTTTCAGGTGAAAACCCTTTACAAATGCCCGAGAACTTAAAACATCTTGGTTTACGATTCCATAGTTGTCCGGTTTGTCAACGGGCGTTTCCGGATCGTTGGAAATTCAATCGTCACATGAGGTCCCATACAGGGGAGAAACCATATCAGTGTACAATTTGTGAGAAAAAATTCAAGGAAAAATCCATCCTTAAGAGTCATCTTGCCAAAAAACATTTCATATTTGATATGGGAAATCTATGAAGGAAAATATTAGAACTTGAAGTCAGAATAGCCCCTCTCCCCAAATTATTTTGCCTTAAAGGTACATTTTTAGCTCGGCTGTTTTCGGAGAAAACCCGAGGTATTGCTATAGCCTTGGTGTCGTCGTCGTTGTCGTCGTTGTCGTCGTCGTCGTTGTCGTCGTGCGAAAACTTTGACATTTTGTGATAACTTTTGAATGGTAAGTGATAGGGCTTTCATATTCCACATGATGATTGCCTGGGACAAGACCTTTCTGTTGGTACCAAGTTCAAGGTCATCAGTCAAGTTCAAGGTCACTTTTCAAGGTCAAACTTTTGAAAAAAATGCAAAAATTTTGACAAATTGCCATAACTTTTGAATGTTTAGTGATAGGGTCTTCATATTTCACATGATGATTGCCTGGGACAAGCACTTTCTGTTGGTTCCAAATTCAAGGTCATCAGTCAAGGTCAAGGTCATTTTTCAAGGTCAAATTTGTATAAAAAATGCAAAAACTTTGACATTTTACAATAACTTTTGAATGGTTAGTGATAGGGCCTTTATATTTCACATGATGGTGGCCTGGGACAAGACCTTTCTGTTGTTACCAAGATCAAGGTCATCTGTCAAGTTCAAGGTCATATTTTAAGGTCAGACTTGTGAAAAAAATGCAAAATCTTTGACATATTGCAATTACTTTGAATGTTTAGTGATAGGGTCTTCATATTTCACATGATGATTGCCTGGGACAAGCACTTTCTGTTGGTTCCAAATTCAAGGTCACCATTAAAGGTCAAGGTCATTTTTCAAGGTCAAATTTGTGAAAAAAATGCAAAAATCTTTTTTTATTTTTGTGATATCTCTGGTTCTACTGAAGGCATTCACATGAAACTTGGCACACTTATTCACCATCAAAAGGGCAACCTTTTTTTCAAGGGGGATAACTTTTGAAACATTTTCTGCAAATTACGCCCCTTTGTCTACTTAGTTTTTTTCACCATCCATTAGTTTTTTTACCATCCAGCACTTACAGCCGAGCGTAGGCACCCGTAGGCGGTGCTCTTGTTACTTATGAAACAGTCTTTGTTTAAGGAAGTGGAACCATAATAGTTCTGCAACATTTGGTCGTCAAAAAACTTAAAATAGTATTAACTGGGGTTTCCTAATGATTTTGTTGGGGAACCTTGGTTAACATTGTGAAAGATCATGAGTCCTGAAATGTTGCAGAAGTATTAATCTGGCACTTGTTCACCTGAAAACAAGTTTGGTTATGATTTCTTTAGGAAATCTTGGTTAACATTGTGAAATATTATGAGTTCCACTACCTTAACATGCTTGTTTTGTTATTGTTACCTTGCTAGAAGTCTTCATGTAAAAGAGCTTAAATATTCTTTGGCTGTACAGTCATTCTTGCTCAAGCGACCAGGTCTATTAAGCGACCATTTTCATTGAACAATTGTTTTTAACAGCCCATGTACAATTCAAATTTTCTTAATAGTAGATATTATTGGTCTTAAAATAATTAAAAATGAATCCATTCTTGTTAAAACTCATTGAAATGGTCTCCATTAGATGAATTCTTTGAGTTTTATTGACAGTTTTATTCAGAAATTGGCTAGAAAATACATGTAAACCAAAATATTGTTTTTTTAATTTGTAAACATTAGACAGGTACTAAGCGACCATTCTCTAATGACCGCTTGTAAGTGCCTGCTTAAAACACATTTTACTGTTATATTCTTACACGATTTTGCTGGCTTTATTGTTTTATAGAAGAGAAATTAATTTTATCGTTTTTGTTCATATACCATATGAGGAAAACTTTCTTTGGAGGGAAAATTGAATTAATCATGTAGAAATTTATTTTTCTTTGCTTTCTGAGCTGCATTTCAACTCTATATTTCACATTTTCTATGTAATATATAAAAACAGATTAATTATATAATTTTATTGATCTTTATTTGTTATTTCTCAAATATTTATTTTGATACCACAGTTTTGATAGATGAGAGGAATATAATTTTACTGATGTCCATCTGTCTGCATTTCCATCTGCCTGATCATAATTAAATATGTGAAGTAAGCAATCCCTTGTAAGTTCAGCCATATTTCAGTTACAAGCACATATTTGATGTTTACAAGACCAAACTAAACATAACTATTTCAGAAAGGTCAAGGTCAAAATTTCCAATGACTTTGATGATTTCGAAATTTACCTGTAAATTGAACATTTTCTTTCAACTTCAGTTTTACTTGGGCACTATTCACATTATATGTCTGAGATAGCATGTAATCCAAGTCAGCACATATTGAGTTTGCGCAATACTATTGTAAGTAACTATAAATATATAGGCACTTACAATAGTATTAGGCTGATCCCGCAAAATTTATTATACCCCCCACCTACGAAGTAGAGGGGGGTATATTGGTTTCACCATGTCTGTCTGTCTGTCCATCCGTCCGTCCATCCGTCCGTCTGTCCATCCATCCGTCCGTCCGTCCGTCCGTCCGTAGATCTTTTCGTTTCCGGACTCTAACTCAAGAACCAAATGACCTACAATCATGAAACTTTACACAAATGTTCCTTATGACCCAAGGAAGTGCCCTATCGTTTTTGGGTCATGTAGGTCAAAGGTCAAGGTCACAGTCAGCTTTTGTTCAATTTTCGTTTCCGGACTCTAACTCAAGAATCAAGTGGCCTACAATCATGAAACTTTATACAAATGTTCCTTATGATTGCATTCTGACAAAGCGCTTGTGGGGGGGGTATTAGTCCGCTCTGCGACAGTTCTAGTTATAACAGTCTATATCAAGATCTTGAAGTAACAAGATCAAACCTTTAAAAAGAAAAATTATTCTTATTGGCTCCATCTTCAACCACCCATCTTGGTATTTTTGTATTTTATTATGTAATCACTAAAAGCATATTTTTTTTTTCTATTGAAGAAAATATTTTGGTTTGGCCATTTACATATTTTAGGAATGTTAGCTCTCAAACTGTTTGTAAAAAATATTATGATACGCTGTGTATATATTAGATATATAAATGAGTATTTCATGAACATTGTTCAAATATTATTATTTCCCTTGAAGTATTTCCTAATTGGAGCCATATACTATAATACGCCATTACTATCCAGCAAGAATTAAGACTTGTCCACAATCCCCATCAAGAAAAACATAAATGGCCTTGATACAGGTGCTGATAAACGAAATATCCACCCGCTCACTTTTATTTGCTCACCTGAGCCAAAGTGCTCAAGGTGAATTATTGTGATCGTAGAATGTCCGTCGTGCGTCATCAATCATGCGTTGTGCGTCGTCCACAATTTCTTTAAACATCTTCTCCTCCTAAACCAGTGGGCCAATCTTGATGAAACTTGGCAGTGATCTTCCTTGGGTCAAGCTCTACCAAAGTTGTTCAAGTAAATGAAATCCACCTTAACTTTCCCTTTACCCTTAACAAAAAGGGTGAAAATATGAAAATCTTTTTCTCTGAAACCAGAAGGCAGACAGCTGTCATATTTAGTATGAAGCATCATCTAGTAGACCTTTACCAAGTTTGTACATATCAAGACCCTAGGATCATACTTGGGCTCCACAAGGGCGCAACCCTTTTAACATAGAATCAAAGAGCAAAAATCATAAAAAATCTTCTTCTCTGAAAGCAGAGGGCAGACAGCTTTCATTTTTGGTATGTGGCATCACCTAGTGGGCCTCTACCAAGTTTGTTCATATTAAGACCCTTGGGTCATATTCAGGCTCCACCGGGGCGCATCCCTATTAGCTATTCTGAGCACGAAGGGTAAAAAATGAAAACCTTCAAAAATCTTCTTCTCTGAAACCAGAAGGCAGACAGCTTTCATATTTGGTATGTAGCATCATCTAGTGGACCTCTATCACGTTTGTACATATCAAGACCCTAGGATCATATTTGGGCTCCACCAGGGCGCAACCCTTTTTACATAGAATCAAAGAGCAAAAAGGCATATCTGTCTTTCTCTTCGCTGAAAATGTTCCATGGTATTGATCTTAGGCAATTATCTTCTTTTTGACATCTGTCTATCTAATTAATGTGATGTCCCAGGGGTCAAAGAGACTCAGGTGAGCAATCTAGGACCATCTTGGTCCTCTTGTTTGTCGGATCATCCTGAAATTTTCTCAGAATGATTGTCTTGATGAAATCTCGGACAAGGTGGAAATTGGGTCAAGTAGGGTCAAAAATAAGGTTAGGGGGTCAAATCTTAAAAAAACCTTTTAGACACTCTAGAGGCCACATGTTTCGCCCGATCAACCTGAAATTTTGTCAGAATGATTGTCTTGATGAAATCTGGGACAAGTTCAAAATTGGATCAAGTAGGGTAAAAAGTGAGGTCACAGGGTCAAATCTTTGAAAAACCTTGTAGTCACTCTCAAACCCGTATTTTTTGCTCAATCAACCTGAATATTGCTCAAGTTCGAAATTGGGTCCAGTGGGGTCAAAAATGAGGTCACTTGGTCAAATCATAGAAAAACCTTGTAGACACTCTGGAAGCCATATTTTTGCTCAATTAATCTGAATATTGATCAGAATGGTCATCTTAATGAAATCTAGGTCACGTTTGAAATTTGGTCAAGTGGGGTAAAAAACTAGGTCATGGGATCAAATCTAGAAAAACCTTTGCCCAATCAACCTGAAATTTGGTCAGAATTCCTCATCCTTTCAAGGTCTACTTTTAACAATTTTTGACAATTCACTCAGGTGAGCGATTTAGGGCCACTATGGCCCTCTTGTTAAAATTTGCCCCGGCGGCCAGGTGAGTCCAGTTCTGTTACATTTGCTTATCCTGTCAACCTGTGTTGCCCCATGTTCATCCCTTTTTAGCCATGCTTGTCTGAAACAGGGCGCCTTTCAATAAACCCACCAGGTACACTTATGAAGAAGAGATTATATTTGTTGGACTGTCTGTCTGACAGTCTGTAGACCCTTTTGTTTACAGACTCTAATTCAAGAACTAAGTAATCTACAACCAGGCATGTGGAAATACAGATTCTCTCCACTTGTCTTTGGACAAGTAAAGTGTAATTTTCTACTTGTCCAGGATTAAACTGAACCTGTCCACAAAACAATTGCATAGAAAAATTTTGAGAAAACATTGTTTTTTACGAAGAAAATGCTGAAACCCAGAATTTTCTTCATTAAAAACAGTATTTTCTTCTCTTTGGTACAAACAATAAGCTTATTAATCTCTTGATCTATAGAGTGCCATGCCAAGATTTGCCCTGGTATTTACTTATCTACAGACAAGTGGACTTTCAAAATGTACTTGTCCGCAGGTAGAAAAGCCCATGTTGGACAAGTCGGGCATGGGAATTCCACACCCCTGCCTTTATACTAATGTTGCCCATGACCCAAGGAGATGCCCTTTTAATTTGCATCACAATCTTCAAAGGTTAAGTCACAATTGAACTGTTCAAAAACCACAAACATAACTTTGCAAAAGTGCCAGTGTGGGTAAAAAACACCTTTGCGACAGATTATATAGGTATCAGAGTTGAGCCAAGTAATAAGGTTTATAAAAGTTGCCAGGTTGAAAGATGTGCTTTTTCGGGGCAACCTTGTTTCTTTAGAACTGATTGTTGTCAATCAAAGATTTAAGAATGAACCGAGCCTTTTCACATAAATGATTATTCAAACTTTGTCTTTTCTTTTGAGTCTGGGAATTTATATGGCAGTGATTTTAGTGATTTTATATCAAAGAAAATATTGTATAATTCAGAAATTGCTTGTGTCAAGCAATTTCTTCTTTTTTGCACAATATTTTCTATTCCATAGGACGGTTTCTTTCAAAATTTCTTTCAAATTTTATTGTCTGCAACCTGTTACAGTTGACCAGTCTAGAATTTATTGGATAGTAAGGGGGATGGAACCTCTACTCTTTGTCAGATGTCTTGGATATTTATGGATGTAGATTGTTCATATGCCCTGTACCTAGCTTATATATAAGTGGAATCTAGGTTGATTTTCTCCTGTCTAGATTGGTCCAATTCTTGATTTTAGACTGTATTTTGATGGATTTTAGTTTCATTAAAACACATAAACGTACATGCATAAATTCATTCAATCTGCAAGCTGCCATCAAAGCAAAGTTGGTTGTGCCCCAGTCTGTCAATCTAGAGGTCCTGGGTACGATCCCTGATGGCGGCACTCATCCTCTCTGGCTAATTGTCTTCAACCAATGGGTTGATTATTGTAGACATTTGTGGAATAGTAGCTGGAGACGAGGAAAGGGTGTAATGGTAGTTCTGGTCGCCCCAACATAATTGATAGGTTATTGAAAGCGCCAGTAAACCCCATTCAAGCAAACAAATCATAAAAACTGAAAATATAGATCCATTTTCTTTAAAAGAAATGAACAATTAGAAGTGATAGCACACTCGAGCAAAATGTCTTCTTGCAAAAATCATATCCAAAGTTTCATAAAAGGAAATTAAGGGTGGATCATTTTATGGTTGGGATTGAATAGTATTTTTAGTTAGTGAAAGACTCACATTTATCCTGTAATATGGATTATCTGAATTCTTACAAAAAAGATGTATACCAGATCTATAAGTGCATTTTGTGATCTTGAAGCTTTGTCTTATTTTCAAAACTTAGGTGAGCAAAATAGGCAATATTTCAATGTTTCATGGCCTTATTTTCAATAGAGACCAATTGACAGTATGACAAAATTTCTAGAATAACTGAGACTGACGTCATTTAACTACAAAAATATAAGTTATCTTTTTAAGGAAAAAGAATACCGGTACATTGATTGTTTTTTTTCCTAAAGAGGCATAAGTTTTACCAGCTTTCCACATCTCATCCAACTTAGATCTGTTTTTATTTCTTACAAAATCTCAAAAAATATGACATATTCTGCCTTTGTGTTAGACTGGTTCCACTTTCCACTATAAAGCCGACAGTCACCAAAAAACAGTCACACGGTATTGGCTTTTCAGCATGTAATGACGTACACTCACCTAGCACTTCTGATTTGCTTATGAATTGTTTGTAAACAACAATTCAGGAGGGGTTGCCAATTTGCCTTTAGTGTAAGTTTGTTTTTAAGGTAATGTATGTAAAGAAAACATATATTCATAGATAATCTATATAACTAAAGTTTTTTTGTCAGTATGTAACCTTTCAACAGAGGTATTAATGAATGAATGAAATTATCACTTGAACCTTTGTTGCGAAGCGAGCCTCGAATTTTCTTGCATGGACAGGTCTCTAGACATCTAAAAATCAGTGTATACCTGTCGGCTTCATACATGAGTCGACAGTAGTAACAGTCTAGCCCTTGTGTATGCCCTTGTGTATGTGCGCTGTTATGTTTGTAAAATGTATAATGGTTATCCCATGTCTATATTTTTGCTCACCTGAGCACATCGTGCTTAAGGTGAGCTTTTGTGATCGTTGAATGTCCGTCGTGCGGTGTGCGTCGTCCGGCGACCGGCATAAACAATCTTAGTGTCTACACTCTAGAGGCCACAAATATGGCCCAATCTTCATGAACTTGGTCAGAATGTTGGCCAGGTCACAAGGATGAAACCTTTTGAAAATGGGAAGGATCCAAGCCAAATCACAGGAAAAGGGGCCTTAAAGACAATTTTCTTGTTTACATCCTAGAGGCCACAAATATGGCCCAATCTTCATGAAACTTTTCCAGAATGAAGGCCTGGTCTCAAGGATTAACCCTATTGAAAATGGGAAGGATCCATGCCATATCATGGGAAAAGGGCCTTAATGACAATTTTCTTGTTTACACTCTAGAGGCCACAAATATGGCCCAATCTTCATGAAACTTGGTTAGAATATTGGCCTGGTCACAAGGATTTACCCTATTGAAAATGGGAAGGATCCATGCCATATCACAGGAAAAGGGGCCTTAAAGACAATTATCTTGTTAAAGCTCTTGAAGCCACAATTATGGCCCAATCTTCATGAAACTTGGTCCAAATATTGGCCAGGTCACAAGGATTAGCTACAATGAAAAAGGGAAGGATCCGTGCCATATCACAGGAAAAGGGGCCTTAATTATAATTTTCTTGTTTTAGCCCTAGAGGCCACAAATATGGCCAAATCTTCATGAAACTTGGTCAGAGTGTTGGCCAAATCACAAGGATGATGCCTATTGAAAATGGGAAGGATCCATGCCATATCAATGGAAAAAGGGCCTTAACGACAAATATCTTGTAAAAGCTCTTGAAGCAACAATTATGGCCCAACCTTCAAGAAACTTGGTTTAGAATGTTGGTCAAGTCGCAAAAATGAACCCTTTTGAAAATGGAAAGGATCCATGCCATATCACAGGAAAAGGGGCCTTAATTATAATTTTCTTGTTATAACTCAAGAGGCCATAATTTCGGCCCAAACTTCTTGAAACTTGGTTTAGTGTTGAAATAGTCTTCTTTATGACATCTGCCTATTTAATTGATTTGATGTCACAGGGGTCAAAAAGACTAAGGTGAGCGATCTAGGACCATCATGGTCCTCTTGTTACTTGATGTGATGTCAAAGTGCTCAAAGAGACTCAGGTGAGCGATCTAGGACCATCATGGTCCTCTTGTTAGAATTGGTCTGGGAATTTTCCAATACCTTGACTAATAGGTAAATGTATGTAGAATATTTTAGATCTTTCTAGAAAGGACTTTTAGAAAGTGATTCAAGCTCTAGAATCTTCAAATGTTCTATGCTATTCTAGATTGTTCTATGGTATTATATAAAGGGATTCCTACAGCATTCTTGGTGCACTTGGTTTAGACTAATTGTATTTAGTAGTACTGTGTTAAACAAAAAGGGGATTTCACGTTTTCTGAAAAGTTTGATTAAAAGTGTGGTTAGTTTTAAATTCGGATATAAATGGACTTATTATTTGTGGACCAGGAACTTAATTCATTTGGATCTAAAATTAAAACTTTAGGATTAAGCATTCAAGGTATTGTAATTTGTTTTTGTATTAATTTCATATTGTCAATAATTCTGTTATTATTGTCAATAAATATTGTTAATTGTAAATTTGTTGCTGGCTTCTTCATTCTTGTTAGATTTGCACGTAACATTTGGGGGCTCGTCCGGGATATGAACCAGGGACCTCTCGCATCCCAAGCAAAAATCATACCCCTAGAAGCTCATGCATTCATACGTGCATAACAGCGCATAGATGATATTGACAATCACATGGATGTATGGTTTTCTCCCCTTTTAGAGCTGACATTTCTATGTTCTTTTGATCTTTCATACTTTTAGCTATTGCACATATTTTCATGTCTGTTTTATACCGGTGTACATCCCTTTATGCACATATTAAAAAACATAAATATTCCCTCCATGTTATCTGTATTCTTGTTTGCAATTATATTTTATTTATCCAAACACGAAAATAGGTCTTATATATTTTTCTTACAGAAAAAAAATTGGGTAAATTATTCTAACATCTGAAAGATTTCTAGCGCGATATTCTTTATCCTGTAGGGATCAGGCCAGAACCAAATAGAGATGTGTATAGATTTGTGTGTCCATACTGTGGCAAGCGGTTTCCAAGGAATTCCAAACTGATTAATCACGTTCGAGTTCACACAAATGAGCGTCCATTCAAGTGTCATCTATGTGATAAAGCGTTTAAGGAGAAAGGAACTTTAAAAGGTCACATGATGGTGCATCTATATACAAAGAAAATCTGAATTGAAGAGACTGATCAAAATCACTTACTTTTAAACTATTTATTGTGTCGGTTAAACTGGGTTGTTCACAAAATAATAATAATAGATAACGGAAAGAATGTCATCTGTGTAAATAATTTGAATGGGAGGGAAAGACTCCATCATGATTACCTTAAAAATGCTTTTTCCAAAAATCGGATAAATTTAGATTTATACATATCCAGAAGTGGACTGATGCAAGATTCTGAGATGTGAATACATATATAATCTCTATTTAATTTTTTCTAATTGAGATTGAAGGTATATAGTTTTGTGTCTACTTTGTGACAAGTTTTAAATATTTACTGCATAAAATGTTATTTCATTATAATCACCATTATTAGATGTATATTGTTTTGATTAGAAATATGTAGCCGGATATCATGCTATGAGTGTAGAGCCTAATTTACGGCCATTTGAAGTCCATGCAGTCATTTGCTATGATCTGTCTTGATGTGTACACAGTCTTTTAAAGTTTTGGATCATAGTGATAATACTACCTTTTCACCTTACATGAGCACATGCCTATGGTGAACTTTAGTGATTATTGAATGTCCCTTGTCTGTCATCTTTCATCAACAATTCTAATTATTAAATTCCTAAGTTCCAAGTGCCATAATCGATATGAGACTTGGTCAGTATATTTTTCCAGTCATAAAGATGAATCCTTTGATGGAAGCATGGTAAAAGGAATTAAAATGACAATGTCTTATATGGGCTCTTTAGATTGACCTTTCTTTGACCTTTTTCCCTCATCGTTTGTCTGTCAACAATTTCTTGAAACGTCATCTAAACCAATGGGCCAATTTCAAATATTTTTGGCATCTATTATTTTCCTTAGATGGGGACCTAAGATAATTGAAAAAATTCAAATTTGTAAAAATTGGTTGTCATTGCAATTTAAATTTTCATGCCAATTTAACCAAATTTGGAAGTAAGTGTCCCTTTAGCAAAGATTTTGAGTGTGTAAAAATATTCTTGGGTGGGTGACAAAGAACCAACCTACCTTAGCCTGTTTTACATGTAAAATATGTGACTTTTATAGACTATCTTAAACCCAATTAGGGTAGATTATAATGTGAGATAAGGGAATTTTCTTGTAATGAGCCATGCCCTTTTTAAGCAAAATTTTTCTGAGTTGTTATGCCTTAACTTCTTGAATAATACAGTTCAGAGATTCCTAGATTTTAAACGACAAAGGAACCATTCTCCAGATGCTTCCGACCTTTAAGTCTCTTGGATTATTATTGGTATCAGCCACCCCCCTGCAATTTTCTGTCATATGGATCAGACACTATACATTTCACGATACTAATACATGTATTTGTAGATTGAATAAGTTATCCTTTCTTTTAAAATGCTTTTGGTGGTTTTATCTAGGAAAAATGGTGTATTATCATTTTGATAAACTCGCATCTTACCAGTGAAATTATCAAAAACTTAAACCCCGCTTTGGTTCATTTTATCCTGTCTGATGTCATTTAAGAGGAGCCCCAAAAGTGACGTCATCATGAATGATGGATAGCGTTCACATGTAAAATGATGTGCTGTAATAAAATTAAAATTTGTCCTAAAAGTTTCACATTTTGTCTCATTTGTGCATTAAATAAATAGATTTGTTTTTCAAGTAATATCTATTGATATTGCATTTTGTGAACATTAAAGCTACATTTTATAGTGAAAATTAGCTTTTGTTGTTTATTCAATGAAATATACATTGATCTTGCAATTGAATGATTATGCACTATTTATTCTTCTTTAGGTTCAAGATTCCAACCTCCTGCTGCCTTTTTCAAATTTGTTTGTCCCCACTGCAGCAAGCCATGTTCGAGTAACTGGAAGTTAGAGGCACATATCCGTAAACATACAGGAGAGAAACCATTCCGATGTACAATGTGTGAGGCGGCTTTCAAGCAGAAACGATCCTTACAGCACCACATCCTTGCTAAACACCAGAATTACAGATAATGTCTGTCCTGAAAAATAAATCTTTAAAATGTTTTGAGGATAAACATTTAGTTTAAGGGACATCCTCTCCATTCTTCAAAATGAATAACAATTTTGTCCGGAATAGTGCATTATTGTTCCTGCAACATTGATAATTTGTTTTACAAAGTCTTTATAGAATAATGTAATTAGATGTGACAAATCGTGAACATTTTCGGGAACAAAATCCCTTTTACGTTTACCAACACTTCTGTTAACAATAAAACACTATGTTAGGCAAAGCAAATACTGTTTGTGTTTTAGATTTTACGGATAAAATGTCATGACATACATTTACATACCAATACTTGAGCAACGCATGATGGCTAACATTTTAAGAAGCAACTGGTTCAAGTGACAAATCTTAACAACACTCAAGAGTAGGAAAATTCTGCTTGAAGAAGCACATGAAATATCATGTACTACAGAAATGTATTTGTGGAATAACATTTGTATAGAAACTTATTTTCACAACCAATTCATCTTGAAGAGAGATATACCTTGGTTTATTTGACCCAAATTCGACCTCTGTGGAAAAAATGCTTCAAAAACAATTACAGTTATATTTTATGAGTATACAAATAACATTCCATATCTAGTGTTATTCATTCCTATGAAAGAACGTGCAAAGCCGAATAGGAATAATCATATCTTAATTCATCGAAATAGCAGGGGTCAGATTTGGGTCAATAAAATCCTGCTATATAAGAAGCATAATGTAATTTTCCATGTAAAACATTTCATGGAGAGACCGCAGGATTTTGTAAAAAAAAAACAAAAAAACCTAAGAATGACTTTAATACAAGAACTAAGTAATCTTCAATCTTGAAGCTTTATACAAATGTTGCCCATGACCCAAGGAGATGCCCTATTAATTTTTGGTCACGATTGTCAAAGGTCATGTCACAATTGACCTTTGTTCAAAAACTATTAACATAAATTCGCACCAAGCGCCATTGTGGGTATAAAACACCTTTGCGACAGATTATATAGGTATCAGCGTTGAGCCAAGTGTTAATGTTAATAAAAGTTGCCAGGTTGAAAGATGTGCTGTTTTGGGGCAACCATGTTTCTTTAGTACTACTTGTTGTCAATCAAAGATTTAGGAATGAATCTAGCCTTTTCACAGAAATGTCTATTCAAACTTTTTTCTATTCTTTTGAGTCTGGGAATTTACATCACAGTGATTTTATATCGAAGAAAATATTGTATAATGAAGAAATTGCTTGTGTCAAGCAATTTCTTCTTTTTTGCACGATATGATGGTTTCTTTCAAATTTCTTTTAAATTTTATTGTCTGCAACCTGTTACAGTTGACCAGTCCTGAATTTATTGGATAGTAAGGGGGATGGAACCACTTCTCTTTGTCAGATGTCTTGGATATTTATGGATGTAGATTGTTCATATGCCCTGTGCCTAGCTTATATATAAGCGGAATCTTATAAGGTTGATTGTCTCCTGTCTGGATTGTTCCAATTCTCGATTTTAGACTGTATTTTGATGTATTTTAGTTTCATTAAAACACATAAATATACATGCATAAATTCATTAAAACTGAAAGCGTCCATCATAGCGCAGTTGGTAGAGCCCCAGTCTGTAAATCTAGAGGTCCTGGGTTTGATTCCCGATGACAGCACTCATCCTCTTCAGCTACTTGTCTTCCAACAATAGGTTGATTATTGTAGATATTTATGTAATCTCAGCTGGAGATTAGGAAAGGGTGTAATGGTAGTTCTGATGTGAGAAATACCAGGAATCCATTGTTCGATGCTCCAGCCGCTGCAATATAATTGAAAGATTGTTGAAAGTGCCATTAAACCCCATTCAAACTAACAAATAATTAAACCTGAAAATATAGATCCCTTTTCTTTAAAAGAAACGAACAAGTAGAAGTGATAGCAGACTCGAGCAAAATGTCTTCTTGCAAAAATCATGTCTAAAGTTTCATAAAAGGAAATTAAGGGTGGATCATTTTATGGTTTGGATTGAATAGTATGTTTAGTTAGTGAAAGACTACTCACATTTATTCTGTAGTATGGATTATCTGAATTCTTACAAAAAAGATGTATACCAGATCTATAAGTGCATTTTTTGATCTTGAAATTTTGTCTTATTTTCAAAACTTAGGTGAGCAAAATAGGCAATATTTCTATGTTTCATGGCCTTATTTTCAATAGAGACCAATTGATAGTATGACAAAATTTCTAGAATAACTGAAACTGAGGTCATTTTATTACAAAAATATGTTATCTTTATAAGGAAAAAGAATACATTGATTGTTTTTTTTTTCCCCACCTAAAGACTCATTAGTTATCCAGCTGTCCACATCCCACCCCACTTTGATCTGTTTATTTCTTTCAAAACCTCAAGAATCATAACATATTCCGTATGACCTTGAGGGCATAGAGGAAATTGACAATCACATGGATGTATGGTTTCCTCCCTTTTTAGAGCTGACATTTCAATGTTCTTTTGATCTTCCATACATTTAGCTATTGCACATATTTTCATGTCTGTTTTATAGCCAGTGTAAAACCCGAGTGTGGGACAAAACCCCACCAGGACAAAACCCCACCGGGACAAAACCCCACCAGACAAAACCCCACCAGGACAAAACCCCATCAGGACAAAACCCCACCAGGACAAAACCCCACCAATATATATTAAAGTGTAAGAGTTGAAAGTGTTAATGTTATTAAAAAGTATATTTGTTTATTCATATAATATAATTTATCCGTATTTCTCCTATTAAACGCGCCCGGGCGCGATGCAAAACGTCGTGGGGGCGCTATTATTTCAGACTCTTTTACTTAATTAAAAAAAAAATACGTATTTGGTACCTAAGAGAAGCAAACTGTTAACATGTTTGTAAGTATCGATTGAAATACGTACGCTACCCAATACGATTTTCTATTTATCTATTTAGGATATAGATTTAAAAAATAAAATAAAATGTTTGCTAATGAATTGTAATTCTGTCATTTAAAGTCATCTATCGAAATACGGTCATCCTCTACCATTAATTGAAGCTTTCAAAAGCAAGTGATTGTGTTAGCAGAAGCCGTGATTATTATTGTTGTTATTATTTGTACCGATGGGCAAAGCGGTCTAATAATTCATTACCTTTCACGTATGAAATAAAAAATCCTGTATTAATCCTAAAATTTTGTGATGTGTAAATGCACCCGGTCCATGAAATGCAAGCGTTTCGTAGTGAAAACACAACACGTCTGGAGCTAGCTGGGTCACCGCGTGTCGGCACCCTTTGAAGTCCCCAGATTCTTGCAAGCGGCGACGTCGCTTTTGAAATACACGTAAGTCACACACGAGATTTTACGGGGTTTTTCCTATTTTAACAGTTTAGTTGTGACTAGGATTTAATCATTTGACTCGGATATTTAGTATATTTGCAGCAGGTGAAATGATTTGAGAAATATTTTCGTAACAACGAAAGGGGATTTTGTTCGCATGTGACTTATGAAGAATTACGAGAAAAATTTTTTAATTTGGTGTTAAATTTTAACCTTTCGCACTTCCGGAAGACCGCGATTTAGGACACGCTAGTTTTTCAGATGTTGTACGATCTTTTCATGACGCAACCAGCCTTATCCTGATAGGAATTTAAGATAGTTAACCCACAATCTATTGAACATTACGTCGTGGAGTAGCAGCTATTGAAATTAAATTCGAGGCCGGATTTTTCACCATGCACCGTGGACGGTTGGATGTTGTTGATCGTATAGTCAAGGGCCTGGGAATCGCATTTATGGGGGAGCGTGTTTATTAGGGAGGGCGCGTTTAAAAGGTGAAATAGTTCTTTACCACACAACACTTTTTTAAAGAGTGTTGCAAGGGATATTTAAAATGCACCTTATAAATATAAGGTTTGAATAAAGCGAAAAACATTATGTCATTTAACTGATTTGTTTCTTTGTTTGAATGAGATTTTACACCGATTTTAGCACTTTTCCCGTCAAGTTGAAGCAGCTGGGTCATCTAATGATGGATTCATGATATTCCCCACATCAGAACTACCATTACATTCTTTTCAATGCCTCAAGATGCCCACATAGAGTTATTATTACCCCCATTGGTGGGAGACAAATAGTCAGAAATGATGATTCCCGCCATTGGGGATTGAACCGGATATCTTAAGATTTACAGTCTGTGCACAGTGCTTATCTTGGACAGATTTTAAACAAACAGTAAACAATATGTTATCTGTTTTATAGCTTAAACAAAAAAAAACTTATTAAGTTTGTAAAATGAATTTTTCACAATCACTGTTTCAACAAAGTAAAGAAGGAGTCAAAATCTAAAAAAATAATACAAATGATTTTGATGAAATCATTAACAACAAAATGATTTTTTCATTACCTGTATGAAAATATAAATAAATCAATATAGATTTCACTAAAAATTTTCATATGAAAAAGTGGTGGGGTTTTGTCCTACATGCCAAATATAGTGGTGGGGTTTTGTCCTGGTGGGGTTTTGTCTGATGGGGTTTTGTCTGGTGGGGTTTTGTCCTGGTGGGGTTTTGTCCGTACCCCGTAAAACCCTATATGCACATATTAATAAACATACTATTCCCTCCATGTTATTTGTATTCTTGTTTGCAATTATATTGTATTTATTTATCCAAACACAAAAATAGGTCTTATATATTTTTCTTACAGAAAAAAAATTGGTTAAATTATTCTAACATCTGAAAGATTTCTAGCATGATATTCTTTATTCTGTAGGGATCAGGCCAGAACCAAATAGAGATGTGTATAGATTTGTGTGTTCATACTGTGGCAAGCAGTTTCCAAGGAATTCCAAACTGATTAATCACATTCGAGTTCACACAAATGAGCGTCCATTCAAGTGTCATCTATGTGATAAAGCGTTTAAGGAGAAAGGAGCTTTAAGAGGTCACATGACGGTGCATCTATATCCAAAGAAAATCTGAATTGAAGTTACAGATCAAAATCACCTATTGTTAAACTATTTGTTGTGTCGGGTAAACTGGGTTGTTCACAAAATAATAATAATAAATAACAGAAAGAACGTCATCTGTGTAAATTATTTGAATGTGAGCGAAAGACTCAAAAATGATAAGCTATAATTATTGTTTGAATAAATGGGATATGTTTAAGATTTATACATATCAAGAAGTGTTTGAGGGACTGACACAAGTTTCTGAGACATTAATACAGATATAATCTCTTGTTTTATTTGGTCTTATTAAGTTTGAAGGTTTACTCTATAGATTTGTGCCTACTTTTGGTAGGAAATGACAAGTTGCAAAATATTTTATTGCTTTTATAGGTTTGATTAAAAATATATATCCGGATATCATACTGGTGTAGAGCTTATTTGACAGTCATTTGAAGTCAATGGAGTAATATGCTATGATCTATGTGTACATCAGAATTTTGGATCATGATGATAATACTTATCTTTTAAGTTTACATGAGCACATGCCCATGGCGAGTTTAGTTATAATTGAATGTCCCAATTGTCTGCCATCTTTCATCAACAATTCTAAAGTTTATATTTCGAAGAGCCATTAATCAATATGATATGTCAGCATATTTTTCTGGTCATAAAGTTGAATGCTTTTGAAAATGGAGATTTTCAGTTGGAAAGCATGGTAAAATGACTCATGACAAAGTGCTTATATGAATTTCAAATAAATTTGGCAGTAATGTTCCCTAGAATATGAACTAAGATAATTGAAAGAATTCAAATAAGTAAAAAAAATACTCATTGCAATTTAAATTTTCATAGAAGGAACCTTTATTATATATTTGGTATATATAGAAAACTTTTTTAAAAAATAGCCAACTTCTCTCTGAACAAGGAAGCCAACTGACTTAATAATTTGCATAGATCATCAGTTTTTCGACCTTTATAATAGGGATAAAATCATGAATTGGACCACCAGAGGCAGATCACCAGGGGGTGGCAGGTACTTTTTAGAAATCTTTGAAATATATATACCAAATATATAAAGGTTCCTTGTTGATAAGAAATATTTCTTCTTCTGTGTAGGAGGTTAACAGCCTTTATATCTGACATGTATCATTAGTTCTTGCCAAACTATATTGCCAATTTCAACAAAATTTGGAAGGAGTTGTTCCCTTAGGCAATGCGCTCGAGTGTGTAAAAAGATGTTCAGAGGTTACAATTTACTTGTAATGAACTATTGGTAGAGCAACAGGCTAGTATTCTTGAGGTCCAGGGTTCGATCCTCACAAGTGGCACTAATTCTTTCCAACAATTTGTCTCTGGCAAATTGGTCGAATATTGAAGACCTATGTGGGATAGCAGCTGGAGGCTGGGAAAGAATGAAATAGTACTGATGTGAGAAATACCAGGAATACATTATTAGGTGCTCCAGCCACCACAATATAACTGAAAAATGTTAAAAGCGGCTTAAACCCTTTCAAACAAACAATTGTAATGAACCAAGCCATTGTTTTACACAAAATTTTCCTTAGCTGTTTTGCCTAAACCTCTTTAATAATACAGTAATGATATTTCCAGATTTAGTGCTTTAGTATACGTATCAACAAAACCCCTGCAATTTTCTGTCATGTCAGACATGTTACATTTCATGATGTATCTGATACAAGTATTTGAAAATTGAAACAGTTATCCTTTCTTCTTTAATGCTATTAGTGGTTTATAGAGGAATAATGGGGGGATCATCAACTTTATAAACTCGCTATCTCACCAGTGAGATTATCAAAAACTTGTTGCTGGCTTTTGTCCAATTCATCCTATCTGATGTCATCTAAGCAGAGCCCCCAAAGCAACGTCATCATGAATATTGCACAGCAATCCAAACAGAATGACATGTTTTAAGTAAATTTGTCCTGAAATTTTCACATTTTGTCTCATTTGTGCATTAAAGAATTAGAATATTCTTTTGTTTTTCGTATAAGAAAGATTGGTTTATTTCTTGAACAAGAAAAGCTATATTTTCTCGTGAAAACAATGCTTTTGTTGTTCACTCGATTAAATATACCAGTACATTAATCTTACACTGAAACAAAGGATTATCCTTTATTTATTCTTCTGTAGGTTCCAGATTGGTACCTCCTGCTGCGTTTTTCAAATTTGTTTGTCCCCACTGCAACAAGCCATGTCCAAGCAAGTGGAAGTTAGAGGCACATATCCGTAAACATACAGGAGA
Source organism: Fragum whitleyi (assembly GCA_948146395.1). NCBI lineage: Eukaryota > Metazoa > Mollusca > Bivalvia > Cardiida > Cardiidae > Fragum > Fragum whitleyi. The sequence continues at coordinate 29,451,344 of OX411559.1, read as the reverse complement.
GAAACCATTCGAATGTACAATGTGTGAGGCGGCTTTCAAGGAGAAACGATCCTTACAGCGACACATCCTCTCAAAACACCAGTAATACAGATAATATGATATATCCTCCTCACAAATTTTTCTTTTAAATCGTTCGAGGATAAATATATCGTTACAGACACATCCTCTCCATCCTTCAAAGTCAATAACAGTTTTGTACGGAACAGCGCATTGTTGTTCTTGCAACATCAATGACTTGTTTTACAAAGTCTATACCCTGTAATGTAATATATGATGTGAAAAATTGTGGACAATTTTTTTTTTCTTTTTTTTTGACATTTACTAAATAATGAAAAAATATGTAAGGTAAAACAAATTACTGTTTGTGTTCTATATTTCACGGAAAAAATGTCATAACTAATATTTAATGACCAATACCCAAGCAACACATGATGGCTACGGCCAACTTGTTTTGGAGGCAAATCTTTACCCTTGTCATGCTGATCCTGGAATATTCCTGCTTTGGCACGAGGTATGGACAAACATCAGCCTGCACATATCTGCAGTCCATACCACCTGAATTTCATTTTTAAACCAGACAGGTGTAAAACAATGCATTTCTGAAATCAATACTCACTAACATTTTGCAACTTCCAGTGCTTCTAGCACTTTGATTTAACATTTATTTTGCAAAGATTTTTATTCAGCATGGCAAGGGTTAACAACTGTCAAGAGCAAGAAAAATTTTATTGTGGAAGCACATGAAATATCCTGTACTACAGAAATGTTTTCTTGGAATAACATTTGTAGAGAAACTTATTTTCACAACCAATTCAGCTTGATGAGAGATAAAAAAGAATTAGAATTCAATTTAAAATGATTCATTTAGAGACTGCATGATTTTGTCAAAAATTCCTTAATGTAAAAATTTTAGTAAGAGCCGATTGCCAGAAACTTGTCGCTAATTCCCTTCACTTTTAAAGGAACATTTTTTTATATTGATGATTTTATTAAGATTTTCTTCCAATTTTAGTTATTGCACAATATGAAAATAGTAAAACCGAATGCTTAAAGATATTATATTGTATTGTATTCTCCTTTGCAAAGATCTTGTCATGTGATAACTCTGATATAACTTAAGGCTTCCACTGAATATGATCCTGTGCGTAACATTTCCAATGCACACATGACCACATAGCATAACCTCTGGTACATTTGCACAGTCTGACCAGAGTCTTCATTATGCAGTCAGTAGATAGTTAAGGTCTTTTCCTCTCTCCAAACAGTCTGTAAATATTCTTATTGCATTATGTCGATGCCTAGGCTTCTCAATGTTATTTGTTTATTATCTCCACTGGCCGAAGGCCAGCGAGCTATTGTCATGGCGAGGTGTCCGTCGTGCCTCCGTTGGTGCGTGCATCCATGCGTGTGTGCGTGCGTAAACTTTTCTTTAAACATCTTCTCCCCCTAAACAAATGGGTGGATTTTGACGAAACTTGGCCAGAATGTTCCTTTGGTGACCCTCTTTTAAAGTTGTTCAAGAAATTTGGATTGACCCCCAAATATGGGTGTGGCAGGGTGGGGCTTATTTTGACCCCAAAATCTTTGAATGGCGTCTCCTTCTGAACCACTGGGCCAATTTCAATAAAACTTTACCAGAAAGTTCCTTGGGTGACCCTCTTCTAAATTTGTTCCAGAAATTTGGATTGATCCCCAAATATGGGCATGGCAGGGCGGGGCTAATTTTGACCCGGAAATCTTTCAACGACATCTCCTCCTGAACCATTGCGCCAATTTCAATGAAACTTTACCAGAATGTTCCTTGGGTGACCCTCTTCTAAAGTTGTTCAAGAAATTTGGATTGACCCCCAAATATTGGCGTGGCAGGGCAGGGCTTATTTTGACCCCGACATCTTTGAATGACATCTCCTCCTGAATGATTGGGCCAATTTTAATGAAACTTTACCAGAATGTTCCTTGGGTGACACTCTTTTAAAGTTGTTCAAGAAATTTGGATTGACCCCCAAATATGGTCATGGCAGGGCGGGGCTAATTTTGCTCCTGAAATTTTTTAGTAACATCTCCTCCTGAACCATAAAGCTGATTTCAATGTAACTTAACCAGAATATACTTTGGGTGACCCTCTTTTGAAGTTGTTCAAAAAATTTGGATTGACCCCCATATATGGGCATGGCAGGGTGGGGCTTATTTTGACCCTGAAATTTTTTAATGACATCTCCTGAACCATAAGGCTGATTTCAATGAAACTTAACCAGAATGTACTTTGGGTGACCCTCTTCTAAAGTTGTTCTAGAAATTTGGATTGACCCCCAAATATGGGCATGGCAGGGTGGGGCTAATTTTGACACAAAAATCTTTGAACCTCATCTCCTGCTGAACCATTTAGCCGATTTCAATGAAACTTTAACAGAATGTTCCTTGGGTGACTCTCTTCCAAAGTTGTTCAAGAAATTAAGATTGATACCCAAGTATAGGCGTGGCAAGGCGTGGCTTATTTGAGTCTGAAATCTTGGAAAAATATCTCCTCATGAGCCTTTGGATCTATTTCAATGAGACTATGCTAGAAAATTCCTTGGTTGACCCTCTTCAAAAATTATTCATGAAATTTTGATTGGATAAGATCCACTTGATCAATAAAATTCAGGTGAGCAGTTTAGGGCCATTCCTGTCCTCTTGTTTGAAAGTGATATCTAAATAGTTTTTACCTTGTAATTTTAAGTTAAATAAGTTCATCTCTTCATAAGTCAGTTTCAACTTAGAAAAAGTCGTAATTCCTTCTGAATGCTGGTTACTTTCATTACCTTCTACTTTCAATATCTCTCTTTCAAATCTTGAGATTTTTAAGCCAGTGGAGCGAAACAGGCCCTCTATGGCCTCTTGTTTCAATTTTTCCTTCTTTGAAATATTGAAAATCTAAATGTATCCCAAATGAAAGTTTAAGGAAAGTTTATTAAGAGTATAATTTTACTTTCATGTAAACTGCAACACTTAAATTTTAGACACAATTTCTATCATAATTGAAAGTAAGAAATTACTGAGCTTTATGCTCCCCTTATTTTGAAAAGATGGATGTTTATTTCGATGTTGTACTTGTCAGTTGTCACTTTGATACAGTCAAGCCTGTGTTAGCGGCCACCTGTATTCAGCATGCAACCTGTCTTAAGCAAGCGGCCACTGAGTTCCCAAATAAAACAATTGCACTGAAATTGACCTGTTAGGCAAGCACCTGTCTTAAGCAAGGACTTTATGAATGTCCCTTGGGTGCTTGCTTAAGACAGGTTTGACTGTACTTGCATGGACATGCCTTTGTTTTTTAAGCCCCTTTTTTTTTTCTTCGGACAATTCTGTAATTAATAAACATGTTTAAAAAAAATCACACAATTGTTATTGTTCAATGAAAAGAATGATGATTGAATCAGTTTTATAAGCTCCACTGGCCATAGGCAAGCATGCTATTGTCATGGCGTTGTTTCTGTCGTGTATTTATGTGTGGTTTATGCATGTGTGTGTGCTTGCTTTAACTTTTCTTTAAACATCTTTTCCACCTAGACCTATGGTTGATTTTAACCTGGCATGACTGTTCCTTGGGTAACCATCTTCTTAAGTTGTTCAAGAAATTTGGATTGACCCCCAAATATGGGAGTGACAGCACCGCACTAATTCTCACTTTAAAATCTTTAGAAAGTACCTTCCCCTAAAACCATTGACTTGATTTAAACCAATTTGACATTAATGCTCCTTATGTGCATTGTTAAAGAAATTTTGATGGACCCCCAAATATGGGTAGGGCAGGAGAGGGGCTCATTTTTACTAAAAAAAATCTTCTCCCAAACCATAGCACCAATATAAATGAAACATTGCATAAGTGCTTCTTGGGTGATTCTTTTCTCAAGCTGTTAAAGAATTTTTTATTGACCTCCAGATAAGGGCCTGGCCTGGAGGGGCTCAATTTCCCTTTTAAAAGGTGTTCCCCCCATACCAATGGACAAATTTCAACCAAACTTGGATAATGACCCTTGGGTTAGTCTCCTCCAAGAAGAATTTAGATTGGCCATATATTGGTGGGGCCTGGTGGGGCTTATGCTCACAAAAATGATTTGTCATTTTTCCTTGCCATTAAAGTATTGTTTCATTGTTAAAGATCCATCAAGACATATCCAGTTAATAAAGAAAGTTTTCCTATTTGAAATCAATACTTTTACATATTTTGAAAAACAGCTTTCAATATATAAGGTTTAGCCTACACTAAAATAATCTTTTCTGTCTATCTAGGCCTCTTCACAAATTTCTTTGTAAACTTTCATATCTGACTGAGTTTCTCATTGATAAATATTTTGAAAACTAGTGGATCTATACAGGCCCTCTTAGGCCTCTTGATATCTTTCAACTGCCAATGTCACATTTAATATCAAGGTTGCATGGTTTTGTCCAGAACATAGTTTCTGCATTTAGTATTGTTTTTCCAAAATGATAAGTAAAAAAAAGCCATTCAAACAAGGTCAGACATTTTCTGTTGCCATTATATACGTTGTCCTTGCACAACTGTTTAAGTTTGTCTAATGCCTATTTAGATTATATTTTGGTTCACATATTTCTTGAGGGGACATACCATTAAAGTTTTGTGCTAAGCTGAGTTTTGGTATGTGAGATTGCACTTTCTTCATCAGTTAAACACATTACCGGTAGTTTTGCTCAAGTCCATTGATTTTTGAGGAAGATAGGGATGCTGGACTTAGGTTATTTAGTAGGTAGGGGAGTTGATATTGTTTTACACAACCTCAGAGACTGCTGGTTTTACTTTGTAATTTGGAATATAGAATTAATAACAAATTGATGAGTTTTGAAACTTGAATTTGATGGTTCTTAAAAGAGGTAGTTTATTTAGACAGAAATGTTTCTGTTGTTTTGAAATCATGGTAAATTTTCTCTGGCTCTAAATTTTAACTAATTATTAGATAAGAATATTACCATATCCTGATCTTTTTAGCTCACTTGAGCACTACTTAGTCAAGAGGAGGTTTTGCACTTGACTCGTGACTTGGAGGTCCGTGGTTTGAGCCCAACTGTCGCTGGGGTGTGTTTATGGGCAAAACTCTTAATAGCCAGCTCCAGTTCACCCAGCCGTTATATTGGGTAGCAGTGGGTTTTATCCATTGCCTCTCTCTCTCGGGGATGTGAAAACATCAGGATTGAGTGTTTGAGAGTGATTCTATAAGCTTAAGCTTTTGTTGCAATTGAACTAAAATAAATTAGTATAAAACAAGGGGAGGTTTAAGGGTCACCCAAAGTTTGTTGTGCATCGTCCATCTTACACTGAACTTCTTTTCCTGAACCACTGGGCTGGTTTCAATGAAACTTTGCCAGAATGTTCCTTGGGTGACCCTTTTGAAAAAATTGTTGGCAAAATTCTGATTGGCCTATTAATATGGGCATTGCAGTGCAAGGCATTTTTTCACTTCGAAATCTTAGAACATCATTTCGGCCTCTGTCATAGCACAGTTGGTAATGGTTCGGACTGTAAATCTAGAGGTCCCGGGTTTAATCCTCTAAGGTGGCACTCATTCTTTCCAACTATTTGTCTCTCACCAATGGGTTGATAATCATAGACCTATGTTGCAAAGCAGTTGGAGGCTAGGTTAGGATGTGATGATTGTACTGGTGAGAGAAATACCAGGAATCTACTATTAGGTGCTCCAGCTGCCCAATGGTACTGAAAAAATGGTAAGAAACATAAAACTCCATTCAATCAATCAATGGAACATCATCTGGATGAAACTTTGCTAGAAAGTTACTTCGGTGAGATTCACTGGACCAATAAAATTCAGGGGAGCAGGTTAGGGCCATTCTTACCCTCTTGTTTCATATACAAGATACATCTTTGATAAAAAGAAAAAAGACAATCTTTTTAGATGTTGTTGCATGTATTGAATTGTTAGAAAGTCAAGACACCAGGCACATCATTTTTCATTCACCAATACATGTAGGTTTGTGCATGTTTTTGATCTGGGCCCAAGGTTATAAAACTTTTCTCAGGCTCAGGCTCAATTTTCTCAAATTTTAGATTAAAAATAACTGTATGAAAATAAAAGATGATATAAATAAGTTGCTATTTATAACAACTTATTAATATCATCTTTTATGTTCATACATAAAAATGAGTAATAAAACAGAATTACGGCTTTAAGCTCAAATTGAAATTTGAGAAAATTTTGAATTGAGCCTGAGAAAAGTTTTATAACCCCGGGCCCTGATGGACACATTTTTCTACGTATAAAAAAACCTGTAAAGTTTGATAACAGTCATATCCTCTTTCTTTCATAGGTTACATGGTCAAGAACAACCAACAAGAAAATCCATTTAGGTTTGTTTGTCCGTATTGTGAAAAGCCACATATAAGCAACTCTAAACTACAGGCACATATACGTGTACATACGGGAGAGAGACCCTTTAAATGTGAGATATGTGGACGAGCTTTCAAGGAAAAACGAGCTCTAAAAGGACACATTGCTACCCACATGCAATTTTAATTTAGGTCTATGGAAGCTTTCAAGGTAAAATAAGCTCTTGTAGGAATCATTGCTACCCAACTTGGGGTTTACCTGTGAGATCTGAGGTTGAGCTTTCAAAGCTCTTCAATGGCACATTGCTACCTACCTGGTTTTACAGAGAAATCTGTTGGTATGATTTCAAGGAAAAAAGTTCTTCAATGGCACATTGCTACCTTCTTATGATTTTTACTGCGAAATCTGTTGATGAGGTTTCAAGGAAAAACAAGTTTTTAAAGATCACTGTCTATCCACCTGGGGTTCAAGCTGTATTGCATGGTTTCTTGAAGTGCTAAAAAGATCTCAATGACATCATTTCAACACACAGACAATTTCTGTTGAACTTTCAGAAAACAGATTGAATGATTTCTTGGAAACATTAGTATATACATATTGACAATGATTCTTGATCTTACAAGAATAAGAAATCATCAAGATGTCAGCAAGGGATCAGTGCAAAACAGTTGTAACTGCCTATAAACATACAGACAGTTACAACTGTTTCACGATCCATTGATATGACATTATCAAAGGAATGACCTTGGCTGTCCATGTGTCTTTTTGTCCTTCTTTCTAACTGTAGTTGTATGAATATATTGGCCGATTTTCAAACTCCACCATCATAAGATATCAAAAGTCTATCACACTCTGAAAATGTGAAAGATATATTTTAGAACTCTTAACTACTTTTGTTGAAGAATTAGCGTTGTTTATATTATCAATAAATTTCCCCATTTGTATACAATACAAGTAACTACACTACTCAAAAGTTCTAAGCGGCCACCTTACCTTTCTCCATTTTTCACACAATTTTCGCTTTTATTTTGAAATGTCAACTTTATCTTTCGAAAGAGGTACCATTCTACCATCATCCTATCCGATTGTTTTGTAAAATCATGCATCAGTTAGTCCTTAAGACGGAATTAAATGCATGTACCCTCAAATTCAAATGTCTCAAAAATGACAATTTTTAGAGAAATTTTAATTTTCCGACACAGGAAATACGCAAATCCTATCAATTTTTTGTACTGATATCACTGGTACAACGTCTGAGCACTTCTAAAGATAATAAGAAATGCCACAACTTTGTACACATTCCTTATCCTAGCCAGAAATGTCAAAAATACCCCACCCACCAATGTTAACTTTGAAATCGAGGGTACTCCTACTTTCGTTCAATTTTTAAACATTTCTTGTTGAATTTTTTCACTGATTTTTCTCTTATTGATTTCATAAATGTTTTGGCTGTATTATATTAGCAGAAACGGGATGAATCCATGTGGCATTCATAACATATGACCGAAAAGGCAAGTGGCCGCTTAGGAGTTTTGAGGAGTGTATATATGGCCAACTCTACAGTGTTTCAATAGTGATGGAACATTACACAAATATTAGTGGCATTCCAAGGTTGCTCGAGGTGTAATTATGGCATTTTAAATGTATTTATTTGAAAAATGATTGCCCCCTCGGACATTACACCCCCTTACTCGAGCTAAAAGTCACAAAGGATAGATTCGGCAATTTAATTATGTTTATTGTGTTAGTAGCTCAATTAAAACTTAGATGAGTAAAGGATTTCATTATAATGTGATTGATTACAGACATAGTCAAAAATATTGATAGCTGAATGGCAAGTTGTAGATATACAATTTAACTCCTTCCTCTTAATTTGACTGTTTTCAGAAAATTATTACATTACCATCAAAGCTGGATGGCTTTTTACGCCCAAAAAACTTAACATTGCCAATATCTTCAAGCCTATTCATGATACATGGCTAATATTTGGCATGATGATAGATCTCAATGATCCGCATCCGCTGGTACCAAAGTCAAGGTCATGTGACAAGGTCAAGATCATCTGTCAAGGTCAAACTTTGAAAAAAAAAATGCTGTTACGGGGGCATATGTGTTTCACAAACACATCTTTTTCTTTTGCTTGTATGGTCGACTTTCTCTCCACCCATCTATGCTACATGGTCCTTAAGTTACCCAAGAAATCTTACTTCATATACTTTACAAAATGATTGATATCTGGTTTTGTTAGCTCCACTGGCTGAAAGCCACTGGGGCCATTGTCATGGTGTTGTGTCCGTCATGAATCCGTCAGTCCGTACCTGCATCCATGCGTATAGTCGTAAACTTTTTTTTTATAATCTTGTCAGAAACTACTGGATGAATGTCAACCAAACTTCACAGGAATGATCCTTTGGTGACACTCCTTCAAAGTTGTTCAAGAAATTTGGATCCAATGAAAAACATAGCTAATTTCCAAATATGGTAAAATGTGTGTTTTCTCAGATTCTAATAGATGGATACCAATTAAATTTTACATAAATGATCCTTGGATGACCCTTTATCAGTCTACCAAAAATTATTGTGATCGATGAAAAATATGTATTTTATAGGCGGAGGTCATTTCTCTACATGTTATATAGTGGAAACTTTGAATACATTTTCTCAGAATGTAATTGATGGATATCAACCAAATTTCACTGGAATGAGTCTATAATTTTGATTGGATGAAAAATATGTATTTTATGGGCAGAAGTCATTTCTCTATATGTTCTACAGTTGAAACTTTGAAAATCTTTTTTTCAGAATGTAATTGATAGATATCAACCTTATTTCACTTGAATGATCCTTGAGTGACCCTTTATCAGTCTACCAAAAATAATTGTCATCGGATGAAAAATATGTTATTTCTTGGCGGAGGACATTTTTCTTTATGTTCTATAGTGGAAACTTTGAAAATCATTTCAACATCAGTAGAACCCAAAAAATCTAAAATTTAGTCAAAACTTAGATTTGCTTTAACAGGAATTTCAAGCCTGTCAAGCAATTCAAGCCATTCATGGCTTTCTAGTTAATATTATAGTCCGGTTGAAAGACGACACTATTATATAGTATTATGTGTATTATGTGATCATCCCCATGTGTCCAGGTGTCAGCAATCCCTGTGTCACCTTAGGTCCGACTTACAAACTTGGCAGCTATGTTCCTCAAATGATTACAGAGTGAAGTCCGCAAGAATTGTAACTTTACATAGCTTAATTTTTGAGTAATTTCCCCTTATTGTTTTTCATACAAGGTCATTCAAACAAGGTCATCAAGCAGTGTAACGGGTGTATCTTGTGACAATTTGTCACCTTGTTCAAACTTCCATTGTCAATGCAAAGGTAAAAGTCACCCTTCAAAGTTTTTAATGTTCCAAGTATTTTGTAGTTCTTGCACACATTCTCTTTGCTTCAAAATAATACATACATGTATATTCTGATTTTTGTGTCCATATCTATAGTAGATGATTTCTTTTCAGGTAGCTTCAGGAGACCAAGTATCCAGGATGGGAGTGGAAAATATCATAGATATATTTGTGACATTTGTAAGAAAGGTTTCCCTAGCAACTGGAAGTTACAGACACATATTCGGGTCCACACAGGGGAGGCTCCCTTCAAATGTAATGTCTGTGGACGCGCATTCAAACAGAAGGGGTCACTACAGGGACACATGATTACTCATATGGATGTCAATGTCTAGTGAAAATGTGTATGTTAAAGGACCTCTAAACAAAATGGTCACTGCAAGGACTTTCATAGTACACACATTGTTACTTTGAACTAAAATCACACATTTAAACTTCTTTTTAATGCTCAGGCAGTGAAATAATTCAAGTTTAAATAAGCATGGAATGAGAATTTCCACATTATTTTATATAATGTTTATTTGAACGTTCATTAACTCCTTGTTTCAAAGTTGGTAAGAGTTGCACCAAGAAATTTTTATTCATCACTGGTGATGTCTATGCTATGAAGAAACAGAAGAAATACATCAGCGTTCATGCACCTAAGATGTCTATGCTATGATTCACAGAAGAAATACATGATTGTTCATGCACCCAGAGATGACATTATGTAGTTTTCTAGGACTTGTTTATGAAAATTTTACCCTTTCCTGTTTTACAAAATTTTGGACCTGTCCAAATTCAAAGGTTTAGCAGACGAAAATTTAAAGTGGATTTAATTTGAAAAATAACCATTCAGTAGGGTAGAAAATAGTGTGGAAAAAGAAGAAATTGCTTGTCAGAAGCAATTTCTTCTTTTTTCACAATGTTTTCTCAACCTTAAAATCATAGGCACCTAAAAAGCAGGGATTAAACAGCAAAGGGCAAACAATGATGGCATAAACTAAAGTGATGTTAAGAAATGTGACTATCAACATACACATTTTATTCATTATATGAATATTTGTCTACAGAAATCTACAGTTTTAGTGTTGGGTAAAAGAATGAGGTTTTCTTCAATATTTTAGCTGATCTTTTAATGTATGTGAATTTAGACTGCTTATTTCAACAGATAATGCTGATAAACATGAAAACATTTTTCGAAAAATGTGCATATATGCAAGTGGGACATTTGCATCCTTAACGTGGTTTTCAGCAATTTGTGGTTTATTGAGGCATGTTTCGTGTGGTATACACAGCGTCGCAGACTACTAAATGTTCTTTTCTTCCAGCTATACAAACATTTTTGTAGATGAGGCATTATTTAGCAAAATTGATACAGTTTTGTCACAATGCAGCATGTAATTATCTACAGAAGTATTTATGTACTCCCAGTATAATCATTTGGAACAATGCTTGGACTTTAACAAAAACTGGAGGAAAAAAAACCTTGACTTAAGTGTAGTAATTTTTGGTCATTTTATAGGTTATTTGGCTTCTGGTGGAACTTCAGTCAATGTGTTTGAAGAAAAAAAATTCCTTTAATGCTTTCCGATTGTTTATGGAGATCTTTTTGGCATATATTATTATAAAAAAAAAAAAAGGGAGTAAAACACTGTGTTTAGTTTTCAAACTATAAAATGCTGTGTTTTAAACTTGCTTAAATTTTGTTTCTCACAACATCATCTTCAATAATGTTTATGATGTCATATAAGCCCACATGCCAAAGACATGCTTTCATGGCTACACTCTTATTTTTCCCAAGGTCTATTCCATAGAACTGCTGAACTATCTAGATTGCTTGGATAACAATATGACCTCAGCCAACTTAATTACCATATCAAACATGGCGGCTGCACATATATTCTTTTCAACATTTGTCTCCCCTAAATAGGCCAAAATTCGCAAAGCTGCTTAGGATAACAGCTGGGGGCTAGGAAAGATAGTTATTGTTGTACTGGAGTAAATATGCTAGTATTCCATTGTTAGATGCTCAAGCCTCCATGACATGACTGAAAAATTGTTGAAAGTGTCCAATTTTTGGACCTAACGTCAGCAGATTCAAATATGTATACATGTTTCTATAATCATGTTAAAGGACATATGATTTGTCTGTTTGGTCTTTAAGTGTATCTTGGTATTCTGCATTATGGTTACCTGGCAGGGCATTGCTTTTCCATTACTTACAGCATTAAGTTATCTTCTCAATAATTATATTGAGTTCTTCCATAAAAGTAGGTAGGCAATTATTATTGGTGTAATTACTAGTTATTTTACATTGATTGGAAAACAAGTTCTTACAACTTAGATTAATCCATGATTCTACTTCCTCTTAAATCCACCAATACTTGCACTAAATGTGTTCGCCAATGAAAGATTGATTGCTGCTCCCAGGAATTGACCTCAGGATCTTTTTGCCAAGAGGCCAACACTCTACCACTAGACCATGGACACCTCTAAGTATCATTAATTTGTGCAAGTAACTGTATCACAGAACTAAAAGGAAAAGCATGTTAAGAGAGAAAGAAAACAATTCATCCTTTGGTGAACAAGTCCTCATAACAAGCAGAACCAATTATTTTAGGTATCAAGTTGTATAATTTTTTCAACAATCTAAAACAGTGAGGAATTATGAATAAAAGCTGATTTACCTTAACCTTAAGTGCAACGACACAATACTAAGGATTCGCCCTTCACAATTATTATTGATTATAACTTTGCGAAGGAAATGAAAAACAATTAATTGTGTTGCCAATAACATTTACCTTTGTATAAGCATTACAAGATATCAATAAAGAAAACTAGCACATCAGAAATTTGTATCCATTGAAGATGACAATTTTTCATTCTCCTGCGTCAAAAGGCCAGGTCATATTGCTGATGACACTCCCCCCCCCCCCCCCTCCCCCCCCCCAAAAAAAAGACACTACCACATACACCAACCAACTTTAATATTAGCCTTAACCTATGATTGGTTAGGTATTTAGTCTTTAAATTTCACATGTATATCAATTGTGACAAGTACTTATTTCAAAGTTTATGAGTCAAGGTTATATATCTGAAACATTTAAACTTAACTCTTGTCATGCAGAACCAAGAATATTTCTACCTTGGCAGGTGCTATACACAAACATCAGCCTGCACAATGTTCAGTCGGATCTTTGTCTTTACCACCTGTTATTCCTTTTTTGAAACCAGGAAAGCTTAAAAATTCAACTTTCAAAATGAATACCAAATCAAATAAAATAGTGCATCCTGTGCTTTGAGCACTTTGATTTTAATGCAATTTTATTAGCTCCTCTGGCCGAAGGCCACTGGGGCTATTGTCATGGCCTTGTGTCTGTCGTGCGTCCATTCGTAAACTTTTTCTTTAAAAATTTTCTCAGAAAGTACTGGATGAATTCCAGCCAAACTTCACAGGAATCATCCTTGGGTGACCCTCTTTCAAAGTTGTTCAAGACAGATTGATCCAATGAAAAAAATGGATTTAATGGGCGTGGCTAATTTCCAAATTTGGTAAAAAGTGAGTTTTCTCAGATTCTAATTGATGGATACCAATTAAATTTTACATGAATGATACTTGAGTGACTCTTTATCAGTCTACCAAAAATTATTGTGATCGGATGAAAATATGTATTTTGGGCAGAGGCTGTTTTTCTAAATGTTGTATAATGGATACTTTCAAAAACGTTTTCTCAGAATTTAATCGATGGGTATCACTTGAATGATCCTTGAGTGACCCTTTATCAGTCTACCAAAAATTATTGTGATCAGATGAAAAATATGTATTTTCTGGGCATAGGTCATTTCTCTATAAGTTATATAGTGGAAACTTTGGCAATCGTTTTCTCAGAATATATTTGATGGATATAACCCAAATTTCACCAGAATGATCCTTTATCAGTCCACCAAAAAATATTGAGATTGGATGAAAAATATGTTTTTTATTGGTAGATGTCATTTCTCAAAATGTTTTATATTGGAAACATTGAAAGTCATTTTCTCAGAATGTAACAGATGGATATCAATCAAACTTCATTGGTATGATCCTTGGGTGACCCATCATCATGCAGCCAAAAATTAAATGATTAGATGAAAAATATGTCTTTTAAGGGTGGAGGTCATTTCTCTATATGTTATTTAGTGGAAACTTTGAAAATCATTTTCAACATCAATAAAACCCAAAATATCTAAAAATCTAGTCAAAACTTTGATTAGCTATTACAATTATTTCAAGCCTTAGGAGCGACTCAAGCCATTCATGTCTTTCTAGTTCAGCATTTTATTTAGTTTAACTATTGATTACAGAATTGAGTTAAAATTTTCTGTTGATTTCTGCAATGTATCAAATTACTCTTTCTGAAAAACACATTCCAAATTTCTCTGCAAAAGATCCACATAAAGCGAAGATATTCCTACTTTTATTGGCCTGGGTAGCGGAAAATATGATAACTAGACACCCCCTGAATTTTTTTCGATTGGAAATCGACACCAGAATTTGTGATAGGGGGTGTCTAGTTATCATATTTTCCGCTACCCAGGCCAATAAAAGTATGAATATCTTCGCTTTATGTGGATCTTTCACCAAGAAATTTGGTATGCGTGTAGAGGACATATAAATGCTATTATACAATCACAAGCAATTAAGAATAGTCAGGTTGTTTGACAAAAAATTAATGACAAACCTAAAAAACAAGCAAAGTCACTCACTCCTAGGGCTAGAACTCGCTCATTTGGCTTAGTTTTTACCCTCTACTTTTATTTCCTAAAAGAAGAACCATTCATCTCGATAGTGATACTAAAAATTGAAATGAAAATGATTTTTTTGGTTTATAAATCAGTCAAAAAGTTGCTCCACCGTTAGTTCCGTATCGAAAAAATCGATCAGGTGTCCACGAACCTTCTGGTGTCGGCGTGGCACGTTATACCCTGTGAAAAATAGCATTGGTGCATTGGTGTTTAGGACATCTTGCTTGTTATCATTAATTGTCGTAATAGTCCAAGTCTTGTCATAGTAATTCTAACACCTTTTTGTGGCAGATAATTTGATGGAATCATGTCTCTAGGGTAATATTTTTGCTTTGTCATTGAAATTCCACATATTTGCATAAGAAAACAAAGGCGGAACTCTGAAAGAAATTCTGAAAATAGAAGACCGACAACCTTGATATTTGACGCATCAATGGGAATATTTCTATTTGATCATATTTTTGCTCTACCTTGGTGCATCCCTTTTATTTAACATGCACTGCTTTCAGGATGACAAAATGGTGCAAAGTGTTTGCAAATTATCCCCTGCTTTTCTCTCAAATGAATGCGCAAAGCAGTGTATAATAAGCAAACAGTTTGCACAATTTGTCACCCCAAACTCAATGCAGCTTCCACGTGGCATGGGTTATGGTACAAAATATTTGATGGACCTCTGCAAGTCTTATTTTATTGCATTTAACCTAGTAGAAGTCAAGGAGACAGATGTGAAGGATAGAAGACCATAACTCCACTCGTCTTTATTTTTTGGCAATGGTTCAAAATAAGCTCTAGATCTATCTCTTATCTTGCCTCAAAGAGTTTAGTTTGTTTAAAACTAAAACAATACACATTTTCTTTATAAGAAACATATGAAAACGGGTGATAATACTGCACAAAATTTATTCTTTTGTCAAGTAAACCACCAATCTTGAACAATTTCAATGTAAAACCCTTCCTAGTTTCCTGCCCTATTGCCCCACAGAAAAATAACATTAAATTATTATTGATTTAAACTATTTATGTTGTTTTAAATATTGCATTAGATTTCATAACATGGCTAAGCGGTATCAACTAACTGATTTTATTTGTTTCAGACCTGACAGAATTTAGAAGCAGACAGAAAGAACCAGTGGTAGAAATGCACATTGATGGTTGTACTGCAAAATTTCATCAGTGTGATTTCTGTGAGAAATCATTTTCTTCTCGTACTGGATTAAAAAGACACATCAGAACACATACTGGGGAGAAGCCCTATATTTGTACAGAATGTGGGCGGGGCTTCAATCAAAGCTCCTCCCTTAAACAACATTATCTTGTGCATTATAAACCAAGCTAGTTTGTGTAAATACAGCTTCCATTAAAACACCTGCCTGAAAACCATTTTAATTTTAATTCGACTTGGCTCCTGTATATTGTGGGCTGCCTTCAATCAAAGCTCTTCCCTCAAATGACATTATAGATGCACATGTTTGAGTGAGTGATAAAAGGTAAATTTTGTCTATACATTGTATAGACCAAAATGACCCTTGACCACTTATTTTCTGTCATTTCGATGGATGGGCAACCTCTACATTGTAGTAAGTGTAAGTCGCACTTCAACAATTTGCTCTTTCTTTCATCGCAAATACTATATATATTTTGCAGAAAAATACTTTTGAATAATTGAGGGGTGTGTTTGGATGGAGATCAAAGGGTGGGGCTGGCAAATCCATCAATTGAAATAACACCAAAGAAAAGTCACTTTTGAGAATTTTTGTTGTGTTTTTATACATAATAGTTACTGAAGCTTTTGTAATAAACTGCTTTAAGCAGTCTTGTATGTATATATTTTTGAAGGAGTATAAAAAAGATTTGCCTACTTTGATATGTCTTCTTATTTATGGCATAAAAATTACTTTGTGCAAGCTTGTGTTGAATGGTATTGAAAATACAGTCAAACCTGTCTTAAGCAAGCACCCAAGGGACATTCAAAAAGTGCTTGCTTATGACAGGTGCTTGCTTAATACAGGTCAATTTTAGTGTAATTTGTTCATTTGGGAACTCTGTGGTCGCTTGCTTAAGACAGGTTGCTTGCTGAATACAGGTGGCCACTAAGACAGGTTTGACTGTAAATGAGATGACTAGATGAGAGGGGTGAAGCCTGTTTAAAATCTTTAATTCTCTATAAAAAGCCATGTTGTTGGTACTTTTTTGGAATCGCTTTGACGAGACTATTCCAATGTGTGTCTATAAAATGCAATTTGTGTTGCTATTATTAAGTAACTATTTGGTAGAATTTAGGCCAGCTCTGTGTTCAGGATGACAAAACACTGCAAACAGTTTGCCAGCTTTACCCAGTTTTTCATGAAATTGCTGGTGCAAAGCTGGGTAAAATTGGCAAACAGTTTGCACCGTAATAATGCAAGAAAGTAAACTAGAACCTTTATGGTCTTATAGCCAATTAATTTAATGGTATTCTGCGTTATATATGACCTGACAGGGCATAGCTTAACCGTGACATAATTTGGTAAGCTTATTTTTCAATATTTTGGTTCCATTCAAAAGCTAATCAACACTTATCGTTAAATGCATGTAAATAACTGTATCCTGAAATATATAGGGTGAACATGCTTAGCAAATTCAATACATTTATCCACGGGTTACCAAAACCTCGTACTTCAGCTTGTCTAAAGTGAAGTTACGAGAGTTTTGTTACCCTACGACAATTTCATGTTTCTTGTTACAAAGTCCATTACCTATCAAAGTGAGCTTATATTAAAATAGTCTGATTTACCTTAACCTTAAATGCAAGGAATCGTTAATTAGGCTCCACCCTACCAGGGCATTAATTATGGATTATTATCTTAGATGTTAAAGATTGCAATTGTAAGGGTTGAATGTCTGTTCTCTTTCAATTATTTTAAAAAGTGTAAAGTTCAATTGCCTCAGCTCATGGCTTACATTTTAATGAATATACATATATATCAACATATTTGCTATGTGTTGAGGCAATTAAAGGAAATCAAAAAGACTATCCCTACTTTAGATAAAGATATCACTATAAGTATTATTATTATTATCTTTATTATCAGTATTATGCCCCCCTTGAAAGAAGAGGATTGCTTTGCACTTGTCGGTTGGGCTCTTTGTAGGTCATCCATCACTCAACCATTTTTTGTCTGGAGAATTTCTCAAAAAGTTTGAAAGCTAGAAGTTAGAACCATGTAAATTCTTAGGTGGATAAATTTTTTGTGCAGTGCACAAGAACCAAAACTCTACTCATCATATGAGTTATTGCCCTTTGTTGATTGAAAAAGAATAGGCACAATTGACCTGCTCTTTTGGGTGGCATAAATGTTTTACAAAAAATCACTTGTTTATTATTTATTATCATACCCTGTCAAAAGACAGGGTATTATGTCATCGACGGCTGGCGTCTGGTGGGCGGATGGCTTCCCGTCTTTGTCTGGAGCATAATTCTGTCACCTTACGTCCGATTGACCTAAAACTGGCACTTAATTCTTCTTATGATTACAGAATGCTATTTGCAAGAACTGTAACTCTACCTAGCTCATTTTTAGCTCTGCTTTTTTGAGAGAAAATCTGAGGTATTGATATACTAGTAGCTTTGGTGTGGTTGTTGTTGTTGTCGGCTTTGTTCGAAAACTTTGACATCTTGTGATATCTCTGGTTCTACCGAAGGCATTCACTTGAAACTTGGCACACATATTCAAAATCAAAAGAGCAACCTTGTACTATCGAGGCATTTTGTGCAAATTAGGCCTTTTTCAACTTCAATTTTCATGCAGCAATCAATGGCCAAGCGAGGCACTTGTAGGCGGTGCTCTTGTCTTAGTTACTTCCTTTGGTTGTTTTTCATACTTGGGCATTAATCAGTCTGGACCTGTATGTTGTTTGATCCCGAATATATCCCCCATAGATAAAGACTTAAAAACTTGCATTCTTAGGCAAATGATATAGGACCATCATAGCCCTCTTGTTTGGTAGTTTTAAAAAATAAATTTACTTTGTCAAATGCAAAGGAGGAATAATTTTAATTTTATTCGTCTGAGCCTCATGAGGACAATAATGACCCTCTTGTGTATACGATGGTAAATGTTCTAATTTTCATTATCACCTACCCAGTTTGGTACATTCTGATACGTCCAAGAAAGCAGTTTTTACCCCGCGACTATTTTGTAAACTGGTGCACAAAGAAGTCCTTAAATAATTCAGTGTTATGATAGTGAAATAATAGTTTTAGCTTGATGATTTAAATTTTAAGTTTTGTGTATATTTTTATGGTCATTGGGGTATGAATCTGAAACATCTCAGTGATTTCTGAATGTGCTTTGTGTATTTATGCAGTATGATTAGATTTTTAGTTTCATATCTTCATTAATTAAAGAATATCCCATTGTCTCTTATATGTAACATAAAGTAAATTATCTAATATACTTTGTTATAGGTAAGACGTTACAAAAAGGCTTAGAAGACTCATCACCTAGTGTGAAAGTAGCAGTTGGTGACAAACAGCTGGCATTACGTATCTGCCCATTTTGTCAGAAAATATTCCAATCTCGATCTCATCTGGAGCGACACCTGCGTACACACACGGGAGAACGGCCCTTCTGGTGTAATATTTGTAATAAAGGATTTACAAATAAACATCATTTGAAAGCCCATCTGAAGGGATGTCATAACATTGAAATGCAGTACTAGTGTAATAACAAATCCAGTATTTGTGTTATAAAAATAAAGCACTGGTATAATAACAAATCCGATACTAGTGTAAAAATAATACAGTTCTAATGTCATAACATTTCAATATTTCTACTGTAAAGAATGGTAAACATATGTAAAGCCTGATATCTTATTATCCAGAAAATGTATAAGACTTCACAAGACTTTCAAATATACAAATATGAGAAGGAACTTTTTTTAAATAATTTGAGTTAAAGTGAACAAGGACAAAGAAAGTTTTAATCGAATGTTTTTTTTTATAAAGATTCTTTTCACAGCTTTGGTTATAACATGACAGCCTCTGTCATTGCCCAGTTGGTAGTGTTTGGGACTGTGAATCTAGAGGTTGTGGGTTGGATCTGTGACGGAGGTATTCATTCCAACTATTAGTCTCCCACCAATCAGTTAGTGTGGGTTGATAATTGTAGACCTAGGTGGCATAGCAGCTGAAGACTAAGAAAGGATGTGAAAGTACTGGTGTGAGAAATACCAGGAATTCATTCTTGGGTGCTCCAGCCGCAATGAAACTTAAAAACTCATAACTATAGCTTTAATCAAGCTGTGGTTACGAAGTTTTGGAATTGAATCAACTTTAAATACTTTTTCTTTTGAACTTACATTCACACCATCACATCATTATATCCCAGATGTTTGATTGGATGTATGGTTTTGGTTAAGCTGATTTGAAAAAAGACACGAATCCATGAGTAGGAACACCAATCACAGCAATGAAACTTAAGTACAAGTAAACCCCCAGCTGTTCATCTGATAAATGACAGAACATATGAGCCTATGTGTGACATTTCCAATAATTTGAAATGTTTGTAAGGTGCAAACATTGAGAAGTATAGACAGCCACAAACTGTAAATATAACCTGATGGTCTGCAGATACTATGAGACCTAGTACTAAACACATACTGAATACTCGGTCAGACTGTGCTGATGCTGGTCAAGGGTTCTGCCTTGTGCATTTTTGAAATTGTTGGAAATCTCACTCACAGGCTCATATAACATAAAGTAAATTATCCATGGCAACCTGAATATTGCAACTAAGCTCATATAAAAGGGTTGTTTTTTTAAGATATTCAAGTCGTCCATAAATGAAACTGTTTGACAAGAACTGTTTGACATAAATATTGTTAGCTTGTCTGAGCAAAAAGTGCTTAAGGTGACATATCGTGAAGACTCACTGTCCGCCATCTGTCCATGGTCTGTCAGTCTGTCCATCTGTCAACAATTCTTTTAAACAATTTCTGCTAAACCACTGGGCCCATCAATCTGAAACTTGGTAGAGATGATCCTTGGTGTAGTTCTACCAAAGTTTTGAAAAGAACTTTAATGCCACAAAAACCTCTAGTTTCCATGGTAAAGGAATGGCTGAAAATTGCAAAAATCATTTCCTCCAACTTGGTAGAGATGTTGTTTGGGTGAAGCTCTACAATATATTTTTTAATTCCATCCATATAAAATCTGGTTGGCATTGTAACAGGAAGGCCGAAACGTCACGAAAATTGAAAAAAAAAAGAAAAAAAGAAATTCAAAGGAGGAAATTAAAGTCTTGTCTCTTTCAAAACCGTCCTTTATGTACATCAAAACAATCTCTGGTATTGCTCTTGTAATCCTGAATTAAAACTCATGGCCAAATTACACTCAAATCAAAGTGCTTAAAGCTCTGAAAGAAGAAAATTGATCTTTGTCTATATCTCCTGTCAAAACAGGAATATTCTGGGTTCAGCATGACAAGGGTTAAAAACCAGGTTGAAAAGTTCGAGTTGACTTACTCAGGTGAGCAATTTAAACCATCATTGACCTCTTGTTTTCATTTCATGTATTAATGGTTGAATAAGTTGATTGAATAAGTTAATCTGTCATATGTTCTTGAAAGTACTTGTTGTAAAAACTCATTCATGTTGTATTCTTAACGTGTTTTTATCTTCTAGATCTATTGTCATATCAAAATTTGGATAGTTGACTTATTGATTTGTATTTTCATACATTTCCACATGTAGTCCCATTCGGAACATCACTCGGCAATTTCTGTAAACTGCAACAGACCTTGGATGTATATAAGGTGGATTGGTATGTAACAAAATTGTGCATTTTGTTGTTAGGCAGAAACTGTGTAAGAAAATCTAGCGCGGAAATAACCGGCGCTATCTTGAGATTTAAAAATTTTACAGTAAATAACAGCTGAATTATCTTAATTTTTTGAGAATGACGAATCATTCTCAAAAATTAAGATTTTTCAGACCTTATTTAAGAATTATTAATTTAAAGACTTGGTGGTTTCATGTCTGTGACTTAATTGAGTAGCATTGGCGACGTCGAATGTTTTTGCTCAAAGTTTTGAGGGCTAACGCCATTTTAACTGACCTCATCGAGTTTTTTCAAATTTTTTCCCGTAATTTTTAAAAATAGTCTGTCTATGTACATCCGAGGTTGAACATGTGATTGGCCGAGTGGTGTCGGAATATTGTTGTACATGACCCATCCATTTATGCTTGGTGGAGAACAACGCTCTGAAGAGGATTTGATGTGATCAATCAATGTCTGTTGTATGACATTACATATTACTATATACTATATATTACTATATATTACTTCATTTTATCCGAATTAATTTTGTAGGATCATTGATTTTGATTCAGTATTGAAGAAGTTTGATCAGGTTACACATCTCACATGTTCAAACATGGTCACATGGACACTTCTTGACTATTTATAGAATAGGGGTCTATTCTGGTCACCCGGGTGTCGACTTTGGGGTTGGTGTACTGCTTTGGTTAAGTTTTTACATGCAAGTGTGTCAAATCTCTATTTTTACAATTGCTATTGCTTTGAAACTTGGCACTTGCTTTGCGACCATAATAGACAAAGGTTCATTACTCTGATATTCATTTCAGTGTAATTTTATCTCTTTTTGGACTTCGAAATCTTGGTTAAGCTTTTACATGCATGTATATCTGTAATATCAAAGTTTCTATCTAAGTTTCTACGGAGGCTTTTGCTTGAAAACTCTGCACATGCTTCTGTGACCAAAATATCATCCTCTAGACAAAGATTCATTACTTTAATATTAAATAAAGTGGGATTTTAACCCTTTTTAGCTCACCTGAGCACGAAGTGCTCAAGGTGAGCTATTGTGATCGTAGAATGTCCGTCGTCAGTCGTGCGTCGTCCGTCGTCCACAATTTCTTTAAACATCTTCTCCTCCTAAACCAGTGGGCCAATCTTGATGAAACTTGGCAGGGATGTTCCTTGGGTGAAGCTCTACCAAAGTTGTTCAAATAAATGAAATCCACCCTTAACTTTCCCTTTACCCTTAACAAAAAGGGTGAAAATATGAAAATCTTTAAAAATCTTCTTCTCTGAAACCAGAAGGCAGACAGCTTTCATATTTGGTATGTAGCATCATCTAGTGGACCTCTACCAAGTTTGTTCATATCAAGACCCTGGGGTCATATTTGGGCTTTGCCCGGGCCCAACCCTTTTTACATAGAATCAAAGAGCGAAAATCTTTAAAAATCTTCTTCTCTGAAACCAGAAGGCAGACAGCTTTCATATTTGGTATGTAGCATCATCTAATGGGCCTCTACCAAGTTTGTTCATATCAAGATGCTTGGGTTATATTTGGGCTTTGCACAGGTGCATCCCTTTATCTCTTATGAGCACGAAGGGTAAAAAAATGAAAATCTTCAAAAATCTTCTTCTATGAAACCAGAAGGCAGACAGCTTTCATATTTGGTATGTAGCATCATCTAGTAGACCTCTTCCAAGTTTGTTCATATCAAGACCCTAGGATCATATTTGGGCTCCATCTGGGAGCAACCCTTTTTATATAGAATCAAAGAGTGAAAATCTTTTAAAATCTTCTTTAATCGAAACCAGAGGGCACACTGCTTTCATTTTTGGTATGTAGTATTATCTACTGGGCCCCTACCAAGTTTGTTCATATCAAGACCCTTGGTTCATATTTGGGCTCCACCCGGGCGCATCCCTTACAGCTCATCTGAGCACGAAGGGTGAAAATAGGAAAACCTTCAAAAATCTTCTTTTTTGAAACCAGTAGGCAGACAGCTTTCATATTTAGTATGTAGCATCATCTTATGGACCTTTTCCAAGTTTGTTCATATCGAGACCCTGGGATCACATTTGGGGTCCGACCGGGTGAATCCCTTTTTACATAGAATCAATGAGCAAAAAGGCATATCTGTCTTGCTTTTTGCTGGAAACGTTCCATGGTATTGATCTTAGGCAATTATCTTCATTTTGACATCTGCCTATCTAATTAATGTGATGTCCCAGGGGTCAAAGAGACTCAGGTGAGCGATCTAGGACCATCTTGGTCCTCTTGTTTACCTTCTTTGTTTAGTTTTTATGTGCAACTATTGTATATCAGTTATATCTCTTTTTCTACTTAAGCTATTGCTATTGCAGTCCACTATTTTAAAATTTATAGCAAAATCTTTATTGAAGAAACAATGTAGCAATATCAGATAAACTTGGAATTAGTAAACAACATGGTTTGTTTTACACTTTTAAAGATTTTTTTATCCATTCTACAGCACTCAATAGCCGAGCGAAGGCATCTATAAGCTGAATTTTTTTTGAATTGATCTTCTCTTTCTACTGAGATTGTTTAAACCAACGCAAGAGAGCCAGTCACTTGTAGGCGGCACTCTTGTTTAGTTGTTCACTCACTGAAGATGTTTTCGCTGAAAATATATATAGAGGATATTGAATGAGTGGTCATTGAATACCGAATTTATTAAACAAGTCATCTATAAACAGATAAAAATGAGGCTATGCCGAGTTTCTATCTGTTTAAGATGACATGTTTTATAAATTCGGTGTTTTATGAGCACAAATTTGGTATTCTATTAATAATATGGTCCGAATTTTTGCAAAAAATCGTCAAAATCACGGGAATTAATTATTTTAATTTTTTCTCGAAATTTATAACGCCGTTTAAAACTGACGTCACAATATATACATAATGACGTCATTTTTGCAGTTACAAGATAGCGGTGCTATTCGCTCTGAGCTCATTTGCATAGTTATTCCACTAGTGTAATAACACCATGTAATATCAAAAATATTCAACGGGGTTATTTCACTCCCGCGACGTAGGTCATATTATATAAACCCTTATCCTGCAGTGCTGTTCACCATATATTCCTGTACACAAAAAGGGTAAAATCAGCCTGCAAAGGCGTGAACTCTGATTGTGGTCTACACTATCTGCTCTAGGCTTAATTATTTAGGGGTGGGTCATGATTTACACTGGTTTAAATGTCAAAAATTAGTGATTTAAGGTAGTTAACCAGTAATAGTTCTGCAATGTTTCGGAAGTAATGAACTTCAACAGTGCTAACCATGGTTTCTTAATGATTTTAATCAGGAAATCTCGGTCAACATTGTGAAAGTTTATGAGTGCCGCAATGTTGCCGATCTATTACAGTTCCGCTACCTTAAAACAAATTTAAATCCAACAGAATAAGTTTTAATCTATACAATGATAAAATATTGATACTGTTTTGTTTTCTTACAGATCCTTTTGTTTGTGCTCCAACTCTAGACACACTATCCAATATAACGAAAGTGAAAGAAAAGGCATCCACTGACAGCCTTACGTGCAAGATATGTGGATTAGTGTGTCAGTCAGCCTCGCACATGAGAACACACACATACATACATACGGGTGAACGGCCATTTGCTTGCCATATTTGTGGTAAATGCTTCAACAGAAGGAGTAATTTGAAGAGTCACATGGCAGTACATATGAAGTTAAATTGAACAACACCCGAGAAAAGGAAATTAACCAATAAAATACGTAGCTGTCGAATCAAAGTTAAGATTCAACAGATGGGTTACTTGATTATCAACATAGAATGAAATTAACAATTACTTTAAAGGCAAAATTGTTGTCTAAAGCGTCACATGTTTTATGTCCCCACATCAATTGATCTATCCATTGTTGTATAAGCGGCGTCCGCATATCCGTCCGTCTGAGATACTTAACCCCCTTACGTAACATTTTCTTTTTATGCCCCCGATAGGGAGGCATCATAAATTTGACTTGTCCGTCCGTCCGTCCGTCTGTCCGTCCGTCCGTCCGTCATTCCGTCCAAAAACTTTAACATTGGCCATAACTTCCTTATTACTTAACATATTCGCATCATACTTTACCACAACATTCCTTGGTACATTACCTTTCTGTAGGCACATACTTTGGTGACCTTGACCCCTGGATGACCTTGACCTTCAACATAGATTGGCCATAATTTAAAATCAAAGCGGTGTCGGGGGCATTGTCATCTTACAGTGACAGCTCTTGTTACTTCAACATTAGTATAATCTAGTAACAGTGCTCATATGTTAGGCATGAAGGTTTTTCTCGTCAATACATATTTGAAAGGTAAAGTAAAGGTAATCTTACAAGGTCAATTTTTAATGCCTAACCAAAACAAACAAACAAAAAACACACACACACACACACACAAAAGAAAAACCCCAAACAAATCAGAACAAATGAGAAATACGATTATGGTAGAAAAAAGCGCAGAGTTCAACCGGCCCGATGTCTGGATTCCCTGTAAGTTGTGACGTTTTAGTATTGTTTAACATTAAATTTCAAGTCGGCAGTTGGTAGCGCATCAAAATTTCCGAACTTCAATCATCGGGCGTCATATGTTCGATCCCCGGCGGTCGGACATATCCTCTCCGATATTTGTATATCGCCAATGGTGGATAACGGTAAACCTAATTGGCAGATCGATGACTCGGCGCGAAACAGTTGTAACTCCCTATAGTTTATAGGGACTTACAACCGTTTCGCGCTGATCAATCGAGATGGAGACTAGGAAATGATGTAATGTGAGCACTGGTGTGAGAATACCCGGAATGCACTGTTATGTGCTCCAGCCGCAAAGATGTAACTTAAAAAGATGTTGAAAAGGACTTCAAAGCCCATTCCAACATCCTTTTAATTGGTTGCTATGACGAATCGTCACGGTTTCCGCTAGCGTTACTGAATGATATGATGTAAACTCGAGGTATCCCGATGTCACATTGATTTCAAAATGGTATAGAGAAAAACTGATTTTAACTTAATCTTTCGAGCGTGATTTGTGTGGGATATGTTTATTATGTAGCGTTTGACGAAATTAAATTTTGTTGAGGACCCGTTTGTATGTTGTTCTGAAGTAATAATAAAACATTGTATATTGTTTGAATCATTCCTGATGTTACTTTCGTCTGAATTTGATAGCCACGCCCTTTGATTCTCGATAAGGCAGACTCTCATGCATGTCAATCTTCATTAGCTTGGGATACGACCCGTCAACAGAAAAAGGAACCGTCTAGGTAGTGAGTAAGGTATCGCAGGGTTTTGGCATAACAATAAAATGCGGTCCTAATGACTCTTTAGCTTGGCCCATAGGGGTCCTTTCTATAAAATTTTGAGTCCCTGCTTTAATGTAGACCATCTCTTTTTTGATATACTTATGTTTTTGTGTAAATATTCAAACATTCTCTGGAGTAGACCACACAAGGTTTTGGATAGATATGTGCCTTTTGAGATCAACTCCAGAAAAGAATTCATTTCTGGAGTTGATCCCAAGAGGGTCCTAGGGACTCTCATCAGAGAGTTTTTAGAGTCCTGGTTATTTATTTAAGAGTCTCAGATGCACAAATCCTGCATCTCTTAAAACCCTTGTGTCAACCATACCCTTACTTCGCGGACTGCGAACCATTTTCAGTTGGCGGATTTATGAATCCAGAATAATTATTCTTTGCTTTTCTTTCATTTTCCTCTACTACCAGTTTTCTTTTTCAAATATTCATTTTACTGAGAACTCTGACAGTATTTTTCGTGACGTGTCACAAAGAGAGTTGGCCGATACCATTTAAATTTGTTCGTGTTGAAGTCAAATATTCGAAATTTGGTCGGGTTTAAGTAGAAATTCTAACTCTGGCTGTAGTCCTAAAGGACAACTATACACAGTATTGTTTGTAACATTGTCAAAGAAGGGCGGGGGTCAACTTTACTCATTCGGTTTACACAGATAATTATTTTAGTCTTCCACACGAAATTTTCAATAAATCCATTTTATGACGACGTAAAGCAAAAACTTTGCTCATCCTTGGAATTATTTGTACTTATTTTTTCGTGAGAAATGCAATCCAGCTTTGCATGTGTATTCGCGTGAAAATGGAAGTGCAGTTTCAAAAAGTTTGCAAAATTGTTCGCATCCTGAGTTGGTAGGTTTTATCTATGCCCGTCAATTTATCTGTCCGAAAGTTTGTCTACAAATATATTTCCTTGTAATTTCGAGGAGAATTTGTTACATTTAATACTTAACATTCACACAAATTCCGAATGTTTGTCTTCAACCAATGGGTAGAAAATCGTAGACCTATATGGAATAGCAGCTCGAGGCTAGGAAAGGATGTAATGGTGGTACTGGTGTGAGAAATACAAGGAATACATTGTTAGATGCTCCAGTCGCCGGGATATAATTGAAAGATTGTTGAAAGCGACGGTAAACCATATTCAAAATAAATTACACACATGTTTATTCATAGACATCGTTTAGTGTGTAGTTTAACGAAACGATAGAGAGTTGTAGAAATCGGGGACAATAAGTGACACTCCAACACGTACGTCCCAATATTATGAACGCAACTCCTTCATTTTTGGAACGATTTGGATTTTACCTTTACAAACTGTTTCTAGTCACCAGACCTTGCGCATGTTGTCGGGATTTGTAAAATTCTGCGTATCAGAGAAAAAGGGGACATGTATGTCAAATTTTCGTACGTCTGTACGTCAACATCTTATAATGTTCCTAGTCAACTTACTTCCACATATAGTCGGAATTTGGTAATTTTCTCTGGTGGAACAGAAAAAAATATTCTTGTTAAAGCAAATCCTAACAATTTTTTATAACACTACATGTACATGAGGATGTAAAATAAAATAATAATAATGAAAAAAAAAAAACGTTTTATATAAGGATGGATTAGGTTGATATTTATTCTTCATCTTGTGAATAGGAGCATATTTTCTACTTTTATTCACAGAATGCAGCAGCGATGGCGCGTTGTTTGTACGTCCATCTGTGTGGTTATCCATAAACCTTTTCACGTTTACGCGATAAGGTCCACAAATAGAATAGAATTTTCGTTAAACTTTCACATGTTGATTCAATGGTCTTAAGGGTCGTCGCTATTGTATATATTTGACCGTTCCTTCGGGAAACATGGGCTGAGGGGCCTTATTGAATTTGTGGTAAGTTATAAGAATTGTCGCTTTCAAAGATGGGACGATCCGTTTGAAATTACGGGAAAATGAGATATATGGAATTCCACTCAAGAATTCCAATAAGTGTAATCTTGTTTACACGATAATGTCTACACATGTTATCGAATTCTCATGAAACCTTTTACAAGATGATTGTTCAGTCACGAGGATCATCACTTTCAAAAATGGGTATGATTCTTTGGAAATTACCAAACTGTGCCATCTTGCCTACGTGATTTAGTGTACAAATAATTTTGGTTCGTCTTGAAATTTTTACTGCATTATTGTTAGGTCATAAGGATTTTCGCTTTCTAAAATGGGGGTCGTTGTCAGAAAACCGTGAAAACGGGCCTTATTATCCCCCGCCGTTTTCGGCGAAGCGGATATAGTAATGCTCTCCGTCCGTCATTCCGTCCTTTCGTCACTAAACTTGTCCGGAGCATATCTCCTAAAGTATAATAGCTATCAACTTGAAACTTTATGGGTGGATAGATCTCATGGAGGAAAAGTGCAGTGCACAAGAACTACAACTCTTGCTTGCATATTTTTGGAGTTATTGCCCTTTGTTATTTTAAAGACTTAGATTTTGTCCGGAGCATATCTCCTAAAGTATAATAGTTATCAACTTGAAACTTTATGAGTGGATAGATCTTATGGAGAAGAAGTGCAGTTCCCCAAAACTACAACTCGTGCTTGCATAATTATGGAGTTATTTCCCTTTGTTTTTTTTAAGACTTAGATTTTGTCCGGAGCATATCTCCTAATGTATAATAGCTATCAACTTGAAACTTTATGGGTGGATAGATTTCATGGAGGAGAAGTGCAGTGCACAAGAACTACAACTCTGGCTTGCATAATTTTTGAGTTATTGCCCTTTGTTATTTTTAAGTCTTAGATTTTGTCGGGAGCATATCTTCTAAAGTATAATAGCTATTTACTTGAAACTTTATGGATGGATAGATCACATAGAAGCGAAGTGCAGTGCACAAGAACTACAACTCTTGCTTGCATTATTTTGGAGTTATTGCCCTTTGTTATTTTTAAGACTTAGATTTTGTCCGGAGCATATCTCCTAAAATATTTAAGCTATCAACTTGAAACTTTATGGGAGGATAGATCTCATGGAAGAGAAGTGCAGTGCACAAGAACTATAACTCTTGCTTGTATAATTTTGGAGTTATTGCCCTTTGTTATTTTTAAGACTTAGATTTTGTCCGGAGCATATCTCCTAAAGTTAAAGCTATCAACTTGAAACTTTAAGGGTGGATAGATCTTATGGAAGAGGAGTGCAGTGCACAAGAACTACAACTCTTGCTTGCATTATTTTGGAGTTATTTCCCTTTGTTATTTTAAAGACTTAGATTTTGTAGGGGCTTAATTTCTTAAAGTAAAACCCTTAATCTATTAGGCTTCAGTTTACTATCAAGCTTTCTCGGCGGGGGATGGCCATGTCCGACATGGCTCTTGTGGAATTTCACTTACGATTATGAAACTTTCATAATCAGACTATTGTAGGTTCATCGTAGCTTTCGAAAACGGGAAAATTTCCCAGAAAACACTGAAAGGGAACTTATAGAATTTCAGTAAGTGTAATTTTGTTCACATGGAAAAAAATCTACAAACATTACCAGTTTCTCTTGACTCAGATGATAATAGGGTCATTGGGATCGTCACTGTCGAAAATATGTCAAACCCGTCTTAAATTAAGGGAAAATGGGTCTTAGTGAATTTTGAAGTAGAACAATCTATTTTTTGTGATTCATTCAATTAATAATGTTGAATTATATTGAAACTTAAGCAATCAAACATTTGAAATATCAGATAAGCTTTAGGTAAAATGGGTTGACAGGAGAGCGCCTCAGGCCCTCATGGCCCCTTGTTTTAATATTACATTCGCTTCTTTGTTGTATGCTGGCTCCTTCAAATTTTAGATCAATTTTTAGCTTACCTGAAATCCGATTATCCAATTTATCCACTAGATTACATCCTAATAATGATCAAAATCGGGATCTATAAAGAAATCATGTTGCTATGACAACGGAGTGAGAAAAATATAGCTATGGCAGTCTTATGTTGCTTAAATGCTTGTGCTCATGAATAGCTTCATTTTGATATATACCTTGACATACTGCTTATTCTTGCCAAATGAAGTGCCCTTAAAATTGGATATCAAACACTAAACATGAACCTTAACAGAGTTAATAGAGGAAATACAAATGAAAAATGTCTGAATTTAACCTATAGACAAATTACAAAACTTGTTGTACTGTTTCGCCTTGGTCTACCGAAATGATTCATAGAACTTTTCAGTCTTATATCAAAAGGTATTGCATTGTTTTTTTTTTTTTTTTTTGTTTTTTTTTGATCCTCTAAATATCATAGAAATTGAAGCTTAAAACTCGCCTTTTCATGTGACCGATGTAGGACCATCACGATCCTCTTGTAATCATTTAAATTTTCACAATTGGGGAAAGAGTTTAATTGCTTTGTCTTCATTGAGTCACAGTGGACAAAAGGAATGATTAGTGAATGCTCTCTTCTTTCGTAAAACGTTTCAGGTTTTCATATTGGTTAACATTTGTAGTTTTCAAAAGGCCTCGGGGTTCGATTCCGGACGGCGGCACTCATCCTTTCTGACCATTTGTCCCTCATCAATGGGTTGATAATCGTAGAACTATGTAGGATAGCAGCTGGAGGCTAAGAAAGGATAGGTCTACATAGGTCTACGATTATCTAACCATTGGTGAGAGACAAATATTCGGAAAGTATGAATGCCGCCGTCGAGGATCAATTCCGGGACCTCTAGATTGACAGTCTGACACGCTACCAATTGCGCTATGACGGCGTCTATATTCAGGTGAGAAATCCATCTTCTCCAAACTCTCTTGTTTGTTTAACATCGGTTTTTAACCACGTCTGAGGTGCGTTCGTTGGAGTGAGATTGTTAAGATGTTCATTATGACTACTTGAAAGTCTTATTTAGCGGGATTTTTCATCTTACTCTAATGATTTGATATGATGTCCTAAAAAGTGCAATATTTGTTAAAGATTATTAGAATATGCCATTTCTTACCGGCTATTCTTGCAACTTGATTTGCCTGAGAATATTCCCCTAAAAGACTTAATGTTGTTTAACTTTATAAAAAATCTTGCAATATTCCCCAAACCAAGACGAAGAATTGACAGTCGTGTTGAGCTGTGACCCGCCTCAAAACATGTTTGTAAAAATGGGTTTGCATTGAAATATGAACGTTCCCTTTCCTTACTTTGTAGTCTAACAGTCTAATAGTATATTCGCCTATCAGATTTAGTTAACCATCTTTGTAAATACATGTGCTGTGAAAGTCCCCTTGAAAGCCCTTTTCGATATTTCTTCTCAATCATTGGAAGATTTGTCAGGTGAGCGATGTAAGGTCATTCTAGACCTCTTGATTAGAAAGTTGTCTTACCAATTATCTTCACTTTAAAAATGATTGTGGATATCTCCTATACTTGCAGGTTATTTTGACCCAGCTTTTAAACACCAGGAGACGTTTGTACCAAAAATGAAAAGCAAGAGGAAAACGCATTTACTTAAAGAAGAAAATCGATGTAAAGAGTGTGGGTTGGTGTGTCAGTCGAGCTCCCATCTCGCACGACACAAGTACACACACACAGGAGAACAACCGTTCGCTTGCCATATCTGTAATAAACGCTTCAATATGAAGAGTAGTCTAAAGAGACATATGGTAGTTCACCTAAAGTTGGGTTGTGATTGATAGTCACACGACTCTCCTCAATCTTTGACACAAAAAATAACGATTCAATAAGAATGGAAGTTACTTAGAGAGACTTGTGATTGTTTATTAAGGTTTGGTTGTGACTAACTGAAACACCATATTTCTGGCAACCACTCCAACTTGAGGAGTAGTTTATAGAACCACATCATTGTCAAACTTGAAATCGTATTTTCGAAAAACACTCGGGGATCTGACGGCTAATCATCACCTTCATTTTACGACAATGCGTAAAATTTATTTACCTCCTCTTGTCCCAGCGATTACGTCTCAAGACCCAAGTTATTACATAACTAGGTGGTTTAAGATGACTTAAACAATAGCATAAGTACCTTTCAAGGACTGTTAGAAAACTCTTAACCTTTCAATAAACATTTCGTCCGCAATTTTGAAAACTGATTGATAGTCAACCGTCACTAATCTACAAATAGCATAAGGGATAGTTACGGAAATCCGCCATTTTTGCAGGGGCTATTTATATTTATGACCCGTTACGCGAAAAGGGACCATTTAGGTAGTGCGTTAAGTGTCGACCCCAGTCAGACTGCGTGGATTGCGGAGACTGACTAGGGTCGAAACTTTTTCAACTTTGCTTATTTTCTGAATCTAGAATGATCAATCCACCGTACTGTTAAGGAATTTTTGAATTGCGTCTTCTGTGTGACCTCTGGCGGACCCAATTTCTTTTTCAAATATTTATCTAACAGAGTTCCCAGATGGTCCCTTTTCGCGTGACGGGTCACATATTATTTGCCCTTCTATGTTTGCTTGTTGAGATCATCCTTCACAGTGTATTCTACAATGAAGTGCAAATGTTACCCACCAGGTCCTAGATAATTAAAGACCGGTTCATATGATTAGCATCATAAATTTATAACCTATTGAATATCATAAAAAATATGCATGTTTGATGGAAGTAAAGAGTTGATGATTAAGATGATTACATTTCAACACGAGTACTTCTTTGAAATGACGAATCATTTCATTTTCGTTTTAAATGCGTTTTGATATGTACATACATGCATATGTGTAAACTTATAAATATGTGATAACCACTTGGACTAGAAAAGTGACAGTAATTTTGTTTAGCCCGCGTGATGTGAGCGAGACATGGTCGTCACTACGTCAAGTCCATGCATGTGCAGCAGTTCATAGGTCCGTCCACCAGAATCTATCCAGAGTATCAATATCAAGGTCGTTTGTTTTGCCCGGAGCACGACATCTACATTTATTGGTTGATTTTAAAATAGAATGCCACAGATGTTCCACTGAAGGTGAAAAGGTGTCATTCAAACTACATGTAAATATGGCTTAAGATCAAAGGTCAAGAGCGCGCTTCAAGGTCAAGCGTTTGCAGGCCCGCAAGTGATGTCCCTGGACAGCCATTCTAGTGATAGGTGGCTATCGAGCACAATATTTCCATCTGCAGAGTTCGACACTAAGGGGAGTCCGAGACTCCTTGTTTACCAGTTGGACTCCTTCCATTTGCAAGTAAGGAGTCGAATTGTCTCCAAGGGTAATATTACAATATTTTGAAAAAAACTGCACAAAGCAGCGTCCTTTTTAACATTTGCCAAAACTGTATATATTTTCACTACAAAAGTTTTTGAAGAAAACATTTGCTTGCATCCTGTATTGTTTTGAGAAAAAAACTCTTCTTTGTTAGAACATTGTTGAAAAGAAGAAATTGCTTATAATAAGCAACTTCTTCTTTTCCACAATGTTCTCCCATTATGAAAATTTGGACTCCTTATTTTGAGTTTGGACTTCTTGATTTCACGTGTTTGGAGTCCAATTGACTCTTTGATTTCAGGAGTTAGTATTGACCCCTGATCTATCTGCAAACTTAGTGATTATGAGCCCTATCTGGGTTTCAATTGTTTTGTAGCCAAAATTCGGAATAAAGTCGTCAATTTTGATTTGGCAGGACGCCTAAGTAACATTTAAATTTCTGATTATATTTGAAACATCTATTTTACCTCAACCTCATATGAATTATTTAAGGTTGATGTCAATCAGGAGTTTCAATTACATTGTATAATCGGAAATTTATTCAAGCCTGGTCAGTTTAGTTTCGTTTAAATTATCATAAGTTGTGCTTTTGTTGAGAGGCGACCAAAATGCTGTATTCAAGCTTTAGATAGGATATTCAACCTTCAGATAGGATATTTTGATTGCCCAAAGATGATACGATTTTATATATTTTTTCTTTCTATCATTTCCATTGTAATCACGCACCAATTGCCTGAAAGTAAAAAGTTCAAATTACGTTAGAGTTAGCTATAAAGTAGTTAAACATTTAAAGATAAAACAAGATACCACGTAACAAATTATTTTGTATCTATGTATAGTGATTTAAATTTTGATAAATTTATATAACTTTTAACTCATTTTCCTTGTTTTTGTACCCATATGAAGTTTGTCATAAAGAAAGGGTTATTAAGCTGAAGAGAGGATACATATATGCAATTCAAGTCTTTTGAATGTCATATATTGCTCCGAAATGCATAATAATAGATGTGAATTCGACTGCTATGTGGCAAAACATAATCATTTTTCACAACCATGTTGTGTAAGGCTTTTGCAAACTCATACAGGATGCAAAGACTTCAGCTAACGTTTACATATCGAGGGTTCAGTGCAAGACTGTACTAAGTGTATAAACCGGTCATTCCGGAGCATATCTCAAAAAGTATGCAAGCTTGAATCATGAAACTTCATAAGTGGATTGATCTCATGGAAGAGAATTGCAATGCAGAGGAAGCATTATTTTATGTATCATACTTGTTTTCGTGCGTGCGTCAGTCCGTCTGTCCGTGCGTACTTTTTTAGCTCGACTATTCGAAGAATAGGGGGGGCTATTCCAGTCACCCGGGCGTCGGCGTCGGCGTAATGTTTTGGTTAAGTTTTTACGTGCAAGTGTTTAAAATCTCTGTTTCTATTAAAGCTATTGCTATGAAACTTTGCACATGCTTCTGTGACCATAATATCAGCATCTAGACAAAGATTCATTACTCTGATATTGAATTTAGTGGAATTTTAACCCTTTTCGGACTTAGAAATCTTGGTTAAGTTTTTACGTGCATATGTCGTTTATCTGTAATATTTCTGTTTTTAAGTTGGAATGCGAAGCAATTCCAACTTAGATTTAACAAAACCGCAAAATGAACACAAGATAAATTCATTTCGGGTTTTTTGAGAACACACATCACGTGAACAGGATGTGAATACACTTCGGCCTATTTTGTATATCTCAACTTGACATAGACATACAGTTTATTTCATCAAAAGGAAATAATCCTGTACAACTACACAGCTATCACTTCGTGTATATTATTAACACGCTAATTCATGATTTAAACGATATTTATTGAAATTTGCGTACGAATTTACTCGTATCATATGTTTACACTACCATATTTGGAAATCATGTGATAAGGCAAGTCAAATAAGGTCAGCTATTGAAAATAGCACTAGCCAATCCCGTGATTTGCTTATTTGGCAATGTCGCGATCTGGTTTCTCAGTATTGTGACAATAGCACAGGCCAATCACGTGATCTGCTTATTCGGTTATGTCGCGACCTATTTTCGTAGAATTATGTTATAGCTTCTTTTAAAGGTATAGTTTCTCTTTCTGAACGACCTTATCACACATTTAACTTATGACAAATTGTTATATTGTACATTTCTGTCTACAGTTACGAAATAAAAATCTTAAGTTTTTCTTCAAGTGAAGATACACTTTAAAGTTAATAAATATTTTTGCAACATATTGACGTTTGTTTTCCGTCATATTGCAGTTATCTACATGAGTGTTTCATTGTCAAAGCCCAAAATTCATCAAATAAAATCCTTGCCACCACATCTTTAATGGAATTATGAACATCTTTGTCCAATTGCATTCCATCACCAAAATAATTTGCCATTTGAAACAGACCTACTAGTTCAACTTGT
Source organism: Fragum whitleyi (assembly GCA_948146395.1). Taxonomy (NCBI): domain Eukaryota; kingdom Metazoa; phylum Mollusca; class Bivalvia; order Cardiida; family Cardiidae; genus Fragum; species Fragum whitleyi. Next base: position 29,415,075 of record OX411559.1, on the reverse strand, counting down.
TTTCTTCACATTCTTGCACATCAACAAGTTTAAGAGCACCATCATACAGTTAGTTACATCGTGAAATTGACATTCATCTCAATCAAAAACATTCTTGATCGCTCACTCAGCGCTTCATTCATTCATTTCAAACACTCACTCAAACCATTCAAAACTCTCAAAATTACTCAATAAATAAGATCAACTTGTACATTCAAAATGAATAAAGCATTTTAAAACCAAATCACGATTTCACTGACATAATTGAAATTTGAAGCGTCTGATTGTTTTTTTGCGAAATATAAAGCTATTGGTGGAACTTTCACGCATTTTTTATTAAATGGAGGTTTTACATATCGCTAATTTTGTTCATCCTGAACAATATAAGCGATATTGGATTCCCTTTCTTAAATTTCACTCAAACCTCGCTCCGCTCACTCATTCAACATCATTCCTAAAGCATTCAAAATTCGTTCACCTTATCAATTTTACGATGTTATTAACTTTACCCCCAACTCAGAAGTGGAGGAGCACATATTGATTTCATCATGTCTGTCTGTCAGTCCATTGACCTTTTGCTTTCCGCTAGCTAAACGGAGAAGCAATTGACCTGCAATAACGAAACTTTACACAAATATTGCCCATGACCCAAAGAAATACCCTATTTTTTCGGGCTCATACATGTCACGGTCATAAGTTACCTTGAACTTTTAACAGTTTCCACTCTAACTGAACAACCAATTGACACAAATCATAAAACCTGACACAAATGTTGTCAATGACCCAAGAAAAGGCCAAATTTAAGAGTCACAAAGGTCGAAGTTACAATTGGACTTCGTCTAAGAATTGTCTTGTGATTCAAACTCATGAAGTAAAAGACTTCCCTGCGAAAAAAGCTTTTTATCAAGGACAAAGCGCTTGTCTAGGTCCAATTTGCGACAATTCTAATTAAAAATGTAATTGATAACTCAAATGGAGCAGAAGCCATTTGAAAAATATCATAGAATCTGTTTTGTGTGTATAAGTGTCCGCCTTTGCGTCCATTAGTCGGCTGTATAGTCCATATCATTTTCTTCCTTTTTAGCTCACCTGATCACTACGTGCTCAAGGGGAGCTTTTAGGATACCCTAACTCCGACGTCCGTCGTCCGTCGTGTGTCGTCAACTTTCTTAAAACTTCTTCTTCTCCTAAAACGCTGGGCCGATTTCAATAAAATTTTGACAAAATGTTCCCTGGGTGACCTTCTTCAAAAATTCTTCGCTAAATTCTGATAATCCACAAATATGGGCGTGGTAGGGCGGGGGCTTACTTTGAGCCAGAAATCTTTGAACGACATCTCCTCCTGAACCACTGGGCCGATTTCAATGAAACTTTACCAGAATATTCCTGGGGTGACCCTTTTTTATAATTGTTCGTGAACTTGAGAATGGCCAATAAATATGAGCGCGGCAAAGCGGGGCTTATTTTGATCCAGAAATCTTTGAACAACATCTCCTCCTGAACCACTGAGCCCATTTCAATGAAACTCTTCCAGAATGTTCCTAGGGTGATCCTTTTGAAAAATTGTTTGCAAAATTTTGATTGGCCCATGAATTTTGACGTGGCAGGGCGGGCCTAATTTTGAGCCAGAAATCTTTGAATGAAATCTCCTCGTGAACCACTGGGCCAATGTCTGTGAAACGTTACCAGAATGTTCCTTGGGTATCGTTTTTGGCAAATTGTTCACGAAATTTTGATTGGTCCATAAATATTAGTGTGGCAGGGCGGGACTTATTTAAGCCAGAGACCTTTAAATGACATCTCCTCCTGAACCACATGGCCGATTTCAATGAAACTTTACCAGAACGTTTCTTTGGAGACCATCTTCAAAATTTGTTTGTAAAGTTTTGATTAGCCCATAAATATGGGCGTGGCAGGGTAGGGCTAATATTGAGTCTCCTCTGTAAATAGTGGGTGGGCAGGGTCTATTATCACTGTTTATTCTTCGAAATATATTTCCTTTCAACAATTAGGCAAATTTGAATGAACCTTTACCAGAAAGTTTGTTGGATAAGATCCACTGGACAAATCGGATTCAGGGCAGCGGTTTAGGACCATTTTTTCCCTCTTGTTATCATTTTTCTTCCATTAGTTGCAGGCCTGTAAAGCGTATCAGGGGTTTCAGCGTTTCTCGTAGTTGAAATACATTGATTTATATACGCCCGTCAAAAGACGAGACGTATTATGTGATCACCTGTGGTGGGTTGGAGGCGTGAGCTTCGTTAGTGGCTTAAGGTCACCGTTTCTTGAACGCATTCCAACTTATCAGTACTTTCAGTACTTTGATTATTAAAGCTATTGCTTTGCAACTTTACACATGCTTCTGTGTCATAATATCAGCCTCTTGACAAAGATTCATTACTCTGATATTGAATAAATGGAATCTTAACCCTTTTCGGACTTAGAAAATCTTGGTTAAGTTTTTACGTGCAAATGTTGTATTTCTGTAATATCTCTATTTCTACTAAAGCTATTGCTTTGAAACTTTGCACATGCTTCTGTGACCATAATATCAGCCTCTAGACAAAGATTCAATACTCTCATTTTAAATTAATTGGAATTTTAACCCTTTTCGGACTTAGAAATCTTGGTTAAGTTTTTACGTGCAAATGTTGTACATCAGTTATAGCTCTATTTCTACATAGGCTTTTGCTTGGAAACTCTACACATGCTTCTGTTACCATGATATCACCCTCTTGACAAAGCTTTATTACTCTGATATTGAATTTAGTGGAAATTTAACCTTTTCAGACTCAGAAATTCTTGGTTAAGTTTTAACGTGCAAATGTTGTACATCAGTTATATCTCTAATTCTATTAAAGCTATTGCTTTCAAACTTTGCACATGCTTCAATGTTCATAACAACAGCCTCTTAATAAAGATTCAATTATCTGGTATAGAATTTAGTTGATTTATAACCCTTTATGGACTTAGAAATTCTTGGTTAAGTTTTTACGTGCAAATGTTGTCTTTGTGTAATATCTCTATTTCTACTACAGCTGTTGCTTGGAAACTTTACACATGCTTCTTTGACCATAATATTAGCCCACAGAAAAAGATTCATTACTCTGATATTTAATTTAGTGGAATTTTAACCCTTTTTGGCCTTAGAAAATCTTGGTTAAGTTTTTACGTGCAGCTGTTTTATGTTAGTTGTATCTCTGTTCCTACTAAAGCTATTGCTTTGAAACTCTGCACACGCTTCTGTGACCATAATATCTGCCTCTACACAAAGATTCTTTTCTCTTTACTTTCATTTTTATTGAATTTCCAATGTCGATATTGATTTGCTGTTACTATCCAGCACTAGGAATAGTCGAGCTTCGCTGTCCTCCGACAGCTCTTGTTTCTTTAAACACCTTCTCTTTCCCAAACCAACGTGCAAATTTTAAGAAACCCGGTAGAAATGTTTCTTGGGTGACTTCAAAAATTTTTAAAGAAATTTGGATTGACCCCCAAATATGGGCGTGGCATTTTTGCACTTGAAAATCTTTAAAATTCAATGAAACTTGGCATGAATGTTCCTTGGATGCCTTCTTTAATTTAATTGTAAAAAAATTAAACTGGGAGAACGAAAGATTACATAACTTTACCAGTACATGCGTACCCGATGTGAAATAATATGACATTATTCAACCAAGCACTCTCCGCCTCAGAACATAACAACATCTCCGACAAGTTTAAATTTGGATCAACTTGGGTAAGAACCTAGCTTAAGATGTCAAATCTTAGGAAAGCATTATAGACAATCACGATGGGACTTTCTTGAGACCGTCCGTAAATTGTTCAGAATGTTCGAGTAGATGACATTTAAGTCATGTTAAAAATTGGCTCAACTTAATGCAAAAGTTAGTCCACGAGCTCAAATTTTAAAACAATCTTGTAGTCATATGCTAGAGTCATATTTTTTTAGCTCATCTGAGCACACCGTGCTCAAAGTGAGCTTTTGTGGTCATTGAATGTGCGTCGTCTGTCGTCCGTCGTCCAGCGACAACAATCTTAGTGTTTACACCCTAGAGGCCACAAATATGGCCCAATCTTCATGATACTTGGTCAGAATGTTGGTCAGGTCACAAGGATGAACCATATTGATGGAAAGGATCCATGCAAAATCACAAGAAAAGGGGCCTTAATGACAATTTTCTTGTTTACACTCTAGAGGCCACAAATATGGTCCAATCTTCATGAAACTTGGTCAGCTTGTTAACCAGATCACAAGGATGAAGCCTATTGAAAATTGGAAGGATCCTTGCCATATCACGGGGAAAGGGATCTTAATGTTAACACTCTAGATGCCACAAATATGGTCCAATCTTCATGAAACTTGGTCAGAATACCTGCCAGGTCACCCGGATGAACCCTATTAAAAATAGAGGGTCCATGCCATATCGCGGGAAAAGGAGCCTTATTGACAATTTTCTTGTTTACACTCTAGAAGCCACAAATAAGATCCAATCTTCATGAAACTTTGTCAGATTGTTCGTTAGGTCATGATGATGAACTCTTTTGAAAATGAGAAGGATTCGTGCCATATCACGGGAAAAGGGGGCTTAATGACAATTTTCTTGTTTACACTCTAGTGGCCACAAATAAGGTTCAGACATCATGAAACTTGGTCAAAATGTTTGGAAGGTCACAAGGATGCCCAAACTTAATGAAACTTGATCAGAATATTTGTCAGGTCTCAAAGATGAAGCCTATCGAAAATGGAAAGAATCTGTGCCATATCTTGGGAAAAGGGGCCTTAATGACAATTTTCTTGTTTACACTCTAGAAGCCACAAATATGGTCCAATCATCATGAAACTTGGTCAGAATGTTTGATAGATCATGAGGAAGAACTCTTTTGAAAATGGGAAGGATCTGTTCCATATCAGGGGAGAAGGGGCCTTAATGACAATTTTCTTGTAAGAGCTCCAGGTGCCACAAATATGGTCCAATCTTCATGAAACTTGGTCAAAATGTTTGCCACAAGAATGAACTCTATTGAAAATGGGAAAGATTCAGTCATTTCACAGGAAAAGGAGTCATAATGATAATTTACTTGAAATAACTCTAATAGCCACAAATATGGCCCAAACTTTGTAAAACTTGGTTTTATGTAGAAATTATCTTCTTTATGACATCTGCCTTTTTTAATTGAAGTGAAGTCCCAGTTATCAAAGAGACTCATGTGAGCGATCTAGGACCACTATGGTCCTCTTGTTTTGTCAACGATTGATTTAATTGATTTTGATAAAAACTAGGTCACGAGGAAAAATCCTGGAAAGTTAAACACTTTAGGAGGCATGTTTGTAAACCAGTCAACCTGAAAATTGAGCGAATAATTGATAAAATCTACGAAAGTTTCGAAATAAAGTCAATATTGCTCAAAAACAAGGTCACAAGACCAAATCCTAGAATAATATAGTTCACACTCTCGATGCTACGTTTTCATTTCCTAATCAAGCTAAAAATGTGTGGCAATGGTCTCTTTTTTTTTAAATAATTCCACATTTTCTAAATCGGATTAAAAAAAAAAGCCACGAGATCAACTCTATGAAAATCTTGTAGTTACTCTTGAGCTCACATTAGTATGAAGGTCAATGTGAAAAAAGGGGACAATTACCATTTTGATATGTTCGAAGGTCTGTTAACTGGGGTTAAACAATGATACAATGTCGAATCTGAGGAAAATCTTGTAGTGGTAACATTTTTGTCCAATCACCCTGAAAATGGTTGCTTTACTGGATTTTATCTTAGGAAATTTCGAAGTTGAGTCGACTGGGATAAAAAGACTAGGTCAGGACGTTAATCCCCAGAAAAAAACAACTTTTAGGCACTCTAGAGGCCATATTCAAATTTCAGTAAAACCTTGAATGAACTCCAGAGGTCATTTGTCTTTTCAACATTAACATTTGGCAATATAATTGTCTCTGTCCAGTGATTAAAATAAGGTCACGAGATCAAATATTAGCAATGATAAAAAAAGGTGGCCGCAAGTTTTGCAAAATAAATCTTGGAATTGGCCAAAATGAAGCCTGACCCTTAAATGTGAACACGGGTTAGCGAGTTAGGGCCAGTATAGGGTCAGTAAGGTCCTATTGTATCATAATATAGGCTCAATCAACTATTGCTTTACAATTTTCTAGTTCTTGTTTCTCTAAGCTCTTAAATGTTACATAAAAAATTAATTGTGGATGTTTCGTTCTCTTGTAGATCCAGCAATTTTAAACCAGGAGAAGATTGTCCCTAGTAAGGTCACAACGATGGAAGGGTCGTCCATGAACGTCTATATTTGTACTGTATGTGGTCATAGGTTCCCGTCAAGTTCTCACCTTAAGATACACGCAGTCACACATACGGACGAACAACCCTTCGCCTGTCATATCTGTGGTAAACGATTCAACAGGAAAGGAAATCTAACCAGGCATATGTTACTTCATGTCAGTTAAAACGATGTTTCAGAACACGGCCTTTTCGTTACCAAACATATTCACCATACAGCTATACAACATCAAATTAGTCTGCATTTTTATGACGTGCATGTGTGAAAAGATGGCTTTGTTCTGGTGAAAACTTGACCATAAGTAATAATTGCAATTTTATATTATTTGTTCATTTATTAACTATTCTGCTTAGTTTGTGAAATTTAAGTCAACATAAACGGTATTAAAGAGACGCCAATGGTTAGTCGTGCATCTGGTAAAGCCCATTCGGCTCCGTTTTTTTTTTTGTTTGTTTGTTTTTTGAGGAACTTGTTGGTTGAAATGAATTTGCAGTCTGTCGTGTTAAACACTGCAAAATAAATTCAATGACCAAAAGAGCTATAACTTGCTCATTATGATTAGGTAAAATTATCTAAAGCATTGATCATAACACTTTCTATTGAATCAGTAGCATCAACATTGAAAGACTGTAGAAAGCTCAAACGTTACATGTTCATTGTCGTAAGTGTATAGATTAGTATCAGTTCTTACAATAATGTTAAACTCGGCAGTTGAATTATTCTTACTTAATTGTAGTTCGATTTCGAATTTATGTTTGTTAACTTTTATGCTTAGAATAATGTTATTCTATTTAGCTCAGTCGGTTATGCATTGGACTATGTATCATCGGGAAGCGATTTCGAGTCTAGTCATGTCACACACGTCGTAGTAACCATTAGGCGAATGATATGTATGTACTCTTAAGTTTGGATTGACTGTTTGATGGATCGGATGAAATGTACTGGTGAATGAAACGACATGGGACCGTGCGCACTAGCCGTGGTACAAACTTAAAAAAGTGGCGTCAAACCCTTGAGACATAAAATAATATCGAAGGGTGGTACATCAACGAGAATCGGTATGACGTCGCGCACACTAATGCTTAACATTTTGTAACGTCGATTTGCTTTTTAGACGTTATTACACCACGTACTATTCTGAAGCGCTTCTTGTTTATCGCATGATGATTTTGCCATGCGTATTTAATTCAAATTGCTATATAAGTAATATACCGAGTAAAACAGGATGTATTTTTTCCCACAGGAAGCAATTTTTTCATCAATCAGCTTAAATCGTTTTGTCATTGATTGCTCAAAAAAGGACAGCGCGCAATGTAATAACGTAAGACGTTGGAAACAATACGTTTTTGAAAAGTATGTCCACACAAACAAATCTTAATATTTTTGACATTTTCAAATGTATCTATACGAAGTTTTTCCCGGCGATTGTACGAAAAAATAATATTTCAAAAATATAAAATGATTTATGACGATCATTTTGATAATGAAACGCTGCAGCGAAACATTTTGAAAACTGGCTGTAAAATTCGCGTAATGTAGAAATTGTGTCCACACAGATTTTCTTTTTGTATTTTCTTGTGTTTGGCGTATTAGTATTTTTGACCAAATAATCGGAAACTAGAAAAAAATTATATTTTCATTTTGAAATTTCACAAAATTTTACAAATTATTGATAAAGATATTGAGAAAACTTTGTGAAATTTTACGCAGATTTTTCGCTAAAATTTGACGTTTTATAACTTTTTAATTGTTAAATAAATCTCTATCAATTGTTTCTTATTTCTCTGACAGACACCTTAGTTCATAATCTAAGTTGATGAACCTCCTCGCGCAAATATAAACATTCTCAACATTTTTCACGAACTATTTCACGCATTTTAAGGGTCTAAAGGAAATCCACCAACTCATAATTTGTTACGTTTTACAGACGTAGTTTAAGAGTTTTTGTGACAAAGAAACTTAATGTAACGAATATTTGATTTCCCTCAGAACACCTAAGGAATATTCTTTAAAAGTATGCCTTCTTGTTGTTCATTTGGTATAAAGAACATAGAAATCGGCTTAGAAAACAGGTTTGATTCGTTCAAAACTATTCATATATAGGATGACGCGCTTGCACAGCAAAATATTTTTGTAATGAAAAGGGCTGCATATGATGTTCTGTTAGTTATGACGTAATTTGATAACTGGATCAACAAAAGCAATCGTCGAAAAAAAATAACAATGTGAGACAAAATTGTTGATTCTTTCACAAAGTTTGTGCATAGCATGCTTAACAATTTTATTTGTATTTTGCAATTAATTTGTACAAACATAATGTAAATGTAAACTCAGAGAATTTAAAGTATTGAATACGACATGTCTCTAACTATTTATCAATCGCACATGAAATGGTTAGAAATATCATTTGAATGGCAAATGCTCTTTCCTATATGTTACATGCTTGTTTTCTCATGATATTTTAATAAAACGTTTCTCAGCACCCAATCTTGTATATTGTCAGGAAATTCTAGTGGGCTTGTTTGAGTTAAAAAGTGTTGATTCTTCGTTTGGAATTGATAAACCGTTGGAATAAACAAGTTCTGATTCCTATGAATTTGTTCATATTTAGAATGGTGAAGGATCTCACAAATAGCTAGTTGCAGATACCAGGATCGAGGTTGAGCCAAACCGACAGATGTGTCACGGTTCAATACTAAGAGGAGTCGTGGATTCCGAGACTCAATGTTTACCAGTTGGGACTCCTTCCATTTGCAAACAAGGAGTCCGATGGACTCTAAGGGTTATATGAGAATATTTTGAAAAAAAAAAAAAAAAAAATACACAGAGCAGTATCCTCACTATAACGTGCTTAAACTGTAGATCTTTTCACTACAAAAGTTGTTGAAGAAAACATATATCCTGTATCGTTTTAAGAAAAAACTCTTCTTTGGAAGAACATTGTGGAAAAGAAGAAATTGCTTTTAATTAGCAATTTCTTCGTTTCCACAATGTTCTCCCATTAAGAAAATTCGCACTCCTTACTCTGAGGTTGGACTCCTTGATTTCATGTATTAGGAGTCCAATTGACTCTTATTGAGTGTCAACCCCTGTTTTGTTCCGAAATCGGCAATTGTATTTAAAGAATCAAATTTAGCAAGACAATGGTTGAACAACTCTCCAGTTGATGTTTTACAGCTTGATTTTATCAACCTATTCCAAACCAAGAAATGACTTTACGTAACCCATCAACCATGTTGAAGACAGGAGTCATCGTCGAAATTTTCACATGGTCACAATGGGGCTGAAAGTGTCCATCCAGATCTCATCTAGACGTTATGCCATTACACACATGGGTATACCTCCATTTGTGTATCATTTGTATATTCCTTTGAACAGAAACTGATTCTTTAAGAGGCATATACTTTTTCATTCGAACTTTGATACTAAGATAAATACTTCTTCCCTGAAATAAGAGATGAACACATTTTAGCTCATCTGAGCACAGCGGCTCAAGGTGAGCTTTTGTGATCACCTTTAGTCCGCCGAGCGTCGGTCGTCGGAAGTCGTCAACAATTCTTTAAACATCTTCTTCTCAGTAAAAAATGAGCGGATTTCAACCAAACATGGCAGGAATGTTCCATGGGTGACCCTTCTCAAAACTTGTTCGTGTAATTTTGATTGACCCCCAAATATGGACTTGGCAGGGCGGGGCAGTTTTTGACCCTGAAATCTTTAAACATCTTCTCCTCAGTAACCATTGGGCTTATTTCAACCAACTTTGTTCCATGGGTGACCCTTCTCAAAACTTGTTCGTGAAATTTTGATTGACCCTAAAATATTGGTGTGGCAGGGCGGGGCAGTTTTTGACCCTGAAATCTTTAAACACCTTCTTCTCAGTAACCACTGGGCTGATTTCACTGAAACTTTACAAGAATCTGTGAAATTCTGATTGGCCCATAAATATGGGCATGGCATGGGACGGGGGCGCTTATTTTGAGCCTGAAATCTTTAAACATCTTCCTCTCAGTAACTAATGGTTTGGAGGGGTCTATTTTCTCTTTTATTCTTGGAATAACTTCTCCTCTTTAACAACAAGGCAAATATGAATGAAACTTTGCAAAATAGTTCCTTGGGTGAGATCCACTGGACCAATAAATTCAGGTGAGCGGTTTAGGGCCATTCTGGCCCTTTTGTTGAAAAGTTAAAAATAGTTATATACGGGCACATATATCATTGACCGAAACTTGCAGTATTTGTACGTTTATTCATAGTAATTTGAAAAAGAAGTAATCAGAATTGCTATTCTTAATGATTCTTCGGAGAAAAAGAAGTGATTATACATTATATACATTTTTTGAATTGGTTCAAATTTAAATTAACGCAATTAAGGCTTTTAACAAAATTATGCAAAAGACAAACTTTGAGAGGACATGGTAGTCTCGTATTCCTTGTCCATTGTGCTTGTGAAAGGACATAAACAACACGTCAATGAGAAGTTGATTAGGTGTTACATTCGAAGAAATTTGATTTGTTGCCGAGTCTTAATGGGCAAGGTATCTTTCATGGTCAATGACGTTCAAAACTATACTTTCTATACTACTGTACCCATGTTAACCGTTCTCATGACGTTCACAGCGTACTCTTGCTTTACAAAAATCTTCGGCGGACAGAATAAACTAAGCTCAGTCTGCATAGAGATGCATTTAGATCTTAGTATATACTTTCTGCTTTCCACATAACCATTATTTTGGGGGAAAACTTGAGCTGGGATTTCCCAAAAATTGAATGAAATGAAATTTGACTTCATCTAGATGTATCAATACTTACTTTAGATTAAAGGTATACATGTGTATATATGTCAAATGAAAATAAAACACCAATGGTTCACAAAAATAAATGAATCGATCGCACTAAGATAAAAAAAAAAAAAAAAAAACTTGTAGTTTTCTTTGCAACAACACGTGTGTCTTTTTCTCTTACAGGTCTTCAACATTATCAGCCTATACCAAAACAAAAAACATATCACACCAGCCCAACTCTAACCTCCACGGATGAATTTATTTGCCCAGAGTGCGGCCAGAAGTGTCCTACGAGTTCGCACCTTAGAAGACACGCCATTACACATACGGATATTCGTCCATTCGCCTGTCATCTTTGTGACAAACGTTTTAATAGAAAAAGTAATCTAAAGAGGCACATGATTACTCATGTACGGTTCGATGTCTGATAACCTATCACAATGTTTGTGTGACAAACGTTCCACCAGAATCATAAAAGGTTATAGACAAGTGTTTCTCATTGTGAAAGGATCCTTTGATATTTAATCCATTATTATTGCACCGAAAATTTTGTTTGGGGGAGATAATATAGGAGTCACCTTGTCATTCTGTCGCTTTTTCGTGTGCGCTCAATTCCTCAGCAACAAATGGACAGATCTCAGTCAAATCGCTTATAGTCAGTACCAAACAGAGGTGTATATGTTCTATTTTGAGTACCGTCCATTGACCTTCAGAAATGATTCTATAATGAAAACACGTGTCGGCTTAATATTTGATTCAAACTTTACAGAAAGACTCTACATAAGTCAGTTTTATGCATATCCTGAATATTTACTTATTTGTTGGGAGTAGTTGTCAACATTCAGATGAAGAAAATAGATTGATGCAACTGTCTTTACAGCAAATAAGAGTTAACTTTTCATGTAAAAGGTAACGTCTCACGCAGCTAATGAGCGTTTTTGTTTTCGTAAAATCTCGTAGCACCGTATTTAAAAGCGGCACTAAATTATGGAGAGGAAAAAAACTGGATTGTATATAAATGTGACCCGTCTCTCGAATAAGGAATATATTGAAACTCCGAAGAATACATGTACGTTTTAAATAGAAATAAAAGATGGATCCAGCCGATTTCAGCCAAATGTTGAATTTCAAAAATGCATATATACGAGAGAGAAGAAAGAGAAGAAAGAATCTAGATTCAAAGATATTTTCAGAGAGTAAAAGAATTGCGACCGAAGTCGGCCCGCGAAATCAGCGCAGGTAGACTAGGTCGTTACTTTTACTCTTCACAGGTGATCCCTTTTCGCCTGATTATTAAAAATGATTTACTGATAGCTTGTGTATAAACAAAGACAAATCAGAGGTGCGTTTTTTAGAGCAAGATGAAAAATCCCGCTAAATAAGATTATTAAGACGTCATAAGAAACGATTTGCAATATTTTGAGTGAAAATATTCGACGTCGTTTTAAGCCAATGTAAAACCATCTTCGTTTTCTCATTAAGATATCTTATGATTCTTGTTAAGCTGCTTAAAAATCTTAATCTAAAAAAAGCTACACCTTAAAAATCTTTCTAAGATTCTTAAGGATCTTAATCTAAGAAAAAGACCTCTGTATTTGGTTGTGCATGACGATGACGAAAATGAGCGCAAAGTTCACAGCGGAGAATCACGTGTTACACCAATTTCAGATAATCGTCAATCATTCTGTTAGTACATGACCAAATATGAATTAGGTTGGCTGCAGAGAACGTGGAAAAATGTCGAGAATGTGCTGAATGTAGCAGATCATTAACAATATGCTGATAAAAAGTTTACTTGATCGTCAATAATTTTTTATCAGCATATTTTCTAAAAATCTACAATATACAGCCTATTACTGGCTTTCCCGTCTTCTCTGCTCCAAGCTTTTTAAAATCGGTCAAGCATTTACAGTCAAAATATTGAAAAGTCTGTTTCTCGTGATTCCCCGCTGTGAAATTTGTGTAAAGCAGTTCGATAGTGTGAAAACTTACTATACTTTGTATATGAAAATACATGCTCATATGTAACTATTTCTGTTTTCACTTATATGTTATTATTTTCTCGATTGTCTGGAATTAGTAGGAAGCTACAGTGTTCCTTTTTTCGTTCCATTCCTCCTATATTTATACATGTTAAGAGTACCTCAGATCTTGAGTTATTTATTCAAATTTCGGGCATCCAAACTTTTAAGTCAATATCTACATCTTAGACAAGTTCAAGTATGAAATTTCTTAAATCAAGCTATCCCAAGAACATGAAAAACTGTGTTTTTCATTAATCCTATTTAACACATGTACTTATGGAAGAGAGGTTATGATTTTGCGATGACTCTCTTTAGCTTCCTAAGCACAACAACTCAAGATAAGCTTCTGAGGTGATTGAATGGCTATTTATCGTACGTTGCCCGTCTTACGGCGTCAACAAATTACAATACAATACAATGCAACAAGTTTATTGCATTAAACATCCACTATGTTTACAGCAAATGACATATACAAAAAAACAGAGGAAATACATGGATTAACAGTAGAACATCGAATAACGTGAACATATTTAGTTTCTAGATTGAAAAGCGTAATATAAATACTTCGATAAATTCTGCAAGGTGGTTTTCGAATATTGGGACATCAAATTTGTTAACTTATTGAGAGTTGGCCAAGTAATATAATATTTTTTTGATAAATTTGGCTCTTAAGTCTGTATATTTTGGGCAAGTTAGAAGAAAGCGAAATTCATTTTCGATATATTTTGTTTTGAAACACCTACATATTCTATCTTTTCTATCAATATTTAAGTATCGACCACGTTCGATCTCTAAATCATGTGACGAGAGTCTAAATTTGGTTAGAGCGATTCGAAATTTCTTCTCTTTTATAGAATCAAGATAATTTTCAAAATGGAATTCATGTTTAAATAATGAGTAAGTTTCCAGTCGATTTAAATTGATTATGGCAGAATACCAAGTTTGGTGATAAATATCTAATAAGCGTTGTTTTATTATATCAAAGTTGACTGGGGCAAGAAACTGGTTTTGCCAAATAAAATGTAGCCCACAATCATCGAGGATACATTTCACTTGGTAAGCCCAATTACAATTGTTATATGTAAGTCCGGTTTCAAGATCATTTAAAATCATTAAATATGTATTATATAGCAGCGAATTAACATCTGTATTAAGTATTTTTATCCAATATTTGACAATGATAAATTTTCTGTGTAGAGATAAAGGTATACGTCCTAACTCTCCATAAATAGCGTCTAAATTGGTAGATTTTTTACCACAAGTATTTTTCGACAAAATTTTATCAAAACAGATTCGATATCCGGAGCTGGGTGATTTCCCCAGACGTTCGCGGCATAGGTAAGACTTGGTAATACAACACTATCAAACACTTTCAGTTTGCTTGATACTGATAAATCAATCTGGTTAAAAGTGACAAATAATTTGTGGATTGAAAACGCAGAACGGTTTGCAATATCAGATTGTGTTCGTTTCCAATTACCATTTTTATACAGACTTACACCTAAATATTTGAAACATTTTACATTTTCGAGTCGCGTGTTCTTTAAATAAAAATCATAGTTTGTATGTCTACCTCTTTCAAAAATCATTATTTTTGTTTTGTTTACATTGAGGGCTAATTTCCATGTATCGCAATATTGTTCAACATCATATAAGATAGATTGCAATGAGACAGGATTATGTGTAAAAATAGCTGCATCATCAGCAAATAACAATAGAAACAATTCGATTTCGTTAACGGTTAATATTCCGTATATATTACTATTTATATTATTTAATAAATCATTTAGATAAAATAAACACAAAATGCTGCTTGACGGACGCCCTGTTTCACACCAATATGTGAGTAGATATAATCAGACTCTTCAGATTTTTATCGAACAAAAGATTTAACGATACTTTACATTGATTTGAGTGATTTAACAAATTTACTATTTACTTTTCATTAATTAGTTTTTGGAAAAGATATGTTCTGTCAATTTTGTCCAACATTTTTTCCCAATCTAGAAAAGCCACATATAGTTTTTTATTGCTTGCTAAAGTTTTTGATATAAGAGCGTTTAAGATAAAGATACAGTCTACGGTAGATTTCCCTTTTTGAAAACCATATTGGTTATCGATAATTTTATTGTGCTTATATGACCATTTGTTTAATCTTATAACTAATAGCTTAGAATAAATTTTCGAAATAATATTATTTAATGTAATACCTCTAAAATTTTTGGCATCGGCACTGCCACCTTTGAATATTGGTATAATTATTCCTTCGCCCCAACTATTTGGGTATATTCCATTTTGGAATATTTTGTTGTAAAGGGAAGTCAAAAACGAACCAACGATGTCAAAAGAATTTTTAAAGACTTCTGCGATTAATTTGTCATGACCAGCACTTTTATTATTATTTTGAGAAAAGACTGCTTCTTTCACTTGTGATATAGTAAATTCCCTATCTAGATCATCATCTGTTACGATGTTGTTATTTTCGGCGAAGTTGGCATTTTCAACAGGTTCTGAATTATATAGATTATCAAAAGGTGAAAACACATCTTGCATCTATAAATTTTCCGGGTTTTGAGAGTTTATTTTATTACTATTATTTATTTTTTTCCAGAATGATTTTGGATCTGACTTTGCCAGTTTTGATATTCTATCGCCTTCAATTCTTGCGAATTCTCTTTTTCTTTTTCGTTTTAAATTATTATAGATGCTTTTTTTTCTAAATATTTACTTTTATTTTCGATTTTTTTATTTCTCACGAAGACATTTCTTGCTTTGTTAAATTCTTTACGTGCGGCGTAACATTCCGCGTTAAACCATTTGTTCTTTTTAGTTTGTGTATTCGATTTCGAATCTTTGACTTTTTTACCAAATATTTTGAATGTTTTTTCATGTAAGTATGAAGTAAATTTATTGAGTGTCTCGTCGATATGCTGATTATTCAATTCTTCCGTGAGTAGGTGGAGTCGGTCAACACTATTCAATAATTCATCTCTAAATATTTGTATAAGCGAATCGTCCCACTGTATAACCATCCTATCGGGGACGGTATTTTTACATTCATAAGTGTTACACCAAAGAGGCCACATTTATGTTCCATACCTCATGAAGCTTGGTCTGAATTTCCGTCAGGTTATAAGGATGAACCATATTGAGTTTTGATTGGAGAATCCATTAGAACACACGGGAATAGGGTCACACTGACAATTTTCTCGTTTACTCTCAATGAGCCACAAGTCTGATGCAATCATGTTTTTTGGTTACAATACTTTTCTGATCATAAGGGCGATCGATATCTATTGAAAAGGGGAAGAGCCATTTCAAATCAGGGTAAGACTCTAGTTCACAGATATGTCCCAGTCTTCATTAATGTGGTCAGAATGTCTATCTACCTAAAAGGATGTGTGGTCATATTAACCCTCTACGAATTTTGCTTAGAAAAGGCTAAAGCTTATTAAGGAATAATTAGACTATCATAAGACTTAAATGAGGTCTTTCTGCTGAAATTTTGGCCATTAATGGTCATTAATCGGTATTTATAATATGACCTACGTCGCGGGAGTGAAATAACCCCGTTGAATATTTTTGATATAACACGGGTGTTATTACACCAGAGGAATAACTATGCAAATGAGCTCAGAGCGAATAGCAACACTATTTTGTAACCGCGAAAATTACGTAATAATGTATATATTGTGACGTCAGTTTCAAAAGGCGTTATAAGTTTCGGGGAAAATTGAAATGTTGAATTTCAAGAATTTTGACGATTTTTCGCAAAATTCGGGTCTTATTATAAATAGAATAAAAAATTGTTATTTCCTCCTATTCCTGTTTATTTACAAAAAGTTTTTTGATGTGTGCTTGGCATGTTAAACAAGTTCAAAAGCGCATGAGGAACAGCCATGGAGTGGGGAAGACAGCCACAAGTTCCAGTTATGAAATTGTCTGACTTTAATCACACTTTGAATACTTGTTAATCTACAGGGCGGTTCATGAAGACACTGGTTAGACTGGCAGATGTACAGACTGGCCATAATATTTACTTTAAAATGTCGCGCTTATGCTCAATTTAGCTCTCCTGACCGAAGGCCACTAAATCTTACTGGTTTACATATATCAACCAAATTTCACTGGAATGATTCTAGAGTTACCGTTTGTAAGTCTACAAAAATTGTCTAATCAGATGAAAAAAGGTGTCATTTCTCTATATTTTATAAGTGTAAACTTTGAAAAACATTTTCTCGGAATCTAATAGATGGAGATATCGACAAAATTTCAATGGAAAAATCCATGAGTGACCCATTGTTAGACTGCACAGAATTATTATGATTCGATGAAACCACTTGTACTTGAAATATACAATCACCCATTCATGCTCTTAAATTCTCGTCAAATCATATCAGTAGATTGAGCTTTTATATGTGATGTTGATTCGAAAAGACTGTTCAATTTCTTTTCCGACATTCTTTAACTTTGCTATCAAGTAATTTTCCATGAAACGATGTACCTTCAGTAAACATAGACTGTAGTATCGATCTACACCTGACTTTTAAGCTCACCTGAGCACAACGTGCTCAAGAGAAGCTTTGAGGATCACCCTTGGTCCGTCGTGCGTATGCGTCGTCAACAATCTTAAAACTTCTTCTTATCTTCTCCTGATCCACTAGGCCGATTTCAGTGAAACTTTACCAGATTATTCCTTGGGTGACCCTTTTAAAAAAATGTTTGCGATATTTTGATTGGCCCATTGATATGGGCTTGGCAGGATGGGGCTTATTTTGAGTCTCATCAGCAATGAATTGGTGGGTAGGATATATTATCACTTTAAATTCATGGAATAACGTTTCTTATTCAACAATTAGTCAATGTGAAAAAACTTTGCATGAAAGTCACTTAGGTGAGATCCACTGGACCATTCTGACCCACTTGTTTGTCAATTAGCAAATTTGTTTTTGCAAACTGCTGTCGCTTACCATTCGTGGCACGCTGCGCTTTCGGGGTCGCATAGGCTTGACAAGTGACCTTTAAATAAGCAACAATATTTAATGAGATTGGCGGCCCTAAAATGATAAAACATATTGATGATTTAGACGATCTTATTGAAATAATATTCAGATCTTATTTAATTAATATCTAGTAATGTCTATACACTATTATAAAATTTCCTGATATTTACAAAATGTTATGAAGTATTGGAGATGTTGAATATTAATCGCTATCCAATATCCGCTTTCCAATCATTGCCATTGATTTGGATTCAGCGCCTTGAAACGATAGTTTATTATAGTAATTAGATGAGGAAATTTCTTAGAATGTTCGAGGTGAGTTATTTCGGAGAAACATGATACTTCGCTGTAGGTTTGGGGAATGCTGTGAAAAGAGTTGCGGGTGACAAGAACGTGTTTGTCGTAAAAAATGTAGAAACGTAGAAATGCATTGGGCACATTGCTCGAGCTTCTTCGTAAATTGGAAAGTAGCTAGGACGCATGTCAAGTAATTTTTGGTAATGTTTTGGCTCATTCGGCTTCTAGTGGTGCCTTGGTCAATGCGCTTTGAGAATAATTAATTTAAAGCACTGCCTTTTGTAATTAATTTTATAATGTGACTAGTTAAAATCTTTCGTTGATATTGATTTACTCGCAGTAATCTTATTGATTGTTACGTAACGTCTTATAAACCTACGTGCGAAATGACGCTATTTAATAGCTGCGCCTGTATTATTCCTGAGGTCTATTCCATAGAATCGCCGAGGGTTCCCGAATGGTAGAATTGTAAATAAAGCTATTTCCACTTTTCGAAAGCCGGCTTTTATGGTAATTTGTGCAATAGGCCTACTGCGCAGCAGACCAGCGTTTTTGATTTTGCAAATATATTTGGATGTTTTGCTTGATTTTCTATTTACAGCGAATTTCAGATTAAATATTTCTTTCAGCTTCCTTAGGACATCATTATATTAGAATAATTATAATATTTACCTTGTTTCTACTGTATGTTTTCCAGACGCCGTAAGATTTGGAGGTCTAGACCTAACATTTCCTTTACCGTATGCGGACACACCACGTCGGAGTTCAAGTATTTTGGAGGATGTCGCGTCGGATGCAAATCTAAAGAAACACACAGCTTCTCGGACCAGTAATAACAGCAGCCCGAGTTCAAGAGGATGGGAATGTGAAATATGTAAATTGGTGTGCCCGTCCAGAGCACACCTTAAAAATCACACCTTGACACATACAGGTGAAAAACCATATGAATGCGAGGTGTGTCAACGACGATTTAATCGTAAAGGAAATCTTAAAACACATATGATTACACATTTAAAATTACAAATGGAATAATGTAGACAAAATATAACCAAAAAGATTATCATAAAACACATATAACTACATATACAAATAAACGATTAACGTCGTGTTGGTGAAAAAACGTGCACGTGTGTGAACCGAGATTAAATTGTCAAGGGAATTTTATAGATGCATACGAAAAGATAGATACACCCTTAGTTTTGGAATAACATTTATATGTGTAGATATAGTGCGATTTTATTGACTTGAATCTGACCCCTGCTATTTAGATGAATAAAAATCTGATTATTCCTACTCGGCTTTGCACGTGCTTTCATAAGAATGAATAACGAGCGATATTGAATGTATTATACATTTTGTTAATTGATTAAATATGTGAGTAATTGTTATTTAAGCATTTTTTCCACAGAGGTCAAAGTCGGGTCAAATTAACCAGGCTATAGCATATCGAAAAAAGGGTATCTTGGAACAATTAGGTTACACATATGAAATTATAAATGGAAGATAAGCATCGAGTGGGAAAACATATACTGGTGTGTAAACAAAGATTTGATTGTTAAGAAAATTGAAAAAAAAACATTGAATCATTACACATTTGGAATAACAAATCATACAAGTGGAGTTATAAACATTGTTGGAAAAGCAAATGGTTGCGTGTAACAGCGAGAAGAGTACATGTTTCTTGTTAATTGTGATTGTAGATGGAGAATGTAGACATGCTGTTCCAGCGAGTTTGATTTGTGAACATTATATAAATGTATATTTTAAAAGGGAAAATTGAAAAGAATGAAATAGAACATTCACATACTCGTGTATGTGCAGTGTTCTTTGCACCGTGTTAAATTCTTTAAGTCGTATTTTAATCGAAAATGCAACACCTAATAACTGTCACTAGCAGTGGCGTAGCTGGAGCCTTTTTGACATTACGCACAGTTGCACGGGATTTGGGTCCGTCTCATATCGGGGCGATGGAACCAGGGCCCCTTTTAGGGGATCAGGGGCTGAAGCCCCATGGGGGGAAACCGGAAAATAAAGCATTATAGAGGTGCCAAATATGCTGAACGAAGTTCACAAATCTTAAGATTATTTGATTTTCGGTCATTTTCACAAATATCAACGATCATATTAGCTCAATCATTTTGAACGTCATCTGACCATTTAGAGAAGGGAGGGTAAGTGGTACATTTTGACAAAGATTGTCCTCTGTATATGAAAGCATCATAACCAACTAGGAATTGTTAAGTCTTATTTACATAAGGCATGTAGACGAATCCCGTGCGACGCCCGTTTTCGCGCCGTAATCCTAGAATCGTTCGATCCTCTATCAGCGGCATACGGTGTCCTTATGATCATAGCTTAATTAATCATCGCTGTAGACCTTGTGATTGCTTATAAATGAAGGTAATGCTTTAAAGTTTTAGAAATCTCACGACCGCACGAAGACTGACCGAAGATGTCGTCATAAAGCCAATAAACTATCAAAGTTTGGCCATGGCACATCTCTACATGTTTTGTTTCTTTAGTTGACTGCAATTGTATAAGTATGGCTCCACAAGATTATCAAACGATCTAAAATAGATATACATGTAGTTGACAAATCAACAATATTTTTCTAGGAACAACAAAATTACGGTAAAAGCATCAAGGATTGTTTAATAAAACGTTATATAAAGTCAATGCAAACAACGTTCTTTATTGTGAATATAAACATATTAGCCTTTGATATCATACGGTGTAAACAGAAACATACAAAGAGTTCTAGGGCATTCGTGGTAAGGTTAAGCAAAATAAATACCAACAAGGCCTCTTAGATGTAAGTAGCGACACTCTTTTATTGTGCTCTTGATTATTTGACCATTATGTAGTAAATCAAAATTTTCATGTCTGCACTGTGAAGTTTTCGGTAAAAAGAATGAGATAATTAATTAAACAAGAGCATAATTCACATTGCGGTGCATATCGCCCGAAGGGGCTTGTCAGTAGCCTAAGCTTAAATAAGGAAATTTGTTTTCAATTCTATGGAAGAAAATGCAAGAACCACTGCTGTTGTTTTAATTCAAAAGTCTTATGCACAACTAGGCCCCAAAGAGGTATACTGTGACAAGTTTCAGTACAATTCAAATCATATTTGTGTTCGGAGCTACGCACACACAAAAAAAACACCAATCTTTCTCTACTTTGTTAAGTCAATGGCAGATTTTTCAAGAATAACTGTCATATATCAAAAATTAGTTTTATGCACACCTAGACATCATACAGAGTCATTGTGGCAAGTTTCACTTCATTCCCATTCGAACTTGGGGTGGAGGTTGCTCACAAAAGAACTTGTGAATATCGATCAATACAATGGTAGTAAATCAAGAAAGACTGAAGCCTTTTTTCATTTCGAGAGTCTAATGCACAATTGAAGAATCATAGAAATAAATTGTGGCAAGATTTAGTACGATCCATTAGAAATTATGGGGGGAGTTGTGCACAGAGCACTGTTATTTTAAATTATAAAGTTATGTCAAAGGAAGTTAATTCAGGACCTGACACAATAAAAATGTTGGTCTTATGCACAACTAGACATCATGCAGGAGTTTCACTTCATTCCCATTCAAACTGTGGAAGAAGGCTTGCTCACAAAAATATGTTGATTTTCCTTCAAACCAAGGGCATATAATTCAAGATAACCAAAGGATTACTGGAGTGATTTCATAAAAACGCTAGGCATCATAAAGAGTAACTGTGGCAAGTTTGAACCCATTCCCCTCGATAGTAGGAATGGTTGCGATCACAAAAGATGCTAAAGGACGACAGGCAGACGGATGGACGAACAACTGGGGCCATGTCATAATACGACCTTTCGAGTGTATGACAATGAATAATCAAAGTACTGAAAGTACTGATAAGTTGGAATGCGTTCGAGAGACGGTGACCTCAAACTACTAGCGAAGCTGAAGCCTCCCGCCCACCACAGGTGATCACACACTACGTCTCGTCTTTTGACGGGCGTATATAAATCAATGTATTTCAACAACGAGAGACGCTTAAACCTCTGAATCGCTATACAGGCCTGAATCTGATGAAAGAAAAATGATAACAAAGGGGCCAGAATGACCCTAAGCCGCTCGTCTGAATTCGATTGGTCCAGAGGATCTTATCCAAGAAACTTTCTGGCAAAGAGTCATTCACATTTGCCTAATTGTTGAAGAGGAGACATTATTCGAATTATAAGCAGTCATTATAGACCCTACCAACCCATTAATTACAGAGGAGACTCAACATTAACCCTACCCTGCTAGGCCCATATTTATGGGCTAATGAAAATTTTGCCAACAATATTTGAAGAGGGTCATCAAAGGAGCATTCTTGTTAAGTTTGATTGAAATCTGCCCAGTGGTTCAGGTGGAGATGTCGTTCAAAGATTTTGGGCTCAAAATAAGCCCCGCCCTGCAATACCCATATTTATTGGCCAATTAGAATATAGCAACAATTTTGAAGAGGGTCACCCAGGGAGCATTCTGGCAAAATGTCATTGAAATTGTCCCAGCGGTTTATGAGAAGAAGAAGTTTTAAGAAAATTGGCGACGGACGACAGAGTCAGGGTGATCCTCAAAGCTCCAAATGAGCACGTTGTGCTCAGGTGAGCTAAAAAAGAAGAAAATGATACGGACTATACAGCCGACTTATGAACGTACAGGCGAACACTTATACAATCAAAACAGTTTATATATTAATTTTCAAATGGCTTCTGCTCCATTTCAGGCATCAATTACGTTGATATATGTTCAGACACGTATAAGTGTCGCAAAGTGATTTGTCCATGATGAAAAGCTGTTTTCCCAAGGAAGTCTTTTACTTAATGAGTTGGAATCTCAAGACAATTTTTGGACGAAGGTCAATTGTGATTTCGACCTTTGTGACTCCAAAATTGGGCAATTTCTTGGGTCATTGACAACATTTGTGTTAAGTTTTATGATTTGGTTCTATTGGTTGTTCAGTTAGATTGGAAAATGTTAACTGTTAAAATTTACTGATGACCGGGACATGTATGACCCCGAAACAATAGGGCATTTCTTTGGGTCATGGGCAATATTTGTGTAAAGTTTCGTTATTGCAGGTCACTTGCTTCTCCGTTTATCTAGCGGAAAGCCAGATGTCAATGGACTGAGAGACAGACTTGATGAAATCAATATATGCTCCTCTACATCTGAGTTGGTGGTACAGTTAATGACATCGTGAAATTGATAAGGTGAACGATTTTGGAATGATTTAAGCATGAGATTGAATAAGTGAGCGTGCGAGTTTTGAGTGAAATTTAAGGGAGGGAATCCAATGTCGCTTATTTTGTTCAGGATAGCAAAATTAGCGATATATAAAACCTATATAAAATATGCATAAAAGTTCAATCAATAGCTTTCTATTTTTTCAAGAACCAATCAGACACTTTAAATTTCAATTATGTCCGTGAAATCGCGAATTGGTTCTTGCTTAATTCATTTTGAATGTACATGTTGATCTTATTTTTTTTAATAACTTTGAGCGTTTTTGAATGGTTTTAGTGAGTGTCTGGAATGAATCAATGGAGCGCTGAGTGAGCGATTGAGAATTTTTTTTATGGAGATGAATGTCAATTTCACGATGTAACTACATGTAACTGTATGATGGTGCTCTTAAACGTGTTGATGTGTAAGAATGTGAAGAAAACAAGTTGAACTAGTTGGTTTGTTTCAAATGACAAATTGTCTTGGTGATTAATGCAATTGGGCAAAGATATTAAAGGTATGGTGGCAAGGGTTTATGTGGATGAGTATTGGGTTTTTAAAATGAAACCTTCATGTAGATAACTGCAATATGACGGAAAACAAACGACAATATGTTGCAAAAATATTTATCAACTTTAAAAGTGTATCATCACTTTAAGAAAAGATTTTTTATTTCGTAGCTTAGACAGAAATTACAATATAACACCTCGTCAAAAGTTAAATGTGTAATAAGGTCGTTCAGAAAGAGAAACTATACCTTTAAATGAAGCTATAACACAATTCTACGAAAAACAGGTCGCGACCTTGCCAAATAAGTAGATCACGTGATTGGTCTGTGCCATTGCCACAGTACTGAGAAAACAGATCGCGACATTACTAAATAAGTAGATCACGTGATTAGCTAGTGCTATTGTCTCTTGCTGACGCTGACCTTATTGGACTTGACTTATCACATGATTTCCAAATATAGTAATGCAAACATGTGATACTAATATATTCGTACGCAACTTT
The DNA here is from genome assembly GCA_948146395.1 of Fragum whitleyi. Taxonomy (NCBI): domain Eukaryota; kingdom Metazoa; phylum Mollusca; class Bivalvia; order Cardiida; family Cardiidae; genus Fragum; species Fragum whitleyi. The sequence goes on along the minus strand of OX411559.1, from coordinate 29,390,425 downwards.
CAATAAATATCGTTTAAAACATAAATTAGCGCGTTAATGATATACGTGAATTGATAGTTGTGTAATTGTATAGCATTATTACTTTTTGATGAAATAAACTGTATGTCTTTGTCAAGTTGAGCTATACAAAATAGGCCGAAGTGTATTCACATCCTGTTCACGTGATATGTGTTCTCAAAAAACCCGGAATGAAATTACCTTGTGTTCATTTTGCGGTTTTGTTAAATCTAAGTTGGAATTGCTCCGCATTCCAACTTAAAAAGTAACCACAAATTGCGACAAAAAAATCGCTAAGATACACCAACGTGATGTGGTATTATTGTTAATATTGGATATTGTCAGTCGTATATAGCATCTAACTCGGGCGCTACCGGGCTCTACAAATGGAGGTCGGAGCGTGTTTGTATGAAAGGATATGCAAAAGATGGTCGTTTAACGAAACTGCTGTATGGGGCTTTCTAGAACGCAATGAAATACGTATATTGTACTAACGGAGTACTTTTTTTCTTTTTAACGTGTCTTTTAAACAGCTTTTTGTTTAGCAACCATTTTGAAGAAATATGATTTTTAAATTGAATACGCCATATGCGAAATTTTCCGATCTGTGAATAATTTGAAAGTATGAAAGTACAAATTACATCAATGTACGAAATGGATTAATTTATAAACGGCTTGAGTACCGGGCATCATTAACCGATTTGGCGTCTACATGTCTAGCACATGATCACAAACACTCTATTTCAACCACGGATTTTCGTCAATTGTTCATTATATTTTTATCTTTATTTATCAAAATAGAGAGACTTGCCTTACAGTTTTATATACATGTAATTAAATTGGTCCCTGTTAGGCGGCTGTGACTTCTGTCAACAGGATTTTCGTCCAGATTGTATGGTATGACGGTGTGTATACCGTGATGAGCCTAAGCTATCAGTTCAATATCACCTAAAGTTCAAGCTATATATTCTGTCGTACATAGGTTAAAGATTTGTCAAAATTAAGTCAATAGAAACGTCACTGGAACTCTAGACCTACAAGAGGAGGGCTTAGAGTACAAAGGGGACGCCGTGGATAAGATTGACATTTTTATTATGAAAACTCTCAGTAAAGTTCCAAGTCAAATCTGCACGCTCGGAAATAATCATGATTCAAACTCATAATTGTGATTCAAATTTGTACGCACGTGCGTATGTGCGTACATGGCAGCTACGCCACTGACTAGACACATGAAGTTACCAAAACAGTGTTGCTATCGCTGTTACTGGAAACAACTATATTTGTGTGACGTATGTGTGTAGAGGTTCTATTCCAAAATAGCACATTAAAATCGGATTATGACGTATGTGTGTAGAGGTTCTATTCCAAAGTGGCACATTAAAATCGGATTTCGGAAGTTCTTTACAATTTTTCACTTTGATTTTTTTACGAACATAAGTTTTCAATTTCAAATAGTAGGTCTAATTTTGTAGGCTTAAGATGCAGAAGTTTATGTCGGGGAACAAAGGTCATTAATGGGGAAGTGGAGAATGATTTAATTCTAGACTGATGTTATTATGAAAGTTTCATCTTGGCGTACATAAAGATAATGACAAAAGGTATACTGATAATGGTTCTCAGCGATTTATCTTGTAAGAAATTACGATCGGATCGGATTAAAAACTTTTATTATTTTGACATTTCCAATAATTTCAAATGTGCACCAAGCAAAGACTGTGGCCAGCCTGTGCATCTGCACAATCTGAAAAGGGTCTTCACTTTGCGCTTTGCAGAAAGATAAGGTCCTAAAGTATCTTTAGACAGTCAGGCAAAGTTTTAATTAAACTGCGTGACAAGCAAGGTTACCTGATGTTGGACATTCACACACATATCAAATTACTGGAAATGTCACGCACAAACTCATATGTGTTGCTATTTGCCTTATACTGCGGATACTATATATAAGACTCGACTACAATTATCAGTATATGAAATCGGAATGGTTTCGCTCCAAAAGGATTGTACTTTTAATTCCAAAATAATAAATAGTAATTAACGTAACCTTACATGAACAAGGTAGTTAGTCTTACACATAAAACTAAATTAGGTTGAACATGAAATATACCATGACCAAGAACATAAAACGAATGACAAAACAGAAGTTGGTGATCTAAAAGTCCTATCTAAAACTTGAATAGGCAAACGTCAAGTCGTTACCAGTCCTTCAAAAATATTGGACATAAATGGCTTCAAAAATGAATTATTTGATGGTCAATTTTGATTTACAGTATGAATCCGTCCATTGATGGAACCCTGACCAAACCCCTTTGATTTCTTACATAGCTGATCGACTTTCAATTTTGAACCTCATAGGTGGTCGAAGACATGAAACAAACCAAGTCTTTAATTGGTGACCTAAACGTCGTAATTAAAACTTTGTTATGCTGTAGTAACGGTGTTTATGTCGCATATCAATGAAAATGTTTGAAATCTGAATGATGGATTTGATTGGTGGTTTGACTTTTTATTGACAAATTACATGATCACATTTCTGGCTCAAACATGTTACAGGATCAAATCATTCAAATTGTTTTTAATGACCTTTTCAGGTTACATTTGTGGTTCAAGTGTCTTGAAACTTTGTCATTATGTTTGTTTACATGCAAGATCTGATGAATCTGAATTTAAAAACGAGTTTGCACTCTCGATTTCACAGATTTAGCTCGGCCGTTTTCGTGGAAAACCCGAAGTACTATAGCCTTGGCGTCGTCGTGGTCGTTGGCGATGGCGTGCAAAAACTGTTTTGTGATATTTCTGGTGCTACTAAACTTTAAACTTTGCAGACATTTTCACGTTCGAAAGAGAAGCCTATACTACTATACTGTCTAGGGGAATAACTAGGGGATGCTTTTGTGCCAATTATGTCCTCTTTTCGACTAACATGTTTTATCCTCTTTCCAACACCCAACAGCCGAGCCTCAACCTATAGGCGGTGCTCTGGTTTACTCAAACGTCTGGATACGTGGTCAGTTTAATTGTCTACATGGAGACATAGATGAATATGATAGCTTGACACATTGCAAAAGTTGTAAACAATGCCTCAGAGGAGCGCCTTAGGGCCAATGATCCCTCTTGTATAGTGATAACATAGTAATGAACGAAATTCAGCCAATTTTCACAGGTATAATCCTAAGTCTTCTTTATCAGACCGCAAAAATATTTTTATTAAATGAAAAAAACATATCTTTTATGGGCTGAGGTCATTTTTAGCTGAAGGCCAATGGGGCTATTGTCATGGCGCTGTGTCCGTCGTGACTCCGTCCGTGCGTCCGGTCGTAAACTTTTTCTTTAAAAATCTTTTCCTCAGAAACTACTGGATGAATTTCAACAAAACTTCACAGGAATGATCCTTGGGTGACCCTCTTTCAAAGTTGTTCAAGAAATTTTGATCCATTGAAAAACATGGATTTAATGGGCGTGGCTAATGTCCAATTATGGTAAAAAGTGACTTTTCTCAGGACATAATAAATGGATACCAATTAATTTTTACATGAATGATTCTTGGATGACCCTTTATCAGTCTGCGAAAAAATTGTGATCAGATAAAAAATATGCGTTTTATGGGCGGAGGTCATATCTCTATATGTTATATAGTGGAAACTTCGAAAATCATTTTCTCATAAAATTACTGATGGGTATTAACTAAATTTCACTGGGTTGTTCCTTTGGTGATCCATTATCAGGCTGCACGAAATTACTGTGGATAAAAAATACGTATTGAACAGGCGGATGTCAATTTACCATATGTTATTCAGCATTTGACGAAATTGCAGTTTTCCTAAACATCCTTTTCACTGTTACAGCCACATATATTGATTTTTAAAGGCTTGGGTTTGACAAAATTTCATTTTTCGAATTAATTATTACTCCAATATCCATCATTACAATATCTATCAATTAGTTAATCAATTAGTCAATCATTTGCTTTCTTTTGCCTTGACCACATTACTGCCTTTAAATTTGTGTTTGCTCTAAGAATCCAAAATATCGAAAATCTAGTCAAAACTTTGATTTGCTATCACAAGAAATTATAGCCCGTTGAGCCCCTCAAGCAATTCTTGGCTTTCTAGTCTTATGTTTTACATATAGAGTTTACACTTTAAAAATTATTTTTCTAATGAAGTTATCAATGTATTTTGACCCGATTTGACTGGAATGAGTGTGTATCCGTTTATTTATCGTCGCTACCGTAACTCATGCCCATATGAGCTCAGATAGTTAGTTGTTACGGGAGATAGTGCAAAGGTACATGGCATAACTACTGCTGAGATCCGCCATGGTTCTTTAACGTGCTCGTAGTAAAGCACCGTCACATGAGAACTCAGAGTAACGTCTCATCCGATAGGCAATTGAGCCTGTGCGTGACATTCCCAATAGTTTCAAATGTGGCCAAGCAAAAACTCTGGCCAGCCTGTGCATCCGAACCGTCTGAAAAGATTCTTCACTGTTCGCTCTGTAGAAAGAGAATGTCTCAAGGTATCTTTAAACATCCATGCGACCTACAAATTGCATTGTGTTGCTGTCTGAGCTGCCCGATGTTTACATTTAACGCACATGTCAAAATGGTGAAAATGTCTCGCACAGGCTCAATTAATTTGTTAGTGTGCCAGCCAAGGAATCTAACCTACGCGATCGACCTTCACTTATTGTGAAGTCCGGTGTTCTACCGACTGAGCTAATCGGGTTGACAAAACAACAACACCATCATAGACAACAATAAAATCAACTGCAAAACAAATAAACAACTGGAATTTGTTTAAAAATCGTTACTCTTAGCAAACCCTTATATGCGGCATGGGTGAGCAAGGCCATGTCCATTATCTTTCGTTTTTAGTATATTTACAGATCACAACTGTTTTTACTCACAGAAATATTCAAGCAAGTAACCAAAGAAAGGTGGAACTGCTTAGAATTAATTTCAAAGCATTTCAGTAGATTCAGGCATTTGGAGAGATTCAAGTGCCTATGTTAAGGCATACCGAGGGCTTTGAGCAAAAATCATAGTATGTGTCTATACACTGTATAACGTGTCTATACACTTTATAATGTGTCTATACATTGTATAATCTGTCTGTACACTGTAAGACTATAATGTGTCTGTACACTGTGTAATGTGTCTGTACACTGTATAATGTGTCTGTACACTGTATACTGTGTCTGTACACTGTAATACTATAATGTGTCTATACACTGTATAATGTGTATGTACACTGTATAATGTGTCTATACACTGTATAATGTGTCTATACACTGTATAAAGTGTCTATACATTGTATAATGTGTCTATACATTGTATAATGTGTCTATACACTGTATAATGTGTCTATACATTGTATAATGTGTCTATACACTGTATAATGTATACACTGTATAGACACATAATAGGTTTTTGCTTTAAGTTCTTTCTATCAAATTCATAGTGTAATTACTAGCTATATACTTAACTGAACGACGTAACTATTGTTTGCATAAAGCTGTAGTTATGAGGTTTGGCCTTCCACTGAACATATTCGTCTGAACGACTCAATGCCGATGAGTACGAACAACGTAGCCTTTGAGTTCAATTTAAAGTTATAATTGGAGTGCAGTTTTAATCAAAGTGGTGTTAGCACAGTATTAGTTACATAACTCAATTAAATCAATAAATACTCTCTTAATTTCTTGAATAAAACGTTTATTATTTCTTACAGGACAAAGTATACCCTGGAATATGGTTCACAACGATTACAGTACACAGAGAGGAGCCACAAAAAGAGTCCCCTGTACAGTTTGTGGTCTGCCGTGCGCCTCCAAAGCTCATCTAAGACAACACATGTACACACATACCGGAGAAAAACCGTACGAGTGTCACGTTTGTCATAAACGATTCAACAAGAAAGGAAATCTGAAGAGTCATATGATAGTACACATGAATGTCATTAACTAGCGCACTGTGGGATTCAAAAAGCGTCCAAGGACACTACAATCTAAATGAGTTACTACTGGAGACAATTAATGTTTACTTTTAGCTCGGCTGTTTTCGGAGAAACCCCAAGATATCGTCATCATTTAGGCGCTGTTCGAGTTGGTGTTGGTACAGAATCATATTGTGAAATTGAGACTCATTTCGATCAAAATCATTCCAAATCATTCGCTCGACGATCCAATCATTTATTCGAAGCACTCACTCAAACCATTCAAAAACTATCCAAAATTTCAAGAAAATAAATCTTTCATAATAATCGACATTTTATTCAAATCGATAAAATCACTGATCGTTTTTTTCCATCATTAGTTGATTCCAAAGCGATTGTTAGCCCGAAAGGTATGCACAAATGGTAATGCGATACTTTTTATTAAATGGGGGGTAATAAATATCGCTAATATTGTTTATCCTGACCAACCGTCCGTCTGAATCTTGTCATACTTTTGTAATGTATTCATTATGTAAACGTATACTTCGAACTTTGTGTATTATATGAAAACAATATCAAACGAGGTCGAGGAAATTTATAATTGTCGAGGCTCTGCCGAGACAATTATCATTTCCCAAAGCCGAGTTGGGTATTTTTTCCATACAGTACACTAAGTTCGTATTATATCAATCTTATAATTTTTCTAGCCTTCTTTTCTTCAATGGTTCGAACAGAAACACAAGTTTTTTGCCATGTTTCTAAAGATAAACGCATTATGTCATTGTTCAAAAAATATCCATGTGATATCAGAAAAATATCACATGTGGTGTTATCACACGGATATATGTATAGTTATGAGATAAAAAGATGTAAACCTGACATTAAAACTCATCGACTGATAATTCAGGGCCCGATGTTATGGAACATTTTCCATCGAAAACCGAATGGATTATGCCTAGAATTTAAACATACTAATAGTTTGCGCCAACACGTTAATAGGCGAAGTTTTGAAAAGTTTGGTCCAAATTGAGGGGACAATTACGGGTAGTAACACTGGGATGTAACATTACAAAATGGGTTGTGCCGGTGGCACCCATCAAGGAGTATCAAATGTTGGATTCTTTACATTATAGTCATAGCAGACTCTTGTAAATTTAGTATGATGTGAACATTAGATGGTTTGAGACGTGTACAAAATTTCATTCAATTCCGTAGGGAAATTCCAAAGTTATTGTAAAAGTCCACGTATTTTTTTTTCTCCACCCTTGTATGTATGAACATAGCAGATAATATAAATTACCACTTTAAAACATTATATTCTTTGTCTTTTATCTATTGAAAATTATTTAAGTATTACAAAAGAATTACGTCTTGAATTTCAAGTTTAAATTTGAGAAAATTTTGAATTGAGAGTGAGAAAAAAATTTATAACCTCGAGCCCTGAAGTGGATTGTAGTGTACAACTGTTTTGAAATCCATCTATGAATGGACGAAGTCCAGCGGGGTATCGTCATAGCCTGTATGATCTTTGGTCAAGTGCTGTTTGTGACAAGCAGCTGTTTTGGCGAACTACGCTGTTCGTGGACAACTCTCCTTTAAGTTTTTGTTTTCCCTTTTGTTTTTCGGCTTCTGATATTGCATTTAACATCTCTCTGTGATTTTATTATGAAAATCCTCATTGGCTTCTAATTTTCAGAAAATATCAATCAAATGGTACATGTACATGAAACCTTCTCGGTGTATTTCAATTATTTTTTATCAGGGTAAAATTGTGGATTATTTATTTCCCGAAGTGATTAAACTCTCCTGTTGAATATCGGTTACTTCCCTTTTAAGTAGTACACATGTAACTTTATCAACTGAAATGTTTGGGGTTTTTTTTTACAGAAATACCCTTTGCTAATTTCAAAAAGATGTATCCATTTTTTTAATGTCAGTAAATCTTGACCTGAGGTGCGTTCGTTAGGGCGAGATTCTTAAGATTCTTATTAAGATTTTTGAGATAAAGCGTTCGGTAGAGCAAGATTTTTAAGCCGCCCAATAAGAATCTTAAGATATCTCAATGAGGAAACGAAGATGCTTTTGCATTGGCTTAAAACGAGTAGTTATGACGACGTCGAATATTTTCACTCAAAATATCGAAAATCGTTCATTACGACGTCTTAAAAATCTTATTTAGATAGAATTTTCATCTTGCTCTAACGAACGCACCTCAGAACTCATCTTTATTGAAATTAAAAGAAAGGCTTTTGTTTAATTTTTTAGACAGCCCCCCCCCCCCACACACACACAAAAAAAAGGAGATTGCTGATGATAAAAACAAAACTGTATGGAAGCCATTCAACATGGCAGAAAATATTCTGGAAATAGGAGAAATTGCTTGTGTATGACATCAATTTCTTCAATTTCCTGCAATATTTCCTTAAGAATAAAATTACAAAAACGTTTAATAACGAGACTACATAGCAAAGAGTAGAATCACCAAATGTTCTTTTTCAAAAAGGCAGTTGACCCTATCCTTTCACAATTTGGTTATGCACAAAAAGTATTTAACATTTATCGAAGTTATAATCTATATTACGAATTCCATTACAGAAAAGATTGTTGTGAAAAAAAATGTTGAATCTTATTTATTCATTATCAGTAGATTCAGTGCTTAAAGGCGAACAAGGCGCTGTAGTGGTTCTATTTCAACTATTTCTCGGAACTTTATAATAAGACTATGATCGAACAATGTAACGAATTAACAAATCAATCTTCAATATTATCAAACGGTTATTTTTGAAGTGTGTCGATTTTAAGAGGTTTTCTTTGTAAAATTAGTCCCAGATGAGTGGACTACGCTGGCTGGACCTTATTTTTGTAATTTATTACAAACAATAAGTCTTCGTCCGTGTACAGCTAAATCCATTGTCCGGCCATTAAATAAAAAGGATATTCAACTTAGAAAAATGGAGTAAACCCGGTAAAATGCAAGGTCGAGAAACCCGAGATAGCCATTTATTATGGCATCCTGCTGTAACAATCGTTACAAATAAGTCTTCTTTGTTTTTTCAGATCCTAGACCAAGAGCCCGGTCATTACAAGGATTTCAAAGTCTGGAGAGCCGAACCTGTCCATACTGTCATAAAGTTCAACAGTCTGCAGCCGCCCTAGAAATACACAAAAGGATCCACACAGGCGAAAAACCGTTCTTTTGTAAAATCTGCAACAAACAGTTTAGTAGGAAAGGAAATATGAAAACACATATGCTAACACACGTAAAATTACCCTGACTGTAAATGTATACTGTTTCGTTGTGATAACATATTTATAGGTTATAACCATTTATTATCAATGGAATCACGCATGTAAATAATTACAGAATAGTTAGATCCATATGAAAGAAAATCCTTAATCTTATAAAACTTACAAAAGTAAAGAAATTGTGCTAGAAAAAAACATACAGTGTAAAGTGTAAAGAAATAAAGAAAAATCTTTAATGACATTCGCGGATACTTATCAAATTCTACATTTTTAGCTCACCATAGAACAAAGTGCTCAAAGTAAGGTATTGTGATATCTCACCGTCTACTACAATTACTTTGACTCTTTAACTTATCTTTGTTTGTCAATGTGTCCTTTCTAATGAGTATTCTAGTCATTGTTATATCAGCAATGTTGTTTTCCTAGTGACAAAAGGTGATTGGAACAGCAATTTCCACGAGCGTTTCCTACAGCTGTCCCTTCGACTACAAACAATTGTTGCTCGAACCATGGGAAAAATGACTGCCTCTCATTTTCAGAATCCACAATAAATCTTTGGAACAGGCCTCCATATTGCACTAGGGAAGAAAGCTTTACAATTTAAGCTCCACTGGCCTAAGGCCACTGGGACTATTGTCACGGCGCTTTGTCCGTCTTTCGTGCGTCAGTCCGTCTGGTCGTAAACTCTTTCTTTAAAAATCTTTTCCCCAGTCACTACGAAAAATATGTCTTTTATGGGCGGATTCACTTCTCAAAATGTTATATAGTGGAAACTTTGAAAATCGTTCTCCAAGAATGTAACCGATGGATATCACATATTCAATAAATGCGCTAAAAGCACTTGAGGTTGACGTTTCTGATGACACTGTGGTGAAAGTAAAACGAGCCAAAGAAAGGAAAATATATCCATGTAAATAAAGGATAAATGTAAAATATTGCGACCCTAGTACGTCAAGTTTCATTGCAAACTTTAAAGGAATTACACTGTCTTTTCTTAATCCCATGTTTACGGTTCAAAATACGAATGGCTATGACATTAACACTTTAGTTTTTTTCTCTTTAAGAGATATGTATGACCCGTCACGCCAAAAGGGGAGCACCTGAAAAAGAATTCGAAAAAAATTAGCTCGGTTCTAGTTAAGGTCAACGAGAGGGCGCATTTTCATTTTTTACGCAATATCCGGATCGGTCCTTTTTGAATGGCGGGTCACATGATAATCAAGGGCATCCGACCCTCATTTTTCACATGAGCTGTTTACTTCATATGTATTCTAAAATGACTCTAAGTTTGAAAATAATTTTAAATACGAGAGTTAATGATAAATCAATAAATTCAATGTACACATCCACAAATTGCACCAAACACCTACATTGATAAGGAACAAAATCTGGCAAGAACAGCTGCAGATTCAATATTAATGATATAATTGAAATTCTTTAAGTCAAAACTTAGGAACTTTAAGTTCGCATTCGCAATAGCTTGTTTTGGGTGAGTTACAGACAGAGAGATGTCAGCGTTGGGTCAGTAAAATGTAACAACCACTGGTTTATTGAGCAGTATTAGAATACTATGTCTAAAATTAGTGTATTGGATAAAATTCGAATTGCAAGATAATGTTTTGCGTGTGTTGATTCTTCTCATATTTTCCATGAAGCTTGGTTAAAGATATCATAAATCCTGAATGGGAAAACGAATCTTTCTCTCAAAAATCGAATTTTCCCTATTGCGTTGAAAAGATATTATTAAGCGGGATTTTTTCATCTTCTCTAACGAACACACCTCTGTTTATAAATTAATAGTCTATGAAAGTACCAAGGGTATATAGCGAGGTAATACAAATGTGACACACACACTCACACACACACTGACCCGAACCAGTGTCAAGAAGTATTTCACTTGCCAATCCCTCCTGGTGTATGCCTGGTTAATGTATAGCTCTACATTTCCCCCCGACACAAGATTTTGATATTGGCGTCGTAGGGCTATGCACAGTCGCCTAAGAGGCGAACTAGTAACGTATTATCAATTAGTTCACCTGAGCAAGTAGTGCCTAAGGTGAGCTATCGTGATCGTCCAATGTCCGCAACTGTCTCGTTCATAATTTCTTCAAACATCTTCTCCGTTGGGCCAAGTTGTTCTAAAAATAGAAATCAAATAGAAATTCTTCACCCTGGTTGCCATGGCAACAAAAAGGGGGAAATTAGGAAAATCTTTAAAAATCTTCTCTGAAACCAGAAGGCAAACAGCTTTCTTATTTGGTATGTAGCATCATTTAGGAGACATCTACTAATTTTGTTCATGTAATGACACTGGGGTCATTTTTGGGCTCTGTCCGGGCACATTCTGTTTTTCATAGAAATAAAGAGCAAAATCGCACAAAATCTTCTTATCTGAAACCAGCAGGCAGACAGCTTTCATGATTGGTATGTAGCATAATCAAGGGGGTCTCTTCTCAGTTTGTTCATATAATGACCGTAGAGTTATATTTGGGCACATCCTGTTTTACATAGGAGCAAAGAGTGACAGTGTTAAAAAATCTATTTCTCTTAAACAAAAGGCTTTTGCTTGTTTGAAAAGGGTGTAACGCCGCTTTCAACATTCTTCAAGTTGGAGCACCGAACATTGGATTCCTGGTATTTCTCACACCAGTACAACCATTACATCTTTTCCTAGCCTCCAGAAGTTATCCAACACAGGGTTACGATTATCACCCCTTCGATGAAAGACACATAGTTGGAAAGGATGAGTGCCGCCGTCGGTAATCGAACCCAGAACCTCCAAATTGACTGTTCGGTAGGCTACCAACTGCGAAACGAAAAAAAAACTTCAAAAATCTTCTTTCATGAAACCAGAAACAGCTGACATATTTGATAAGTAGCACCAACTAGCAGACATCTAAGTTTGTTCATATCATGAATTTTGAGTCATATTTTGGCCCTGTCTGGGGGCATCCTATTTTTACATAGAAACAAAGAGCGATAATCTTCAAAACTATTTTTCTCAGAAACCAGATGATAGATAGTAATCATATTTGGTATGTAAAACTAACAATTCGACCTACCATGGCCCCAAGATCAAATCTGGGTTAGGTATATCCTTTTTTTTACATAGAAACAGAGTGAAATCTTTATAAATCTATTTCTTTGAAACAAGAAGGTAGACAGCTAGAAATTTAGCGTTAAACCAGTAAAAAATTATATGAAGTTTGTTTAAATCATGCTCTTCGGAATTTATACTAAAGCCTAAGAATGTGCATCCAGTTTTACATAGATATAAGAAGGAAATCTTTCAACATTAATTTGAAATCAGCCAATGACAAATAACACAAATTATCTCCCTTGAAATGGGCTTCCGTCAATCTTATTCTCTCGATACCAAAGTGGTCAAAAGGACTCAGGTGAGCGATTTATGACCATCATGGTCCTCTTGTTAAAATTAATTGAGCATTTCCTTGTCAACTTGACCCCACTAGTTCATTTTCAACAGGGGGTGTAGGTTGCTAAACTGCCCTGCGTTCAGGACGACAAAACGGTGCAAACAGTTTTCAAATTATACCCTGCTTTGCACGTGCACTTGCGTGCAAACCAGGGTATAATTTGAAAACTGTTTGTTCCGTTTTCTCAACCTGACTGCAGGACTGGTACACAAGTTTCATGGAATAAGAATAAGTCCTTTATTTTAAAGAGTTTGAATAATCAATATTTGATTACAATGTAAGTTTTAAGGTTTTCTATGAATATGCCTAAAATTAGTATTTTTAGCTCACCCGCGCACAACGTGCTCAAGAGGAGCTTTTAGGATCACCATGACTCCGTCGTCCGTCGTCAACTTTCTTAAAACTTCTTCTCCTCCTGAACCGCTTGAACGATTTCAATGAAATTTTGCCATAATGTTCCCTTGGTGACTCTCTTTAAAAATTGTTCGCTTTATTCTGGTTGGTCCATAAATATGGGAGTGGTAGGGCGGGGCCAATTTTTAGCCCGAATCTTTGAACGACATCTTCTCCTGAACCACTGGGCCGATTTCAATGAAACTTTACCAGAAGGTTCCGTAGGTGACCCTTTTCAAAAATTGTTCACAAAAATTTTTATTTGTCCATAAATACGGGCGTGGCAGGGTGGGGCTCATTTTGAGTCCGAAATCTTTGAACGACATCTCCTCCTTATCCATTGGGTCGATTTCAATGAAACTTTACCAGAATGTTCCTTTGGTGAACTTTTACAAATCATCGCAAAATTTTGATTGGCCAATAAATATGGGCGTGACAGGGCGGGGCTTATTTTGAGCCCGTAATCTTTGAACGATATCTCCTCCTGAACCACTAGGCCAATTTCAATGAAATTTTACCAGAATGTTCCTTGGTTGACCCTTTTCGAAAATGGTTCACAAATTTTGGATGGCCCAAAAATATTGGCGTGGCATTGCGGGATTTATTTTGAGCTCTAAATCTTTGAACGACATCTCCTTAACCACTGGCCCGATTTCAATGAAACTTTACCAGAATGTTCCTTGGGTAACCCTTTTAAAAATTGTTCGCAAAATTTTGATTGGCCCATAAGTATTGGCGTGGCAGGGCGGGGTTTATTTTGAGCCCGAAATCTTTGATCGACATCTCCTCCTGAACCACTGTGCCGATTTCAATGAAACTTCACCAGAATGTTCCTTGGATGACCATTTTCAAAAATTGTTCGCAAAATTTTGATTGGCCCATAAATATGGGCGTGGCAGGGTGGGGCTCATTTTGAGTCCGAAATCTTAGAACGACATCTCCTCCTTATCCACTGGGTCGATTTCAATGAAACTTTACATGAATGTCCCTTGGGTGATCGGTTTCATAATTTTTTCGCAAAATTTTGATACACCAAAAATTTGGGCGTTATTTTCATTCTCCTCTGTAATGAATTTGTGGGTAGGGTCTCTATCACTTTAAATTTTCACATAACATCTCTTCAACAATAGGGTAAATGTGAATGAAACTTTGCCTGAAAATTTCTCGGATAAGATCCACTGGACCAATAACATTCAGATGAGCGGTTTATGGCCATTCTGGTCCTCTTGTTTGAATATTTTTGCATAGAGGAAGAAATTTTCTTTTTCATATTCAACATCAAATGATGAGTTCTGTCCATCAGAATTCCCGCGTTTATTGTGTTAATTCCTCAATTAAATCAATTTTGAGTTTGTAGCTATTTTTTAAGGTTCCACACAAAGTAGACCTATACGAAATTTGTGTTTTAATTGATTTACATTTTGCTCCATAATATCAAATTATAAAATTTGAGGAGAATTTTTGTTGATTTCATGGATGTATGAAACTAAAAACCTTACTCGTGCATGAATTCGCCTCGAGTATTCATACAGATTGATTAGGTTTTAAGACTCATAACTCCATGAAACCAACAAATACCCTCTTCATATCTTAATCTAATATGGCCAAATAGGCTTGAGAAAAGATATTATTTTTAAAAACTCTTTAAGGGAAAGTTTGTATTTTATGAATGTTTTTATGTTGAAATGATATTTTTTTAGAAAGAAGGGCCCCAAGCAAACTTTTATATGACATATTTCTAGCTGTTTTTGAGCACAGAGCATGGAGTGCTTAGGTTAAGCCACTTTGATCGGTCAATGTCCGGCGTCAGTTTGTCCCTTAATCCGTCAGCAATTATAGAAAGTATTCCCCTCCAATCGTATTTCAATCACACTTCACATAAAATACTTCACAGAACGGTGCGAAAAACTTAAAAAATCTTCTACTCTCAAATCGCAAGGCATGTACTTTGAACTTTGCACACATTTCTACTTTCCATTAAAATGTTAAGAGTGATGAAATGTTAGTATTCTGCGTTATTATTCAACTGGCAGGGCGTAGCCTAGCCATGACTACATTTTGCATGTTTTAGCTCCACTGGCTGAAAGCCACTTGGGCTATTATCATGGCGTTGTGTCCGTCGTGCGTCCGTCCGTCCGTGCGTCCGGTCTTAAACTTTTCTTTAAAAATCTTCTCCTCAGAAACTACTGGATGGATTTCAACAAAACTTCACAGGAATGACCCTTGGGTGACCCTCTTTCAAAGTTGTTCAAGAAATTTTGATCCAATGAAAAACATGGATTTAATGGGCGTGGCTAATTTCCAAATATGGTAAAAAGTGAGTTTTCTCAGATTCTAATCAATTAATACCAATTAAATTTTACATGTATGATCCTTGGGTGACCCTTTATCAGTCTACAAAAAATCATTGTGATAGGATGGAAAATATGCATTCTATGGGCGGAGGTCATTTATCTATATGTTATATAGTGGAAACTTTGAAAATCACTTTCTCAGAATGTACCTGATGGATATCAACCAAATTTCACTGGAATTATCCTTGAGTGACCCTTTATCAGTCTACAAAAAATCATTGTGATCGGATGGAAAATATGCATTTTATGGGCGGAGGTCATTTCTCTATATGTTATATAGTGGAAACTTTGAAAATCATTTTCTCAGAATGTAACTGGTGGATATCAAGCAAATTTCACTGGAATTATCCTTGATTGACCCTTTATCAGTCTATAAAAACATTGTGATCGGATGAAAAACATGCATTTTATGGGCAGAGGTCATTTCTCCATAAGTTATTTAGTGGAAAATTTGCAAATCACTTTCTCAGAATCTAATGTATTGGTATCAACCAAAATCACTTGAATGATCCTTTAGTGACCCTTTATCAGTGTACCAAAAATTACTTTGATTGGATGAAAATTATGCATTTTATGGGTGGAGGTCATTTCTCAATATGTCAAATAGTGGAAACGATGAAAATCATTTTCTCAGAATGTAACTGATGGATATCAATCAAATATTTTTGGTTTGATCTTTTGGTGACCCATTATCATGCAGCCAAAAATTATTTTGATTTGATGAAAAATATGTCTTTTGAGAGCGGAGGTCATTTCTCTATCTGTTATATAGTTAAAACTTTGGAAAACATTTTCAACATTAGTAGAACCTCAAATATCTAAAAATCTAGTCAAATTATTTATTTGCTTTTACAAGAATTTCAAGCCTGTGGAGCGACTCAAGCCATTCATGGCTTTCTAGTTTTTTTTAGCTCACCTGAGCACATCGTGCTCAAGATCAGCTTTTGAGATCATTGAATGTCCGTCGTGCGACGTCCGTCGTGCGTCGTCGGACATCAACAATTTAAGTGTTCACACTCTAGAGGCCACAAATATGGACAAATAATCATGAAACTTTGTAAGAATGTTATCAGGTCACAAGGATTAATCTTATTGAAAATGGGAAAGATCCATGCCATATCACAGGAAAAGGGGACTAAATGACAATTTTCTTGTTAACACTCTTGAGGCAATAAATATGGTCTAATCATCAGGAAACTTTGTAAGAATGTTATCAGGTCACAAGGATGAAACTTATCGAAAATGGGAAGGATCCATGCCATATCACAGGAAGGGGCCTTAATGACAATTTTCTTGTTTACACTCTAGAGGCCACAAATATTGCCTAATCTTCATGAAACTTGGTCAAGATGTTGGTCAGGTCACAAGGATAAAACTTATCGAAAATAGGAAGGATCCATGCCATATCACAGGAAGGGGCCTTAATGACAATTTTCTTGTTTACACTCTAGAGGCCACAAATATTGCCCAATCTTTATGAAACTTGGTCAGAAGATTTGTCAGATCACAAGGATAAACCATATTGAAAATTGGAAGGATCCATGCCATATCACAGGAAAAGGGGCCTTAATGCCCATTTCCTTGCTAACACTCTAGAGGCCACAAATATGGTCCAATCTTTTTCAAACTTGGTCAGTATTTTTGTCAAGTCACAAGGATGAACCCTATTAAAAATGGGAAGGATCTATGCTGTATCATTGGAAAAGAAGCCTCCTTCTGAAAAAAAAAGATAATTATTTATCAAGACAAGGAAATGAAGGTAAGCGATATAGGACCATCCTGGTCCTCTTGTGTCAATATTTTGTGTTCTTTCAAAATGTAGTCGGCAATTATCGTTAACGATTGCAAATGACTGAATCCTAATACCAAAAGGATTGACCTGCTTAGAGAAAATGAACAGGTTTCATCGTTTGGTTATCAAAACTTCGTAACTCTAGCTTGTCCAAGCTTAAGTAACGGGGGTTTGGTTACCAACCTACAATTTAAGGTCTCGAGTTAATTATGTCGATTATCTATAGAAGTAAATAATTGTAAATAAAAACTGATTAACCTTAACCTCAAGTGCAAATACCCCTTACTGAGGATCCGGCCAGCCAGGTCAACAATTATGGATAATATAACTCGAATACGGTGTTGTGACTTGTAGTTTCATTACATTTGTATACAATCGGCGAGGCAAAATAGCGACTTCGACTTAAATTGTCGTTGTGGTTCTAAAGCTTTGTCTCATACTTTATCAATACATTTATCGAGCTGCGGCTTCGAGGAGAGGGTTTGGAAAAAGAATTGCTGTGTTTGTTCTTGATTGTTGATATTAATTCAGCTTTTTGATCGAGATTTTATAGGTGGTATACTACATAAGATTAGTTCTGTGTTGTTTGTTACGTGTTGTTTGTGAAAAAGCTTAAACCGCATTCCATTCTTTACTTAAAGGCAGAAGTTCTGTCAGGTTTTGTTTTCTTTAAATAATCATAACCCTATAAAGGTAAAGTGTGGATTTTCTGTCACATTTTGGTGCCCCAGACCAAAAGCATACCCTTAATATTAATGGATGGATTTCAAAATATTTCGCATGCTTGTAAAATATGTTGAAGCGGTGTGCGTATTTTAAGATTCGGTGACGTATCTTTAAAGGTAGTCCCAATTCAAAAATCTTATCAAAAGGTGACTTGGCACTAATGTGCAATTATTTTGTTCGATTTCCAGACCATGGATTCCAACACCAATGTTTAAGTTCACGATCACAGTTTAAGGTAAAATGACAAATTTCACCTATAACTGGGCATATATTCAATATTTTTGATGGATTTAAAAAAAACAACACAATGTACTTGTATATTTTGATGAGATGGTATACAGAGTACTATAAATGACTTACTTTCATAGTTCAAGGTCATAGACAAAATCAAAATGACGTAATTCACTTCGGCCTGTTTTACCAAGCATCTTACTATCATTTCTTACGTAAGTCAAATATCAAAGTCTAGATAGGTAACTAAATATAGAACTCTGCCATGCATCTTCTTATTGGAATCGTCCTATAAAGACGATCGAACGATGGATGAAAACACCAGATACGATTGGTGATTTTAACTAGCGATTTTTTTCGTTAGAAGTTTAGTAAAACGGGCTCCTGGTCTTGTACATATTTTGATGTAATATTGACCCCTAATATGATAATGTACACAGTGCTTTTTTCAGTTACTGTATTTAAGGCGAAGTTAACTGTTTTTATATATGTAATCAATTTACATATCGGGATAGTATTCATTTATGTGAAATAACATTTATTTAGTTATCATTAATGGCCCGGCTTTTTTTATAACTTCCGTCGGTGGTAGATTATCCACGCAGTGTAACTCAACTTCATGTAACCATTTTATCATTATTATTTCACATCTCCCAAAGAAAGTCTGTGTAGTACATGTACATTAGTGAAGACGCGATGATGCGTCGAATAAAGATCAAACCTCGGAACGGCGTTAAAATATTGACACCCGGGCGCATAATTATGTTTATTGTTTATGTTATATTTTAGCACACCTGGGGCCTCTTTCAAGAAAGGTCCTACGATTGAAATTCGGTCGTATAGCAATCGTACGATAAAAAATGGCTTTCAGGAAACTTTTTTGGCTTTCAAGAAACACGTCGTATCGTGAAATCTACGATAAAATCTGCGACACCTTCAGACCAGTCGTAAATTTTACGATTTTGTCCTTATGAGCCTCAAATTTTCTCAGATTCCTTTCTTGCTCTCGAGGAGGTTAGAACGATTATTTACCTTTGTACATGTCAAATTTCACAGTGCAATATAGTGTAATAAACGAGATATATTTCAAATAATTGGTGCACCATCATTTCGATGTTTGATTTTACTCTGCGATAATCGTATGATTATCGTAGAATGGTTACATAATTGCATTAAGTTGTTGTTTTAACCGTAAGAATCGACCCTTTTATGATCATGGCTGAAAACGTTTGTTTATCCTTCCCTTCCTTATGACACATGTTTAGAAAGAATACGAAAGTGGCCGAAACTGAATAAATAGATTTTTTACACATATATAACTTACTTACTTTTGTAAAAACAGACTATTCTCACTTTAAGCAACCTAGATTCCTCAGCTTACGGTAAAAACTAAACAATTCTGCAAAGCTGCGAAAAACAACAGCAAAAACGCTGCTCTCGATCAAATCTTTTTTTTTTCTTCTCTTTTTGTCCAATATAAGCTGAGTAAATAAGCAACAAAATACAATAATTGAATGGTGATACTTAGCCAGATGGAACATGTCTTAAGCTAAATGTAACTGTTGAAGTTACACGGATACATCAACGAAAACTGCACTAGAACCGTTGGTTAGAGTTATCTGTAATTTTGCCTTTAAGCGATGGAATACAATATCTATCTATCCTTCGTTTCAATACCTCCCGTATACACACAAAACTTTACAGATTGGAAGAGTTACATACAAAAATAAGAATTAGAAAATTGGATGAGTCATTTTTGTCATCTTTCCTTTCTAACAATGTTGTATTCTTATACACGCAACTAAATTACCAGAAAACAACCAACCAAGCAAACAACAATGATAATAAAGTCAATCACCAAAAACTGGGTGCAGATGATCATTAATTAGAGCTTGTACATTTTTACCAAGCGGTTCAATGTTCGATGCTCAACATTCGCGCCGATGGCCAGTGTACTTTCATTGGCAAGGAATCCCAAGTGAAAGCTATATTCACTATGCAAATTATTAGAACTTAAATATTTTGATATATATATTAAGATAACGACGAGAATTATGTAGTTCGAAGAATTTATTAAAACTCGATAAACATGCATTCGTATACAGGTAAATGGCTATTCTTTGGTCAATTTGCTGATTGACACTTTTTCTGTATTGTAAAAAGCGGACAATTTACCCACTTACCCGGAAGTTTATATCATATGACCAGCTCGTGCAGATGTGAAAGATCAAAATTAACGATAATTTTATGAGTTCGTATAGTCTGCGATTTTCAACGATATTTTTATGAAAGCCGTTTACGACCGTCTTAAATTTAATCGTACGATGATTTTAAGATTAATCGTACGATATTTTTCTTGAAAGAGGCCCCTGAGCTCGAAGTGCCCATGATTACCTTTTGTGGCTGCGAGATGTCCGTCATGTATCATCAACATTTACCTTTTATATATATATATATATATATATATATATATATATATATATATATATATATATATATATATATATATATATATATATATATATATATATATATATATATATATATATATATATATATAAAAATCCAAGTAACCAGAACAAGAATTATATAAATAAAACAAAAAAACGACACTAGAAATCAATTTTAATAACGTGCCTATACACTATGCACGTTATTAAAATTGATTTCTAGTGTCGTTTTTTTGTTTTATTTATATATATATATATATATATATATATATATATATATATATATATAGAGAGAGAGAGAGAGAGAGAGAGAGAGAGAGAGAGAGAGAGAGAGAGAGAGAGAGAGAGAGAGAGAGAGAGAGAGAGAGAGAGAGAGAGAGAGAGAGAGAGAGAGAGAGAGAGAGAGAGAGAGAGAGAGAGAGAGAGAGAGAGAGAGAGAGATACCATAGAAGCCATAATTTTTGCTCAAGCAATTGAAAAATTGACTGTCTTGATAAATCTGGGAGATGTTCGAAATTAGATCAAGTGGGTTAAAATTTAAGAAAAAAAAAATTGTTATTGTACAGTATTGCTTTTGTTTAATCAACCTGAAAATTCTTCAGACTGAATGAAATCAAGATCGAGTACGAAAAAGGGTTAGTGAGGGTTAAAAACTAGATCAGAAAGTCAAATCTGAAAGTCAAATCCGAAAAAGACCTTTTAGACACTAAACACCAAGATCTCGCTCAATTAACCGAAAAATTGACGAGACAAATATTTTGGTTTTTTTTTTTTTTTTTTTTTACTCGAGGATAACACGATAAAGGGTCGAATGACTCTTATTTCCATCGTGGTCCTAACTCATTCCAGATCTTATCCTACACATTGAGAGAGAGGCAATGGGTTCTAATCACTGCTACCCACTTTAACAGCTGGGTGGACTGGGGCCTTGTCTGTAAAGTGTCCTGCCCAAATACACTACCCGCCTCCGGTGGGGCTCGAACCCGCAACCACCAGGTTACGAGTCGAGCGCGCTAACCACTCGGCCAACGAGCCAGAAATATTGGTGATATTGGACACGTCCGATAAAAAGATCCAGTTGGGTCGAAAACTAGATCAAGGGGTCACATGTATGAAAAACCTGTGACACACTTGTTGCCATATTTCATGCTTAATCAATCTGAAAAGGGTCAGAATAAACGTCTGGATAAAATCTCATACAAATTCGAAATTGAGTGAAGTTGGGTCTAAATTTGGGTAATGAGGTGAAATCTTCGAAAAACCTTTTAGACTCTTGAGATGCCATATCAACCTAAACTTTGATCAGATTTAATTGATTGTCTTGATAAAATCTTGGACAGGTGGGTTCAAATTCGATTTTTGTAGAAACTCTAGAGAACAAATCCTTGCTCAGTTGATCTATGAATTGACTTTGACTAATTTTGTTCTGATAAAATCTTGTACAGGTTCAAATAGGGCCAGGCAGCCTCAAAAACTGATTTACGAGACAAAATCTCAGAACACCCTGGCAGACACTCTCGTACATAAATACATTTTAACAGATTAAAAAATTCAGTTTCGCTCACGTCATCTGTTGAATTGTAAAAATGACACAAATGGTATTCTTAGTACGAACGAATTAAGAAATTGTCATGATCTGTTGTTTCTCTCGAAATGCACAGTTTTAAATTTCAGGGATATATCGGCAACACATTATAATCATCAAATTAAAATTCTTGTATAACTTAGACAGAACACTAAGAAAAATATCATAGGCCTGGTGCAACACTGTTGTAGGTAAATTTTAGGTGACTTTTACAGCTGCATTCAACATTAAAACTATCTGGTAATAAATGAACCGAAATTACCCATACCTTTTTCAGTTCAATATCCTTACAAAAACTGATGTTTTCACTGTGGGTGAATATAAGCGATACATTTTATTCTATCGAAACTGCGAGTTTTTTTTTAATTTGGAACATTCTTTTCGACTTTTGATTCGGGTTAAAATTAATTATATATTCAAAGAATGCCAGGCCATTAAAGATAGATAATGAATAAAACTTTGTGTAAATAACGCTAGAAACGGTCAATTATTAAGAATAATTATGAAATTCCATTATTGTACATATTGACCAAAGGCTAAAAGAGTCGACAAATACATCCTTTTGAAACAAGATGGTTATATTGTCAAAAGATAATAACCGTTTCCAAGCTATTTATGTACATGTATATTATGATTATGTGTTTGAGCCTGTGCGTGACAATTCTAACAATTCAAATGTGCGCAAAGCAAAGCTTCTGGCTAGCCTATGCAGCCGCACAGTCTGACCAGAATCTTCACTATGTGCTTCATTGTTATATAAGGTGTTAATCCATATTCATGCAGTTAGCATATATTATTATTGCATTGTGTCGTTGTCAACGCTACCCAACGTTCGTACCACGCGTAAAATTGTTAGAAATGCCACGCACAGGCTTATTTTAAATTGGGCAAATATTTTACCAACTTTTATTGTCCAAATTTGAGCCCTTTTGAACTATTGCACTATCCCAGCCTCTCAATGATGTCCGATTTACAGTGCTGACAGCACTTTGATTTGTTTTAGTTATTCGGTTCTCTTGAAGTGGAACATTAAAACCGAAAAGTTACCGGCAATGTTCTTTTTCTGAACACGGGAATTGTTTTTTGTGTTGTTATGATTTTTATGTGGAGAGGTATTTGAATATTCCAGACTGCGTTCGAAATGACGAAATGATTCGAACTGTTTGCAAATTGTACCTCGCTTTGCAGCTTTGCACGTGTAGTTGCGTGCACAGCGGGGTAAAACTGGCCAACAGTTTGCACCGTTTTTGTCATACATAATGCAGGGTTTGTATTTTATTTATTAGAATTATAACTTGTGAGCATATACTTAAAGGTATAAAGTTATAAAAGACAGCATAGTTTGAAGGCCATTCTTTTCATTGTGAGAATTTTTGCAAATAATGCTGATACGTTGCCTTTTTTCATTGTTACTTTATGTATATCTGAGACATGGAAAAATATTTTGACATTAAATTTTGAAACTAGCGTCTATTTCGATGTTTCTCTTACGGTATCGAGAATCGAAATCAATAGTTCTTATTGACAAGTGTATTTGACAAAAAAGTTCGTCACGATCACTTCATGACAGCTATACGTCTGTAAAAAATATTCAAGGACTTATTTAAAAAGGAATTGTGACCCTACACGAGATAAGGGACGATCAGGCAACTCGGTCAAATTAACATTTTAAAAGAGATCAGGACAGATAAAGACCAACCAGATATAACCGTTTTAAAATCATGGTAAGATAGAACGATAATTACAGGTTCAGAATCTATGCATATGACTAGTAATTATAGTCTGCGAGATCTGCGCAGTTTGGATTGAATCGCATTCCTACGAGGGATTATCCAGCAGTTCGCAAAATGGGCTAATGACTTTCACATTTCTGGCTTGTTCAGTATATAATTTGGTGAAAGTTCAGTTTAGTCACTGATGAGTTCATAAATAGTATTATTTATGCAGAATTATCTTTAGTGGCGTACGAATATGTTACCATAGTAACACAGGTATGCTTAGGCGGGGGAGCGTGAAAAAAAATATTGAAAATCTGTTAAATAAATCAAGGTTTCTAAAAGTTTTCCGAAACTGTAGTTGAAAATCCTTGGCTAAATTGAATAAGACGCCAATAGAAAATTATTTGCTATATTTCAAAGCTTGTTGGGAGACTTTTAATGGACACAGAATATTTTAAAACACAGACTATTCGAGAAAAAAATGACAAGACGTCAAAACCAAAATATGAATACCGTTCATTTTGCGATTTTTTTCGTGATCTATGTTATTCACCAACCAAAATATTTCAGGTGATTTAGAAAAATGATAAAAATGTACAAAAAGAGAAATTTTCGTAAAGCTATTCTGAATATTTAAAGAGGGCCAGGCTTCGTAGAAGGATTTAGAATGGTGTAGAAGGATTTAGAATGGTGTAATTGAGCTTGAACGAACCAACTTATCCCAAATGATTCTCATTTCCTCAAATAAAGGCCTTGTATCTGGATCTCAACGTTACTAGAAATACCATGCATATAGAAATTGTAAACTAATACGGTACCAAATGTTATGTGGATAATTTCCCCAAGTTGGTGTATCAGGCACAGAAAGGAACAAGAGCAAGCAGACTGAGGCTATATAGAAGAGAGTAAATAATGACGTCGCATTTGACGTTCTTGCTCCCCCGCCTACTTGCAGGATATCTGTCTTGATTTATGTCCATTACAGTCGCTATTGAATGTAAGCATTTAAAAAATTCTTGTTTATCACTCAGATGATGTATTAAAAGACTTCATAATTTTTATTTTGAAAGTAAGCTTTTCTGTAGATTATAACCTCATTATACGAACTAACCCAACCCTCGTATGTAATAACAGCCCTGAGTGCAGAAAAACAAAACGGTGAAAACACTTGCGTTCAAAGCCGGGTAAAATTGTCAAACTGTTCGCAATGGATTTTTGGAACTGCGAATTATTTTGACAGTGTTGACCACACAAGCTGACATCCGATATGACAGTTCTATACTATGAGCTAAATAAGTCAATGACAAATATATATATAAAACCCTTGAGGAAGTTGTTGTTATGATTTCAACCCTTGTCCCAGAACCCAGAACATAATTTTCAGGAGGTATAGATAAACATCAGCCTGCAAGATGTACAAGATCTCAGCCGCTTTTCATTTTTAAACCAGAAAGGTATAGATAACTAAATAGACAAAATCATAATTTTAAAATCATTTTTTTTAAATAATTCTTTTTGAGGGGGAGGTACTTAGTTAAACTCAAGATTTAACCATTGACTTAACCCTTTTTACAAAGGTATTTTAATTAAATGATGAAAAATTAGGTCCAAATCGAAGTCATACGGGCAACCGTATCTCCAGTATCTCGTTGCAGAAATATTTGTGACCCGTTACGCGAAAAGGGACCATCTGGGAACTCTTTAAAATGAATATTTGAAAAAGAGATTAGGTCCGGCATAGGTCAATCAGAGGTCGCATTTCAAAAGTTATTTCACTGGAAGGTATATTGATCGTTCTAGATTCGGAAAATAAGCACATTGTGAAATGTTTCAAGCTTGGTCAGTTTGCGCAATCCGAGCAGTCTGACAAGTGTCGACACTTCACGATCTTCACAGTTGGTCCCTTTTCGTATACCGGGTCACATTTTTAAATGCTTTTTCGTGGATTATCGAGAAATACATAAAACAGTATATTGTCCTCACCGCTAAGCCAGTGAAATTGTCAAAGAAATATACCCTGCTTTCGTTTATTTCACCCTTTTTGACGTTATTTAAGCGTAGTCAAATAATCAGATGTCTCCATGACGTTACATAGCATTACGTTTATCGTTTTTAAGATAAAAGGGACTTTGTAAGTCGTTTTTAACAGAATATTCTTGCTATACTCAGGAAGAAATAGACATTAATCTATTAGCGTAATTAAGATAAAGATATAATTTGGAAGTCTCTGATCTATCAGCATAAACTATCCTTACAAAAGGCATTATTTGTCGTTGATCTTTAAGCATGAATAAATTTAAGAAAGACATTATTAGGCGTTGAAGTTTCGACATAAATAAGCTATTGAGAGGAAAGTGTCCGCCATCTATCTTTCAGCATGATATACAAGACAGTGTTATTCGTTTGTGTTCAAGGTGAGAAATTGTGATCGTCCAATGCCCGTCGCAAGTCTTGCGTCATCCGTCGTGCATCGTCCGTCGTCCAAAATTTATTTAAACATCTTCTCCTCCTAAAATGGCCAAACTTGATGAGACCTTTCAGGGATGTTCATTCGGTCAAGCTCATCCACACTGTATAGAAACACTGTACGGTAGTTTGCAACGGTATATTCAAAATGGCGGATATGCGTTAGTGAAAAAGTAAGTGTTCTTTATTTTTGTTCGATATTACTTAAATCTTTCATCCTGTAATATAATAACAACTTTTACGCAATCAGCTTTGAATACATTATCCATCGTACCTAATGATTAAACGTCTTATAGCACCGTCTGTGTGTAATACAGCTTCAAACATTGTGTTTTGATGACATTTAAAATTGAAGCGCAAAACGAAAGTAGAAATGGCCATATTTTCCTTTAAATGACCGCATCAGCAAAATCAAATGTGGCGATGGATTGGGACAAGATATCTTCCTAAATATGACCAAAAATGTATTTGATCTAGCCCCTTGTCTGGGAAATATAGACACTTGAAAAATGCGATGGTGTACGCTACAGTTAAAACCGAAACTAAATCACTGAACAGTGCGGTATATAGATATTATTGTACTAGCCGGTTTAAATTTCGAATAAAAATCTGTACGCCACGGTTTACATAAATTATCATGTGAAAATCTTTCAACGGATTGAATAGCACGAAAAGGTGAAAGGTGACTTTGATACTATTTAATCTTACTTAATACTGCAGAAAGACGAACATGTTCTTTTTCTTATTTTGGTTTGTTTTGCCTTGAAATGAAGAAAGCCTTCGAAAGAGGATCATAAAACACAGTTTTAAATCTAATCTAATGTTTCTTCCTAATTCTTCTGTCCTTTCTCAATAATTGTGTAAGTCTCTGTACTCATCGCTAAGATTAAAGTGCTTAACAAAGGCATAAAACTTATCAATATTTCATATTACATTCTTCTCCATGATGTAACAAGACTGAAAAATGTTAAAAGCGGCGTTATTGTGGTTAGGGTGATAGCTGCTTTTTTTAAAATTCCATATTCTTATGGGCGATTTTAGGAGCTATCTTTTGCTTCAACGGGGGTGCTTTTTAACGATGTCACGTGACAGTCAATAGCGCGGGTAAGGCATGTGAAATCGATCATTCTTAATTGTGCTATCGAACTACTGTATGAAAGAAATAGTTGCGCTTTTAACTGTATTAATTCAATTCGAAAAAGAAGCCGATGTACAACAATTTAATACTAATCTCTTCTATTTGTGCGATAAATCAATTGTCCAAATTACATTAACCAATTCCTTTTTCTAATAGAACACATTTTAAAAACTTCCGTTGTGTTCAACGAGAACGGTATAAGTAATTCGAGAAAAACTTATTTTCAAAACCAAAACATCTTTTCAATAACTTTGTTTCTGGAACGGTGAAAATATATACAAGATTCCTTTGAAGGAGTTTATCAAGGAATTTAAGGCAAGGGCAAGGACTATATAGCAATAAGTTTGGAAGATTGGAAGGGCGGAAAGATACGCAATTTAATTTTCATTTTAATTAAAAAATGTCGTGGAAGGAAATTACAAGATATTTGTCTCAAAGAGATAACTAAAAGAAATAAAACTATTTTCTTATGTGTATCAGAACTATTGAGTATTAAATCATTTATTTTGATAAGATTTCTTCTAACTGTAAGCTTCTAAAGCTGAAAGTTTAAAAAACGAAAGCATTTCGTATGATATCAGAAACAACAATCTAGGTTCAAACTTATAAAACTGTTTTGATTACTAAACTGAAACTTTCTAAGACATGGAATTAAGTAGATACATAACATTAGATTTAAAATGGTGTTTAATGATACTCTCTCAATTATTTTTCTTCATTTCAATGCAAAAAAAAAAAAAAAAAAAAAAAAATAAAAAGAAAAAGAAAAAGAAAATCATAAATCAATATTACATCATCGAGAAGAATGTCTGAAATATACCCCGACAATTTTTAAGTTTTATGCCTTTGTTAAGCGCTTTAAACGAAACGATTTGTACAGGATCTTACAAAAATTATTGAGGATGAACAGAAGAATTAAGTAGAAACATTTAATTAGATTTAAAACTGTGTTTAATGATACTCTTTCTTCATTTCAAAGCAAAACAAATAAAAATAAGAAAAAGAACATTTTCGTCTTTCTACAGTATTAAGCAAGATTAAATAGTATCAAAGTCACCTTTCACATTTTCGTGCTATTCAATCCGTTGCAAGATTTTCACATGATAATTTATATAAACCGTTGCGTACAGATTTTTCATTCAAAATTTAAACCGGTGAGTACAAATATATCCATATACCGCACTGTTCAGTGATTTAGTTTCGGTTTTAACTGTAGCGTACACCATCGAATTTTTCAAGTGTCTATATTTCCCAGTCAAGGGGCTAGATCCTATTCATTTTGGGTCATATTAATGGAGATATCCTGTCCCCATCCACCGTCAAATTTGATTTTGCTGGTGCGGTCATTTTAGGGAAGATATGGCCATTTCTACTTTCGCTTTGCGCTTCAATTTTAAATGTCATCAAAACACAATATTTGAAGCTGTATTACACACTGCCTGTGCTATAGGACGTTTAATCATTAGGTTCGATGGCTAATGTATTCAAAGCTGATTGCGTAAAAGTTGTTATTATATTACAGGATGATAGATTAAATCAACATCGAACAAAAATAAAGAACACTTACTTTTTCATGAACGCCTATCCGCCATTTTGAATATACCGTTGCAAACTACCGTACAGTGTTTCCATACATTGATCCAAAGCTGTTGAAATAAATGAAATCTACTCTTAACTCTCCCCCTACCCTTAAAAAAAGTGAAAAGGGGAAACTCTTCAAAAATCTTTTTCTCTGACAGCAGAAGGCAGACAGTTTTCATTTTTTGTATGTAGCATCATCTAATGCACCTCGACCAAGTTTGTTCATATCAAAACCCATGGGATAATATCAGGGCTCCACCCGGGAGCAACCCTTTTTACATAGAATCAAATAGCACAAATTTTCAAAATATTCTTCTCTGAAACCAGAAGACAGACAGCTTTCCTATTTTGAATGTTGCATCATATAGTGGACCTCTACCAAGTTTGTTCATATTAAGAACCTTGTGTCATATTTGGGCTCCACATGGGCGAAAACCTTTTTACATAGAACCAAAGGGCAAAAATCTTCAAAAATCTTCTGTGAAACCAGAAGGCAGTCAGCTATAATATTTGGTATGTAGCATCATATAGCGGGCCTCTAACAAGTTTGTTCATATCAAAACCATGGGGTTATATTAGGGATCCACCCTGGCGCAACCCTTTTTACATAGAGTTAAAGAGCTAACATAGATTTAAGGAGCAAAGAACTTCAAAAATATTCTTCTCTGACAAGAAAGGCAGACATCTTCCATATTTTGTTTGTAGTACTGTGTAGTGAACTTCTACCAATGTTTTCAAGTCATGACACTTGAGTAATATTTGGGCTCTCAATGAAAATACCCTATTTTATTTAGTCACTTAGGAGGAAATCTTAAAAACTTGGTTTCTGAAAGTCATGGACTTTTCATAATAGTCTCATTTAATTGTATTTCATTAAGTTTGTTCATTACATGCCCATAAATTCATGTAAGGGCTGTGCCAAGGCACATCCTGTTTTCTCTTTGCTGAAAACTTTCAATGTTATTGATCTTATTTAGAAATTATCTCCTAGTTGACATCTGCCTATTCAATTGATGTGATGTCCCAGGGGTCAAAGGGGCTCAGGTGACCGATCTAGGACCATCATGGTCCTCTTTTTGACTGAATAATTTTATTGATAGGCAATTTCGTTCGTCGATCTATCAGCAAGAATAATCTATACACAAGTACATAGAGAGTGGTGGTGGTCGATATTATAACAGTTCTAAGGTAAACATATTAAAAACAGATACTGGTTATGCAAGTATGAATCAAAGAACTGAAAGAACTGAAGGTGGACGTTAGTGCTGGCATTGTGGTGAAAAGAACGAGACAAAAGAGTAAACTTTTATACATGTTGAAATATGATAAAGCAAACTTAAAAGTAATTTCACTGCCTTTATTTTCCCTGTGTTTATGTCAATTTTAAGGTCACGGGTTCGATCCCCGACTGCGGCGGCCATACTTTGCTTCCCCCACATAGATTGATAATCATAGACCTATGTGAAAAAATAGCTGGGGGCTAGGAAAGTTCAGTGTTATAAATCAGGGTCATCAACAATTCCTGATACTTTTATAATTGAAGTTAACACAGTCTGATATTAAACTCATTATCAGACATAAACAAATGAGAGATAGTTTGAAATTTAAAAATATTTCGGACACCTGATGCCTAGGGGTATTTCTCTGACTTGAAATAAAAAGAAAGAGAGAGAACGTGAAATAATTGAAAAATAAGAATTTTCTCGAAGATTTTACAGAACCAGTTTTTTTTATGTTCTGTTGCTCCTAAATTACTTAAAATATTTTTTTAGTTCGATAACGACAAAAGCTTAAGCTTATTGAGTCGCTCTCGAACACTCAATACTGATATTTTCACGTCTCTTCGAGAGAGACGGTGATTTAAACCCACTGCTACCCAATTTTACAGCTGGGTGAACAAGGGCTTGCTTTTATGTGCTTTGCCAATAAACACACCCCGGTGATAGTGGGACTCGAACTACTGCCTTCAGGTCACAGGTCGAACGCCTTTACCACTTGTCCACCAAGACAGCTCTAATTCATATATCTGAAGTTATCAACACGCATCAGTGTGCTCAAAACATGCAGGATAATGCGAAACAATTCATCACTTAATTGTTATACATGATACTCTTACCATAATCTTTGGACCGTTTCATTTTCACCATTTCTTCGGTCAGATTCTGATAAAATATTGAAAGTGAGAAATCATTTAAACGGATTTATTCCATTACTTAAGACATCAATAGTTATTTTCTTCAGCCTCTACTAAAAATATCCCAGATGTTTATAGAACACTGGGCTAATTTATCGATACGGTGATAGAACTAATGGTATATCACAATGCAAATGTGTCTTCTGCTTCTATTTATCCCTCTTTTTTCGCACAGTTGGCTTGGATTCTACCATCCAATCAGAATGCAGGAACGTTTATACACAACCCAGCAGACACCGGTTAAGTCAGTTTCCCGGTCTTTTTAACCAGTAAGCTGTTGTCTCCCTTAGACCACGAGAAAACAGCTAGGCAAATACCCGCCTTGCTGTTATTATGCTTGCGCGGAAGTTTAATACGCGTGGCTGAAATTGGCGAATGCTTTCGTATTTATAAAGAGTCTTTGAATTAACTACAAATTGTACAGCTTTCTTGTATAATATCATTCTCAAAATACTCAAGGGTCTGCATTGGCAAGTCTTGAAAAAAAGTAAATTGAACCTGAGTGGGCACGTTTTTTTTTTATTTTTGGTGGACGTAGAAACACCAAACAAAAAAGGATTTATATCAAAACTAAGCTCCATTGTAAAAAAAAAAAAAGAAAAAAGAGAAAGAGAAAACAGAGTTATTGAGATCACCTTAGGGTCGTCGGCGTTGCTGTTGGTGTAACCGTTGATTTTGAAAAACATTAACTTCGGTCATATCTCTGTTGATGTTGAAAAATTCTTCATGAAACTTTGTATGTTCATCGTTTGTACCTGTTCGTGTTTCTGCTGTTATGGATTAAGCACATCTTCATGCGTTGGTATGAGAAAAACAAAACAATTGATTGTTGTTGTTAGGCTATCGATTAAATTATGTAATAAACAGCACGGGACTGTAATAAACATTTTTTGTACTACATGAGTGATTTTGCCAGAGAGCTATAATTATAAAGATGTTGGGTATGTTTTTGTTGTGATTTTACAAGTAAGCTACGATTATAAAGATGTTGGGTATTTTTTGTTGTGATTTTACAAGAGAGCTACAATAATAAAGATGTTGGGTATTTTTTTTGTTGCGATTTTACAAGAGAGCTACAATTATAAAGATGTAGGGTATTTTTTGTTGTGATTTTACAAGAGAGCTACAATTATAAAGATGTTGGGTATTTTTGTTGTGATTTTACAAGAGAGCTTGATGCCATGTTTTCTGAAATGGCGTTATTAAATATACAATTTTCATGAATCTGATAATTTCTAGAATTATTTCGAATTATTTGGAGAAATTTCAGTATAATAAATAAAATCTCGATTTTGTCTTATTGAAATATCAAGTATAACAAATATGAGCCTGTGCGTAAGATTTCCAACAATTTCAAATATACGCAAAGCAAAGACCCTGACCAGCCTGTGCAATCGCACAGTCTGACCAGAGTCTTTACTATGCGTTTAATAAATAGAAAAGGTCTCAAAGAATCTATAGACAACCAGTTAACTTTATATTTACAGTATGTCGCTGTCAACGCTACTCAATGTGTGCACCTCACGAACGTTTCAAATTGTTGGAAATGTCACGCAAAGGCTCATATATCATTAGCACAGTCTCGTTTCTATCTGTTTATAGTTGACTCGAATTTCATTCAACAATCTCTTTTTTTTATTTCAGACAAAAGACCATTATCAACACCCACAAGAACACAGACATCAATAGAATACCAGTTCCCTCCAGAATATTTCCTCACACGAACGTGTAACGTATGTAAAAAGGTATTCAGTGCAGCTTCTTTGCTTCGGAGACACATGCGTGTACACACTGGGGTCAGGCCGTATATTTGTCAGATTTGTCGTTCGTGTTTCTCACAAAGCAGTAATTATTACAGACATATGCGAACGAAACATCAACAGCAGCGATACTAGCCAAACGTCTTACTCATTTTGTTAACCCTTTCCTGTTTTACAAAATTTTGGACCTGTCCAAATTCAAAGGTTTTGCAGACGAAAAGTAAAAGTGGATTTAATATGAAAAATAACCATTCTGTAGGGTAGAAAAAAGTGTGGAAAAAGAAGAAATTGCTTGTCAGAAGCAATTTCTTCATTTTTCACAATGTTTTCTCAATCATAAAATCACAGTCACGTTAAAAGCAGGGATTAAACAGCAAAGGGTTAAGCCACTTAAAATCGAGGAGTGAAAACTACATAAAAACAAATATGTCTTACCTGGAGTATAAATTTGGTTTATCTTAAGCAAAAAAACAACTTGGTCATCCAGTTTCGTTACCACGTGTCTTAAAGTGCTTGTAGGTTTGTGCATCTGCACCGAATCGAGAAAATAGTTTTCAATCATTTCTTTTGACGATAATACAAAAACCATCTTAAGTAGAATTTTGAAATTTCTGAATCCATATTTCATTACAAAATATCAAGTTGTTTGGACAGTTTTCATCCACCAGCATCTTGGCGACATCTAAGAGATACCGACGATAGTCCAATTTTAAAATATTCCATTCTTTTTTAGCTTATAAGTCGACACTGTTTAGATAGCATACATGTAGCTTCATTGACGATTTTCTGTCTTATGTTAACACAATTTTAATAACGTTCTAATGAGTGCAAACTGCTACTGGGGGAATAAACTCTGACTCTTTTTAAAATTTACGCTATAAAAGTAGTTCTTTTGTATTTTGCTAATCTATGCCTACAACAATTATATTCACTTTAATCTCATCTAGGCCCGTAATGCTTATGGTTAGCTTTGTGATCATTAAATGTCCGTTTATCATCTTTTTAACTCACCCTAGCATACCGTATTCAATGTGAGCTTTTGTTATCATTGAATGCCCGTCGTCAATAATGCTATGGTAGCGCTCTAGAGGTCATAACTTTGGCCTTATCTACATGAAGCGTATTCAGAGTGTTTTTCTGGTCACAAGGATAAACCCTATTTAAAGTAGGGACGTCCCAATTGAAATTAAAGAGAAAAGGTGCATTAATGATAAAACCTTGCTTAGCACTCTAGATGCCATTATTCAGTACCAAATGATAAGAATGTTTGTCTGGTCACGAGGATGAACCCTGTCAAAAAATGGGAAATCCCTAAAGCGTTCGCCTAAGGTATTGTTTACAAGGATTGCAAAATGCAAAAACTACTAATAGATTTTCGAAATGATTTAACCCTATGCCCTTGTTTTGGCTCCACTGGCCGAATGCCATTTGGGCTTCTTTCACGGCTCTCTCCGTTGTGCGCCCGTTTGATCATTTTTCAAGACATTTGAGCCAAAATATGACCTCTAGAATGCACACCATGTTTGTCGAAAATTTGACCAGGTGATCTAGTTTTTGATCCTACATGACCAAATTTCGAATTTGTCCGAGGCATCATGAAGACAAACATTCTGACATTTCAAGAAATTTATGACATTTAGGGTGCACAAAAGTTGTTTCGAAGATTTGATCCTTTAACCTAGTTTTCTACCCGACTAGACCCAATATAGAAAACATTCTAGATATCATGTAGATAAACATTCTGACCAAATTACAAGACATTTGGGCAAAAAATATGGCCTCTAGACCGCACATAGAGTTTTCTGAGATTTGACTTTGTGACCTAGCTTTGTATCCCACTTGACCGAATTGCGAAATTTTTATCTAGACAGGCACTAAGATCAACTTTTAAGATATTTGGATAAAATTATGTCCTCTTTTGTAAACACAAGGTTTGTCGAAAATTTGAACTAGTTACCTAGTTTTTGATCCCATTTGACACAATTTCGATATTGTCTAAGGTCTTATTGAGATAAATATTCTGACCAAGTTTCAAGACATTTTGGTAACAAGACATTTTGGTGAAAATGAGAACTCTTGAGTTCACAAAAGATGTTGATTGGAGACGGACACCACAACTTGAACGCCGGAAAAAAGCTAAACATGAGCACTTCCTGCTCGTATGAGCTAAAAGGGTTGGCGCAATCAGAAAACATGGGGAAAGGGCCTTATTGGTTATTTCTTTGTAAACACTTTTAGGCTCGAAATTGTAGCCCAATCTCCATGGTTATTATTTTGTTTTTACCTTTTAGTTACACCTATGTCAATGACGGGTTAAAGTCTTTTTTAAAGGAACTTTAGTATAATTGATCAATATACGTTCTTAAAAGTCCTTCGTCGTTAGGCAAACTTCGATTGTAAAAGAGACATTGAAAGGAAGATATCCTGAGTTTACATAGAATTGATCAATGGACAATAAAAATTTCACTCAGAAAGGTTCAATATGTGAACATCGAGACTTTGAACTCTTTAAGGTTACAATGGACACAGTTATTTTGGTAATTTCTAGGGGGTGGGGTGCATTTTTTGAAAATGCCGCTCCCCCAATTAAATGATATTTTAACGTAGTTTGAATGTTAGATTCAATTATGTAGTCGCCGCCAATATAGCGCAGTTGCTTAGGCATAAGACTTCCAATCTGGAAGTCGTGGGTTCGATCCCCGGTGGCGGCAAATAACCTTTCCGACGTTTGTCTCTCACCAATGGGTAGATAATCGTAAACCTATGTGCGATAGTAGTCGGAGGCTAGGAAAGGGTGTAATGGTAGTAAAGGTGAAAGAAACACCAGGAATTCATTGTTAGGTGCTCCGGCCGCCGCGATATAACTGTGAAACTGTTAAAAGCGGCGCAAAACCCATCCAAACAAACAAACAAACAAACAAACAAACAAATAAACAATCAATTGTGTAGTCATTTATTTAATAACAGATATTGAAAAGTCAAGTCATGAAATTTATTTTCCATGTTCTTTCCTAAAGCAGAATCTTATTAAACACGCTCATTTAAACAGTGCACAAGAAAGTCGTAAGCAGAATTTTACCAATCAAGACAATAATTTATAATGATATGTCTGTTAAAGCTCCCATGATTTTTGCCATTTTGGTTTCAATCCTTCTAGTCTAGGAGGCAAAAATTGAAAATTTCGATCCGTTCAACATACCTGCCAGAAAAGGTTTGACTGTAAAAATGGAAAGATCCATCATACAACAACACATTTAGGCACGTTGTAATGTCAAATTGTGGTAGCAATTTAGTGTTAGATGGCTATGTTTGAACCAACCCTGGTCGAAAATATTCACAAGCCGTAATACCTCATTTTGCAAATAGTTGTCCAAATATCATAATCAAAACGACTTATTGTAGCGTTTTCTATCGTATTTATTTGAGATAGAGTGTGAATAAGATGATAATTCAACCAATAAACAAATAAATTCGTTTAATCATTTATTTGGCAGCAAAGAATTACCCCACCCACCAATTTAACATGGACCTACAGAATAACTTCTTATTAGTCTAATTTATAAGTCTGGGCAACCTTCCTGATATATTGTTGCCATAACCATAGTATGCAGTTATTACTGTCTGTCATATTAAGCTTTTGGGGATACTGATTCACAACAACAACAATCACAGCAACAACAATAACAACAAAACCTGACGTTTAAGAATTACTACTCAAATGCAACACATACTTACACACTTTCAATTCAATATCAACTGTGCCTAATTAAACTAGCAAAATGAATTTTTCATTGAAGTTTATTTAAATACAGATGGAAATTAAATATTGATGCCTGTGCGTAGAGTTTGAGGTCGGACCCCGCTCCCCCCTCCCCCAAAAAGCACTTGTTTCTACCCGGCCTTAATCGCAAAGCCTAGAACTTTCATATTTTACATGTCATGCAGAATTGTTATTGTTAGCTTATACCATCATCTATATCTTAATTCACTGTTCCAAAATACAACATAAAACGTCTTTATTTATATAACATTTCTATATATTTTAAGATTTTTCAGCCGTTATTCATTGTAAAAGATAAAAATCTACGGTGGTAATTTTTCCTACTCTGTTTCCGCCTTACAAAATGCACGATTTTGTTACATACCCATCCGCCTTACAAACATCCGAGGTATGTTGCAGTTTACGGAAATGGCCGAGTGATGCTCCGAATGACATGGATTGATAATCATAAAGCTATGTTGAAAAATAGCTGGAGGCTAGGAAAGGATTCAGTGTTATTAATCAGGGTCGTCAACAATTCCTGATACTTTCACAATTAAACTAAACACAGTCTGCTCTCCTTTTGTAATTTGTGTATGAAACTCATTATCAGACACAAACAAATTAGAGATAGCTTAATATTTAAAAATATTTCGGACACCTAAAGCCTGAGGGTATTTCACTGACTTAAAAATAAAAGGAATGAAAGAGAACATTAAATAATTGAAAAAAAAAAGAATTTTCTCGAATATTTTACAGAATAAGTTATTTTTAAGTTCTGTTGCTCCTAAATAGCTTAAACTATATTTTTAGTTCGATTACGACAAAAGCTTAAGCTTATTTAGCTAGGCAATTACCCCGCCTTACTGTTATTATGCTTGCGCGGAAGTTTAATACGCGTGGCTAAAATTGGCGAATGCTTTCGTATTTATAAAGAGTCTTTGAATTAACTACAAACTGTACAGCTTCCTTTTATAATGTCATTTTCAAAATACTCAAGTGTCTGGTATTGGCAAGGCCTGAAAAAAAGTAAATTGAACCTGAGTGGTCAAGGTTTTTTTTTTTTTTTTTTTTTTTGAAAAACTATTAACATCTGGATATTTCAAACGTAGTATCACTGGTAGACGTAGAAACACCGAACAAAAAAGGATTTAAATGAAAACTAAGCTCCATTGTTAAAAAAAGAAAGAAAAGGAAAACAGAGTTATTGAGATCACCTTAGGGTCGTCGGCGTTGCTGTTGGCGTAGGCGTTGGTGTGACAAACATTAACTTTGGTTTTATCTCTATTGATATCGCAAATTTCTTCATGAAACTTGGCATGTTTGTTCATCACCACAAAAGCCATCCAGGCTATGAGGGGGATAATTCTTAACGTTTTTTTTGTATGAGTAGTTTCTGCGGGCAATCGTTTGTACACGTTCGTGTTTCTGCTGTTATGGATTCAGCACATCTTCCTGCGTTGGTATGAGAAAAACAAAACAATTGATTGTTGTTGTAAAGCTATCGATTAAATTATGTAATAAACAGCACGGGACTGTAATAAACAATTTTTGTACTACATCAGTGATTTTACAAGAGAGCTACAATTATAAAGATGTTGGGTATATTTTTGTTGTGTTTTTACAAGACAGCTACTATTATGAAGATGCAGGGTATTTTTGTTGTGATTTTACAAGAGAGCTACAATGATAGAGATGTTGGGTATTTTTTGTTGTGATTTTACAAGAGAGCTACAATTAAAAAGATGTAATGTATTTTTTGTTGTGATTTTACAAGAGAGCTACAATTATAAAAGATACGGGGAATTTTTTGTAGTCATTTTACAAGAGAACTACAATTATAGAGATGTTGGGTATTTTTTGTTGTGATTTTACAAGAGAGCTACAATTATAAAGATGTAAGATATTTTTTGTTGTGATTTTACAAGAGAGCTACAATTATAAAGATGTAAGGTATTTTTTGTTGTGATTTTACAAGAGAGCTACAATTATAAAGATGTAAGGTATTTTTGTTGTGATTTTACAAGAGAGCTACAATTATAAAG
Source organism: Fragum whitleyi (assembly GCA_948146395.1). Taxonomy (NCBI): domain Eukaryota; kingdom Metazoa; phylum Mollusca; class Bivalvia; order Cardiida; family Cardiidae; genus Fragum; species Fragum whitleyi. The sequence goes on along the minus strand of OX411559.1, from coordinate 29,351,619 downwards.
ATGGACCAAAAACCAATGAAAAATTAAAAATGCATATTTGTTACCGTGATATTGATGCCATGTTTTCTGAAATGGCGTTATCAAATATACAATTTTCATGAATCTGATCATTTCTAGAATTATTTCGAATTATTTGGAGAAATTTCAGTATAATAAAATATAATCTCAAACATGTCTTATTGAAATATCAAGTATATCAAATATTTCCGTGACATTTCCAACAATTTCAAATATACGCAAAGCAAAGACCCTGACCAGCCTGTGCAATCGCAGAGTCTGACCAGAGTCTTTACTATGCGTTTAATAAATAGAAAAGGTCTCAAAGTATCTATAGACAACCAGTTAACTTTATATTTACAGTTAGTGGCTGTCAACGCTACTCAATGTGTGCACCTCACGAACGTTTCAAATTGTTGGAAATGTCACACAAAGGCTCATATATCATCAGCACAGTCTCGTTTCTATCTTTTTATAATTGACCTGAATTTCATTCAACAATCTCTTTTTTTTATTTCAGACAAAAGACCGTTATCATCACCCACAAGAACACAGACATCAATAGAATACCAGTTCCCTCCAGAATATTTCCTCACACGAACGTGTAACGTATGTAAAAAGGTATTCAGTGCAGCTTCTTTGCTTCGGAGACACATGCGTGTACACACTGGGGTCAGGCCGTATATATGTCAGATTTGTCATTCGTGTTTCTCACAAAGCAGTAATTATTACAGACATATGCGAACGAAACATCAACAGCAGCGATACTAGCCAAACGTCTTACTCATTTTGTTAACCCTTTCCTGTTTTACAAAATTTTGGACCTGTCCAAATTCAAAGGTTTTGCAGACGAAAAGTAAAAGTGGATTTAATATGAAAAATAACCATTCTGTAGGATAGAAAATAGTGTGGAAAAAGAAGAAATTGCTTGTCAGAAGCAATTTCTTCATTTTTCACAATGTTTTCTCAATCATAAAATCACAGTCACGTTAAAAGCAGGGATTAAACAGCAAAGGGTTAAGCCACTTAAAATCGAGGAGTGAAAACTACATAAAAACAAATATATCTTACCTGGAGTATAAATTTGGTTTATCTTAAGCAAAAAAACAACTTGGTCATCCAGTTTCGTTACCACGTGTCTTAAAGTGCTTGTAGGTTTGTGCATCTGCACCGAATCGAGAAAATAGTTTTCAATCATTTCTTTTGACGATAATACAAAAACCATCTTAAGTAGAATTTTGAAATTTCTGAATCCATATTTCATTACAAAATATCAAGTTGTTTGGACAGTTTTCATCCACCAGCATCTTGGCGACATCTAAGAGATACCGACGATAGTCCAATTTTAAAATATTCCATTCTTTTTTAGCTTATAAGTCGACACTGTTTAGATAGCATACATGTAGCTTCATTGACGATTTTCTGTCTTATGTTAACACAATTTTAATAACGTTCTAATGAGTGCAAACTGCTACTGGGGGAATAAACTCTGACTCTTTTTAAAATTTACGCTATAAAAGTAGTTCTTTTGTATTTTGCTAATCTATGCCTACAACAATTATATTCACTTTAATCTCATCTAGGCCCGTAATGCTTATGGTTAGCTTTGTGATCATTAAATGTCCGTTTATCATCTTTTTAACTCACCCTAGCATACCGTATTCAATGTGAGCTTTTGTTATCATTGAATGCCCGTCGTCAATAATGCTATGGTAGCGCTCTAGAGGTCATAACTTTGGCCTTATCTACATGAAGCGTATTCAGAGTGTTTTTCTGGTCACAAGGATAAACCCTATTTAAAGTAGGGACGTCCCAATTGAAATTAAAGAGAAAAGGTGCATTAATGATAAAACCTTGCTTAGCACTCTAGATGCCATTATTCAGTACCAAATGATAAGAATGTTTGTCTGGTCACGAGGATGAACCCTGTCAAAAAATGGGAAATCCCTAAAGCGTTCGCCTAAGGTATTGTTTACAAGGATTGCAAAATGCAAAAACTACTAATAGATTTTCGAAATGATTTAACCCTATGCCCTTGTTTTGGCTCCACTGGCCGAATGCCATTTGGGCTTCTTTCACGGCTCTCTCCGTTGTGCGCCCGTTTGATCATTTTTCAAGACATTTGAGCCAAAATATGACCTCTAGAATGCACACCATGTTTGTCGAAAATTTGACCAGGTGATCTAGTTTTTGATCCTACATGACCAAATTTCGAATTTGTCCGAGGCATCATGAAGACAAACATTCTGACATTTCAAGAAATTTATGACATTTAGGGTGCACAAAAGTTGTTTCGAAGATTTGATCCTTTAACCTAGTTTTCTACCCGACTAGACCCAATATAGAAAACATTCTAGATATCATGTAGATAAACATTCTGACCAAATTACAAGACATTTGGGCAAAAAATATGGCCTCTAGACCGCACATAGAGTTTTCTGAGATTTGACTTTGTGACCTAGCTTTGTATCCCACTTGACCGAATTGCGAAATTTTTATCTAGACAGGCACTAAGATCAACTTTTAAGATATTTGGATAAAATTATGTCCTCTTTTGTAAACACAAGGTTTGTCGAAAATTTGAACTAGTTACCTAGTTTTTGATCCCATTTGACACAATTTCGATATTGTCTAAGGTCTTATTGAGATAAATATTCTGACCAAGTTTCAAGACATTTTGGTAACAAGACATTTTGGTGAAAATGAGAACTCTTGAGTTCACAAAAGATGTTGATTGGAGACGGACACCACAACTTGAACGCCGGAAAAAAGCTAAACATGAGCACTTCCTGCTCGTATGAGCTAAAAGGGTTGGCGCAATCAGAAAACATGGGGAAAGGGCCTTATTGGTTATTTCTTTGTAAACACTTTTAGGCTCGAAATTGTAGCCCAATCTCCATGGTTATTATTTTGTTTTTACCTTTTAGTTACACCTATGTCAATGACGGGTTAAAGTCTTTTTTAAAGGAACTTTAGTATAATTGATCAATATACGTTCTTAAAAGTCCTTCGTCGTTAGGCAAACTTCGATTGTAAAAGAGACATTGAAAGGAAGATATCCTGAGTTTACATAGAATTGATCAATGGACAATAAAAATTTCACTCAGAAAGGTTCAATATGTGAACATCGAGACTTTGAACTCTTTAAGGTTACAATGGACACAGTTATTTTGGTAATTTCTAGGGGGTGGGGTGCATTTTTTGAAAATGCCGCTCCCCCAATTAAATGATATTTTAACGTAGTTTGAATGTTAGATTCAATTATGTAGTCGCCGCCAATATAGCGCAGTTGCTTAGGCATAAGACTTCCAATCTGGAAGTCGTGGGTTCGATCCCCGGTGGCGGCAAATAACCTTTCCGACGTTTGTCTCTCACCAATGGGTAGATAATCGTAAACCTATGTGCGATAGTAGTCGGAGGCTAGGAAAGGGTGTAATGGTAGTAAAGGTGAAAGAAACACCAGGAATTCATTGTTAGGTGCTCCGGCCGCCGCGATATAACTGTGAAACTGTTAAAAGCGGCGCAAAACCCATCCAAACAAACAAACAAACAAACAAACAAACAAATAAACAATCAATTGTGTAGTCATTTATTTAATAACAGATATTGAAAAGTCAAGTCATGAAATTTATTTTCCATGTTCTTTCCTAAAGCAGAATCTTATTAAACACGCTCATTTAAACAGTGCACAAGAAAGTCGTAAGCAGAATTTTACCAATCAAGACAATAATTTATAATGATATGTCTGTTAAAGCTCCCATGATTTTTGCCATTTTGGTTTCAATCCTTCTAGTCTAGGAGGCAAAAATTGAAAATTTCGATCCGTTCAACATACCTGCCAGAAAAGGTTTGACTGTAAAAATGGAAAGATCCATCATACAACAACACATTTAGGCACGTTGTAATGTCAAATTGTGGTAGCAATTTAGTGTTAGATGGCTATGTTTGAACCAACCCTGGTCGAAAATATTCACAAGCCGTAATACCTCATTTTGCAAATAGTTGTCCAAATATCATAATCAAAACGACTTATTGTAGCGTTTTCTATCGTATTTATTTGAGATAGAGTGTGAATAAGATGATAATTCAACCAATAAACAAATAAATTCGTTTAATCATTTATTTGGCAGCAAAGAATTACCCCACCCACCAATTTAACATGGACCTACAGAATAACTTCTTATTAGTCTAATTTATAAGTCTGGGCAACCTTCCTGATATATTGTTGCCATAACCATAGTATGCAGTTATTACTGTCTGTCATATTAAGCTTTTGGGGATACTGATTCACAACAACAACAATCACAGCAACAACAATAACAACAAAACCTGACGTTTAAGAATTACTACTCAAATGCAACACATACTTACACACTTTCAATTCAATATCAACTGTGCCTAATTAAACTAGCAAAATGAATTTTTCATTGAAGTTTATTTAAATACAGATGGAAATTAAATATTGATGCCTGTGCGTAGAGTTTGAGGTCGGACCCCGCTCCCCCCTCCCCCAAAAAGCACTTGTTTCTACCCGGCCTTAATCGCAAAGCCTAGAACTTTCATATTTTACATGTCATGCAGAATTGTTATTGTTAGCTTATACCATCATCTATATCTTAATTCACTGTTCCAAAATACAACATAAAACGTCTTTATTTATATAACATTTCTATATATTTTAAGATTTTTCAGCCGTTATTCATTGTAAAAGATAAAAATCTACGGTGGTAATTTTTCCTACTCTGTTTCCGCCTTACAAAATGCACGATTTTGTTACATACCCATCCGCCTTACAAACATCCGAGGTATGTTGCAGTTTACGGAAATGGCCGAGTGATGCTCCGAATGACATGGATTGATAATCATAAAGCTATGTTGAAAAATAGCTGGAGGCTAGGAAAGGATTCAGTGTTATTAATCAGGGTCGTCAACAATTCCTGATACTTTCACAATTAAACTAAACACAGTCTGCTCTCCTTTTGTAATTTGTGTATGAAACTCATTATCAGACACAAACAAATTAGAGATAGCTTAATATTTAAAAATATTTCGGACACCTAAAGCCTGAGGGTATTTCACTGACTTAAAAATAAAAGGAATGAAAGAGAACATTAAATAATTGAAAAAAAAAAGAATTTTCTCGAATATTTTACAGAATAAGTTATTTTTAAGTTCTGTTGCTCCTAAATAGCTTAAACTATATTTTTAGTTCGATTACGACAAAAGCTTAAGCTTATTTAGCTAGGCAATTACCCCGCCTTACTGTTATTATGCTTGCGCGGAAGTTTAATACGCGTGGCTAAAATTGGCGAATGCTTTCGTATTTATAAAGAGTCTTTGAATTAACTACAAACTGTACAGCTTCCTTTTATAATGTCATTTTCAAAATACTCAAGTGTCTGGTATTGGCAAGGCCTGAAAAAAAGTAAATTGAACCTGAGTGGTCAAGGTTTTTTTTTTTTTTTTTTTTTTTGAAAAACTATTAACATCTGGATATTTCAAACGTAGTATCACTGGTAGACGTAGAAACACCGAACAAAAAAGGATTTAAATGAAAACTAAGCTCCATTGTTAAAAAAAGAAAGAAAAGGAAAACAGAGTTATTGAGATCACCTTAGGGTCGTCGGCGTTGCTGTTGGCGTAGGCGTTGGTGTGACAAACATTAACTTTGGTTTTATCTCTATTGATATCGCAAATTTCTTCATGAAACTTGGCATGTTTGTTCATCACCACAAAAGCCATCCAGGCTATGAGGGGGATAATTCTTAACGTTTTTTTTGTATGAGTAGTTTCTGCGGGCAATCGTTTGTACACGTTCGTGTTTCTGCTGTTATGGATTCAGCACATCTTCCTGCGTTGGTATGAGAAAAACAAAACAATTGATTGTTGTTGTAAAGCTATCGATTAAATTATGTAATAAACAGCACGGGACTGTAATAAACAATTTTTGTACTACATCAGTGATTTTACAAGAGAGCTACAATTATAAAGATGTTGGGTATATTTTTGTTGTGTTTTTACAAGACAGCTACTATTATGAAGATGCAGGGTATTTTTGTTGTGATTTTACAAGAGAGCTACAATGATAGAGATGTTGGGTATTTTTTGTTGTGATTTTACAAGAGAGCTACAATTAAAAAGATGTAATGTATTTTTTGTTGTGATTTTACAAGAGAGCTACAATTATAAAAGATACGGGGAATTTTTTGTAGTCATTTTACAAGAGAACTACAATTATAGAGATGTTGGGTATTTTTTGTTGTGATTTTACAAGAGAGCTACAATTATAAAGATGTAAGATATTTTTTGTTGTGATTTTACAAGAGAGCTACAATTATAAAGATGTAAGGTATTTTTTGTTGTGATTTTACAAGAGAGCTACAATTATAAAGATGTAAGGTATTTTTGTTGTGATTTTACAAGAGAGCTACAATTATAAAGATGGACCAAAAACCAATGAAAAATTAAAAATGCATATTTGTTACCGTGATATTGATGCCATGTTTTCTGAAATGGCGTTATCAAATATACAATTTTCATGAATCTGATCATTTCTAGAATTATTTCGAATTATTTGGAGAAATTTCAGTATAATAAAATATAATCTCAAACATGTCTTATTGAAATATCAAGTATATCAAATATTTCCGTGACATTTCCAACAATTTCAAATATACGCAAAGCAAAGACCCTGACCAGCCTGTGCAATCGCAGAGTCTGACCAGAGTCTTTACTATGCGTTTAATAAATAGAAAAGGTCTCAAAGTATCTATAGACAACCAGTTAACTTTATATTTACAGTTAGTGGCTGTCAACGCTACTCAATGTGTGCACCTCACGAACGTTTCAAATTGTTGGAAATGTCACACAAAGGCTCATATATCATCAGCACAGTCTCGTTTCTATCTTTTTATAATTGACCTGAATTTCATTCAACAATCTCTTTTTTTTATTTCAGACAAAAGACCGTTATCATCACCCACAAGAACACAGACATCAATAGAATACCAGTTCCCTCCAGAATATTTCCTCACACGAACGTGTAACGTATGTAAAAAGGTATTCAGTGCAGCTTCTTTGCTTCGGAGACACATGCGTGTACACACTGGGGTCAGGCCGTATATATGTCAGATTTGTCATTCGTGTTTCTCACAAAGCAGTAATTATTACAGACATATGCGAACGAAACATCAACAGCAGCGATACTAGCCAAACGTCTTACTCATTTTGTTAACCCTTTCCTGTTTTACAAAATTTTGGACCTGTCCAAATTCAAAGGTTTTGCAGACGAAAAGTAAAAGTGGATTTAATATGAAAAATAACCATTCTGTAGGATAGAAAATAGTGTGGAAAAAGAAGAAATTGCTTGTCAGAAGCAATTTCTTCATTTTTCACAATGTTTTCTCAATCATAAAATCACAGTCACGTTAAAAGCAGGGATTAAACAGCAAAGGGTTAAGCCACTTAAAATCGAGGAGTGAAAACTACATAAAAACAAATATATCTTACCTGGAGTATAAATTTGGTTTATCTTAAGCAAAAAAACAACTTGGTCATCCAGTTTCGTTACCACGTGTCTTAAAGTGCTTGTAGGTTTGTGCATCTGCACCGAATCGAGAAAATAGTTTTCAATCATTTCTTTTGACGATAATACAAAAACCATCTTAAGTAGAATTTTGAAATTTCTGAATCCATATTTCATTACAAAATATCAAGTTGTTTGGACAGTTTTCATCCACCAGCATCTTGGCGACATCTAAGAGATACCGACGATAGTCCAATTTTAAAATATTCCATTCTTTTTTAGCTTATAAGTCGACACTGTTTAGATAGCATACATGTAGCTTCATTGACGATTTTCTGTCTTATGTTAACACAATTTTAATAACGTTCTAATGAGTGCAAACTGCTACTGGGGGAATAAACTCTGACTCTTTTTAAAATTTACGCTATAAAAGTAGTTCTTTTGTATTTTGCTAATCTATGCCTACAACAATTATATTCACTTTAATCTCATCTAGGCCCGTAATGCTTATGGTTAGCTTTGTGATCATTAAATGTCCGTTTATCATCTTTTTAACTCACCCTAGCATACCGTATTCAATGTGAGCTTTTGTTATCATTGAATGCCCGTCGTCAATAATGCTATGGTAGCGCTCTAGAGGTCATAACTTTGGCCTTATCTACATGAAGCGTATTCAGAGTGTTTTTCTGGTCACAAGGATAAACCCTATTTAAAGTAGGGACGTCCCAATTGAAATTAAAGAGAAAAGGTGCATTAATGATAAAACCTTGCTTAGCACTCTAGATGCCATTATTCAGTACCAAATGATAAGAATGTTTGTCTGGTCACGAGGATGAACCCTGTCAAAAAATGGGAAATCCCTAAAGCGTTCGCCTAAGGTATTGTTTACAAGGATTGCAAAATGCAAAAACTACTAATAGATTTTCGAAATGATTTAACCCTATGCCCTTGTTTTGGCTCCACTGGCCGAATGCCATTTGGGCTTCTTTCACGGCTCTCTCCGTTGTGCGCCCGTTTGATCATTTTTCAAGACATTTGAGCCAAAATATGACCTCTAGAATGCACACCATGTTTGTCGAAAATTTGACCAGGTGATCTAGTTTTTGATCCTACATGACCAAATTTCGAATTTGTCCGAGGCATCATGAAGACAAACATTCTGACATTTCAAGAAATTTATGACATTTAGGGTGCACAAAAGTTGTTTCGAAGATTTGATCCTTTAACCTAGTTTTCTACCCGACTAGACCCAATATAGAAAACATTCTAGATATCATGTAGATAAACATTCTGACCAAATTACAAGACATTTGGGCAAAAAATATGGCCTCTAGACCGCACATAGAGTTTTCTGAGATTTGACTTTGTGACCTAGCTTTGTATCCCACTTGACCGAATTGCGAAATTTTTATCTAGACAGGCACTAAGATCAACTTTTAAGATATTTGGATAAAATTATGTCCTCTTTTGTAAACACAAGGTTTGTCGAAAATTTGAACTAGTTACCTAGTTTTTGATCCCATTTGACACAATTTCGATATTGTCTAAGGTCTTATTGAGATAAATATTCTGACCAAGTTTCAAGACATTTTGGTAACAAGACATTTTGGTGAAAATGAGAACTCTTGAGTTCACAAAAGATGTTGATTGGAGACGGACACCACAACTTGAACGCCGGAAAAAAGCTAAACATGAGCACTTCCTGCTCGTATGAGCTAAAAGGGTTGGCGCAATCAGAAAACATGGGGAAAGGGCCTTATTGGTTATTTCTTTGTAAACACTTTTAGGCTCGAAATTGTAGCCCAATCTCCATGGTTATTATTTTGTTTTTACCTTTTAGTTACACCTATGTCAATGACGGGTTAAAGTCTTTTTTAAAGGAACTTTAGTATAATTGATCAATATACGTTCTTAAAAGTCCTTCGTCGTTAGGCAAACTTCGATTGTAAAAGAGACATTGAAAGGAAGATATCCTGAGTTTACATAGAATTGATCAATGGACAATAAAAATTTCACTCAGAAAGGTTCAATATGTGAACATCGAGACTTTGAACTCTTTAAGGTTACAATGGACACAGTTATTTTGGTAATTTCTAGGGGGTGGGGTGCATTTTTTGAAAATGCCGCTCCCCCAATTAAATGATATTTTAACGTAGTTTGAATGTTAGATTCAATTATGTAGTCGCCGCCAATATAGCGCAGTTGCTTAGGCATAAGACTTCCAATCTGGAAGTCGTGGGTTCGATCCCCGGTGGCGGCAAATAACCTTTCCGACGTTTGTCTCTCACCAATGGGTAGATAATCGTAAACCTATGTGCGATAGTAGTCGGAGGCTAGGAAAGGGTGTAATGGTAGTAAAGGTGAAAGAAACACCAGGAATTCATTGTTAGGTGCTCCGGCCGCCGCGATATAACTGTGAAACTGTTAAAAGCGGCGCAAAACCCATCCAAACAAACAAACAAACAAACAAACAAACAAATAAACAATCAATTGTGTAGTCATTTATTTAATAACAGATATTGAAAAGTCAAGTCATGAAATTTATTTTCCATGTTCTTTCCTAAAGCAGAATCTTATTAAACACGCTCATTTAAACAGTGCACAAGAAAGTCGTAAGCAGAATTTTACCAATCAAGACAATAATTTATAATGATATGTCTGTTAAAGCTCCCATGATTTTTGCCATTTTGGTTTCAATCCTTCTAGTCTAGGAGGCAAAAATTGAAAATTTCGATCCGTTCAACATACCTGCCAGAAAAGGTTTGACTGTAAAAATGGAAAGATCCATCATACAACAACACATTTAGGCACGTTGTAATGTCAAATTGTGGTAGCAATTTAGTGTTAGATGGCTATGTTTGAACCAACCCTGGTCGAAAATATTCACAAGCCGTAATACCTCATTTTGCAAATAGTTGTCCAAATATCATAATCAAAACGACTTATTGTAGCGTTTTCTATCGTATTTATTTGAGATAGAGTGTGAATAAGATGATAATTCAACCAATAAACAAATAAATTCGTTTAATCATTTATTTGGCAGCAAAGAATTACCCCACCCACCAATTTAACATGGACCTACAGAATAACTTCTTATTAGTCTAATTTATAAGTCTGGGCAACCTTCCTGATATATTGTTGCCATAACCATAGTATGCAGTTATTACTGTCTGTCATATTAAGCTTTTGGGGATACTGATTCACAACAACAACAATCACAGCAACAACAATAACAACAAAACCTGACGTTTAAGAATTACTACTCAAATGCAACACATACTTACACACTTTCAATTCAATATCAACTGTGCCTAATTAAACTAGCAAAATGAATTTTTCATTGAAGTTTATTTAAATACAGATGGAAATTAAATATTGATGCCTGTGCGTAGAGTTTGAGGTCGGACCCCGCTCCCCCCTCCCCCAAAAAGCACTTGTTTCTACCCGGCCTTAATCGCAAAGCCTAGAACTTTCATATTTTACATGTCATGCAGAATTGTTATTGTTAGCTTATACCATCATCTATATCTTAATTCACTGTTCCAAAATACAACATAAAACGTCTTTATTTATATAACATTTCTATATATTTTTTTAAGCCAACTCATTGTATAAGGCTTTTTTATCATGTACAGAGTCCCTGTGCTTTTTTCACTCTGAATGACTTCTAGGCCAATAAAAATAGTCGTTGAATGCGGTTTATCGACCATAAATTGCGAGCTGTTAGCTTGTTTTAATTTTTTTTTATCATTTAAAGAAAAGGAATTGAGCATAGGATTGGGTGAATTGAATGAAGAACATGAGTTTGTATGCGAAAACAGAGAGAAAAAATAACAAACCGACATATGGTGGTGGAAACGGAAAAAAGCTCGTTCTTTATTTGCACTTAGTTGCGTGACCGTAGATTCAGTGTGTATGACAGTCAAAATACATTTTATCAATAGTAATTTAATGATAAACAAATATAACAAACAGATAAAATGAAGTGTTTCTGCAATTATGAGTTTGTATGAATTTTTGAGTGGATGAATGTGGATGGTATGAGTGCGCGTGACTAAGTTGAGAGTAATTGGAGATTGCTAGAGGAATTTTGTATCATGCATTATTTAAAATGAGTATTTGTAAAAGTCTTGTTGGGATAAATTGTAAGCATATGAAATATTTAAAATGTTCTCATTAGAAATCATCCAGCAATTAAATCATACACGTAGGATTGGCTTATGGTTCTCAGATTAGATACTTGAATTTACATATCAAAATGAAAAAAAAAATGGAAATGGTAACTATGTTGTGTTCATCGTACTTTACTTGAAAATAGAGAAGGAAGTTTTTAGAAACTTATGTCTAAAACCATTCGGCCGATTTAGATCGCAGAATTATCATGTATTCCTTACAAAGATGCTTGAAATGATCTCCGTTGCTTTAGAGAACTCCAAAAGGTTTATACATCTTTTAATTTAAAAAGAAATCATCAAAAAAGAAAAACAAGAAATCTTTGAAACTGTTTCACAAACAACTTTCAATGTTTGCAAGTAGCAGTTTCTTATGGGTCTATACATTTTTTTTGTCCCGAAATTTAATTTAGCCGATTACCGTGAGATCCTTAACTTAGATACCTTAGATACTATCTATATATTGTAGCTTGAAAGGTTTCAAATCAATATTTTGCTATTTTCGACTCGGATGACTGTTTCCACACTTTTCTTCCACTCTACGCACTTGCGAACATGAAACATGTTTGACGGGACAACATCATGTTTGACACTTCGGTGTGTAACGACAATTTGAACTGCTTCACTAACTGGAAGCTTGTTTTTTTACAGACTCGTTAGGTTTTGTGTGGGCCTACATGGTTTCCAGGGAAGCGTTTGGTGCATTCTGCGGACTAGCGATTCTTAGTCTGCTTTATTGCATAGCACGAATTTCGTGAATGTAAGTGACGGTCAAGGATGGTATCTTTATTCGCGAAATTACCGAGATCTACGTGGCTAACGTGGATTCCAAGGTTCAGTGATTAGGACGGTGGCGTTGGGATCGGAAGGTTCCAGTATCGAATCCCGACTAAACCACGGGAATTTTCTGGGAAAAATTTATCTCCACTCAGGTGTAAAAGTTGGAACACTTAAGAGCCGAAAACGAATGTACTGCCGCTGCAAATGGCGCCAAGAATTTACAGCCGGCACGGTGTTTCTAAATGATTGAAGGTTAAATGTAAAGTCGCTGCGCGATCCATCGGTTTAGAGCAAACTATAGATTTAACTTTGTGGCTTTTTTATTGCCTACTCAAACCGACGTCCGAAATACGGAGGAAGTTCGAAACAAAGTGGTTATACCTTAATCTGATTGTGTTGGTGGTTATTTTATTGAAATGGACGGTTATGTTAATTGTCAATAATTAGCTTTAACGTGAACGAGATTTTGTCTAATTACGATTGGCGACAAACCGTAAACGTCTCCCTATAGCCCACAATGATCATATTCCAGCATGAAATGGTGAATGGCAAAGAATTACTTAACGGCTTCACACAGATTTGATTTGAAGCATGTAAATACTATATTGCATAAATAGAGGAAATATTAAATCTTTACATTTTAATTTGATACAAACAGTAAAATAATATGACTTCAGGCTTCTTATTTATACAACTTTTCCATTTAAAATGTTTTAAGCGAAACTTTCTCTTGTTATGTTGCTTTATATAAAGACTTAGTTATTACCGAATTCTGTCACAGTATTTTAGACGCATTGAACAGAAAAATGACCGTTAAATCGAAGGGCATTATCAAGATAAAAATCAAAATGATAATCGAAAACTCTCTTGTCCGATATATACACTGCGAACAGCAACGTCGCTTCTTCTGCCTTTTGTTAATAAAGGGATTAGAAATATCTATTATTTAAACCAGCTGCTGCTCTCTTTGAAAATTAAATTAGTAAAAGTATGCGTTAACTAATTGCGAAAAGAATAAAACTTCAATGCTAAGAGTTAGTTACTTTTGGGATCCCTTTTTGCCTAGCATGTCGTAAGTTCATTAAAAGTACCTTTTTGCCCGATGTGTCATGTACAACTGATCGGTAAAAAAAGAAGAAATAACGATGTATTGATTTAAAAAATAAATAAATAAATAAATAAATAAGTATGTGAAAGTGTGATTTCCTAAAGCACGCGCTCATAAAATGTTGAACTACTTCTTATTTTAGCTCTATCAACTGACATAATTTAAATAAATCCCCCTTTCAAAAAAACAATTTCGACCCAACGCTACATATGATTATTGCATGGATCTGTATGAGCCTTTCCGCAAGCTATCCACTCTTTCCGATAAAATGTGATCATTAGTTAATAAGATAAATGAATTATTCCAGAATCAGAGTAATATTCCATCCGTTTTATACATTTAATTCTGAGATTTGAATCTCTTGCCAATTTAAGTTCTCTGCGTACACCAAACATACTTAGGATCAATTCTTATATCAACGACCCTAACAGTATAGTAAAGCGTTATCGAATAACATTTCTGAAATCACCTTGACCTAATACAATGTTATATGTTGTACAAAATATTAGTCGGATAGAGGAATTTTCGCTTTTTATGATAAGGTGTTTTTCATATAACAGCTTCTAAGAGCTTTGGATGAAGATCTCAGCCCAAATTATGTGCAAAAGAAAGAATTATATCTAAAATATAATGAAAATGTTTCTGGTTGCTATCATAGATAAGAAGGGGGAAAACAAATCGCCGATAAAATATCTTCCAGCTCATGTAATAATAGTATTACTAAATAGCCTATAGATACTTCTCTGCGTACACTTTACCACCATACTTTTACATAACATTAGCTTTGGACAACACTTAAGGTTCTAGAAGTGATTAAGTAGAATAGAGTAACGATTATGTTAAGGAGTAAAACAGTAAAATACATTATTAAAAGATATCTCCAAATACACGAATCATTGAGTATTAAAATTGTAATTTGAGGTTTTGTCAGTATTTCTCTGCGTACACTACACAAATGCTTAATTGAATTTACTTCGAAAAGATAACAGAGCCTGATAAATTACCAATTGACTTTAAATGCGATTATTAGGTAAATTCGTTAATGCACTTTTTCAGAAAGTTACGAAAAGTCACATAGTCGTTATAAGGTGGTGGGTGGGGTAAATTAACAGATGAAAAAGAGCGTTTGCCATGATATAAACGTAGTTCGAATTGTATATATTATCGCTTTATCTACAATTCTCAATAACCAATGATAAGATCTCATAAATATGTCTCAGAAATTTCTTACATGGTGTTTATAATGAGTACTTGGGTTCGTAAGTCACTATTTTTCTTTTATGATTAGCGCATAGGGTATGACTAAAAAGGGACCCGTAACAAAAATTGTATACCACAATTTGATATTACAACGTGGCTGGCCGTGTCCAGGAAGGTTTAAAGATTGCATATCTGCAGTCAGACCTTTTCTGGCAGGTATGTTGAACCAAGTCGAAAAATAAGCCTCCTACAGAAAATGCCGCCTAGTCTATTTCCGTGGAAATACTTTTTAAACGCAGTAACAGTAATTAAGGCGTTAATCTCGAACCTTGACGATTCAGTTTGATTCATGTCCATAAGTAAATATACTACTCAAAGTTTGCTAAGCACCAAAATTCTTTTATACTATAATTTCAGGAAAAAATGAAATTTGATAATAAGAATGTTGAAAAATGGTCGATTGTTATCGTTTTATCAAATTTAAAGAAGAAACTAAAGCTTTATAATGATAAGAAGACTTTAAATGTAGACCAAACATGGACACTCTAGAAATTGGTATGTTTTCTTGAAAATTGAAAAAATCGATTTTGACCATACAAGGTGTCCTTTCAATTCCATTTCGTTCAATAACGAGTAAGAGAGTCGGCACTGTCAATAACAGCCTAACAGCGCATCTGCATACTCATAATCAAGCTCTGGATTTCTCTTTGGGGAATAACAGACCATTCTTCTCAAAGGATCTGATCGAGCTCTTGGAGAGTCCTTGGCTGGACCTGGCGATCCGAAAATCGGACCAGTAGCTCATTCCACATATGCTCTCTCGGCTTTAAGTCCGGTGAGCGAGCCGGATTGTCCAAACGTGGAATGCCCTCTTCTTTGCGATACTCTTGGTCTATACGGGCCGTGTGTGGACGGACATTATCAACCATGAAAATGAATCCATCCCAAATTACACAATACTGGCTATGCTGCTGTAAATTTCCCCTCGCGCATATTTCAAATTGTTGGAAATCTCGCACGCATGCGCTAATGCATTTTTGTTAAATATTAAAGGGGTATGTCAGGATTGAGGTCAAAGTTCAGGGTTTGCGATCCACCAATTGTGACTAATAAGTGAGGGGTTTCATAGAACTTTTCGGCTTACCTTAGTACTTTAATCATATTTTGACAGCTTTAATGTAGAACTAACATCATTCTTTGCAAAATTTAATTCATAAGCTTTCATTCACAGCAATGGCATTTATATATTTATATAAGATGGACATGAATATTGACTAAACAATAGCAAAATATATATCTTACATGAAATGAACAAAACATTGTCTTCTCATTTAAATGAGTTCTTTAACAGTGTGTGTAAATAAAAATAAATCGGGAATAGTCTCGAATGATCAATGCTTCAGAATGAATATCTCGGGAAAGAAACCATTGCCACTTAAAGCAACGATTCTCTTTAACAGTTGATTCAGTAAACATCTTTACGAAAACCATTCTCGCGAGAAAGTTCTAGGTATCACTTTACACTTTGTTTTATGAATTGATTATCAAAAAGTATATTTGATGTGTAACTTAAAACCTTTTTGAATAACGTCACTCAGATTCTACAAAATAATCAATTTTAAACGTATTCTAATTCAATCAATTATAGTCGTAAATTCAATGTGCGTTAAATTAAAAATAGAGAAAAAGATAGAAACTGTTTGAAATTAGCAATTTCTCTTTTTTCCAATGTGTTTCCCTCATTATTACAATCAGTGCATAGCAATATCATTTGTGGGAAATTACTACATAGACAGACATAAAGCATTTATTTAGTTTTGAAAATAACATATTTTTTCATTGTTTTATGAATATGACATTTCGTAATTTATATGAATTGCTCTTTTATCAATTTCATTGTCACTTAGATAAGTTTTCCTGGATTTTGGAACAAGTATTTTTTTATTTTTTTTTTGCTGTTGTTGTAATTGTTGTTTAAAAAAAATGATCAAAGGTTTGCCCAATTTTAAACTACAATTACACCGCCCATTGTGATTCATTTACAGTGTATGTATTCGAATACGAATTCACAGTATAACTTACCTGTATTTTGTCTAAAATATAAACACATTTTAACGTTTTGACTTTTTCTTATTTCGCTTTTCTATTTCATTTATCAATCTACTCTCCTTTATTCTCTGCATTTGTGGCTCCGTGTATTTAAATATCTTGATCATGGCCCGTAAATGATGATCGGAATCTTTTTCGTCCGTGATATAATGAAAGAACGAGTCCTTTAGGAACCTCAATGTGGCGTCACTTTCCGTTTCCGGTCGCGTTGCATCATGGTAACTTTCGTGACGTTTGATAGTCTGCCATTTTGCTAGTTCTAGTTCCGTCCAGGCCAGTTTTCGTACCAGTTCGGAGATCGTTACTTTGCAACCACCGGCTCCGGCAAGTCGTTCCAGCTAAATGAAAGATAGGACATAATACTGAGCATGAAATCTACAACTCATAAGTGTGTTTATTCGTGATCATTTCATAAAAATTGAGATAAGCCCTATCAATTCTAACTATATACCATCAGTATAAATATTCAAATTCTCACACACTGCCCCAAATAATTTTACAAGAGCAGTTTTCTATAACCTGAAAAATAACTAAATTAAATTTGTAATATCTCATCTTTGTATCAAAGAAGACATAGTGGAAAAGAGAAAAATCACGCTCTTTTAAAATAGTTATTCAATATTAATATACATTGAATTTGGGTTACATCTAGGGCAAAGAATAACTTTTGAAAAAAAATGTCAAGGTTTTAATGATACCCCCCCCCCCCCCTCCCCCCTTCCGCTAATATTTCAGTTAGTGTAGTGTAGGCACAGATAAGCCTCAAATAGGTTTTAATATTGTTCTTATTAGGTCATCATTTCATTCTACAGGACAACATTATTGTTTTTGATACCAAAATGTGACACTACATCGTATGTTAGCGTTGAATAACGGGAGATAACCGACTTTGAAATAAAAATATATAACTGCCGTGGTTTTCTGTCGAAGCTCTTCAACACATAACCATTAAAATGAATACTTTGGGTCCTCCTAGACTTTCTGTGGTTAGTATGTTAGTCGTAAGAGCAAATATATTGTAATGTCCTTTAGCAAGACTTTTATTAAAGGAATGAATCGCATGTTCAGTGCAATACAATTGTGAGTGCCTTATAGGCACTTACAATAGTTTTGCGCTTACCCTGTGGTATGCCCAGAACGAGCGATATAATGGTTTAATCAAAATATTTTAAATGCCGTGAAATCCAGAATAGATCAATTTGTAGCAATGGGTGGAATGTTCTGGAGGTACAAGAATGAGAAGTGACTGGAAATCATAGCATCACAATTCGGTACGATCAAAGTGAAACTTTAGATAATTGCTTTAAACCTAATAAAACAATCAAATTCCCTAAGTTTCTTATATGCATGACGGGATATACATTTAAGTCAACCTAACATTTTACAACCTCAAAGAATTGTTGTTAATATTGATCGAACTAGAAAAGACAATATTCGCTGCAAGCTGTCACCAATTCAAAGCTAGTTTTCTATTGTGTCTATATTTACCTTCAAGCGTATATCTTATACATCTTATCTCGCGAGAATCGATAGATAAATGGAAAGGTGATAAGAATATGTTCAAGATCTTAGTATGAAAGGTTTCCAGATTGAGAAGTGAAAGAGTGCATCTGTTTGAGAATGAAAGAACGAATGAATGAAAGAAAGAAAAATAGGAAGAAAGAAGTATAATAAGAAAGAAGAAAGGACGAAAAAGACAGATGTACAGACTTTAATTATATCGCTTTACACGAAAGGCCTGCACTTTGGTTTACTCGACAAGCATATTTTGTTTGTATAATCAAAGCACTAAAAGTACTGATGGTGAACGAGTCCGATTGCATTCTAGAGTGATGTATTGAATTCGTCGAGAAAAGAGAAATTACAAATGTAAAAATGATTAAGGGAAAGTGTCTCGATCAAAATTTCGGCAATTCTCACTGTAAATTCAAATTTGTTTTGCATGTCGAACTCGTTCTCAAAACATTACAATGAGAAGGAAAACAAGAGGACATGGTCCTAGATCGCCCACCAGATTCTCTTTGACCCTTGGACATCACATCAATTAAATAAGCAGATATCATTTAGGAGATAATTTCTACATAAAACCAAGTTTCATGATGTTTGTGGCCTTGAGAGTTATATCTCACCAATGGGTTGATAATCGTAGACCTATGTGAGATAGCAGCTGGATGCTAGGAAAGGATGTGGAGGTTGTACTGGTGAGAGAAATACAAGGAAACCATTGTTAGCTGCTCCAGTCGCCGCGATATAACTGAAAAAATGTTGAAAGCGGTGTTAAACTCCATTCAATCAATCTTAATTTAGAGTTATAACAAGAAAATTATCCTAAATACCCCTTTTCCTGTGATATGAAGTGAATCCTACCAATTTTCAATTGGGACCATCTTTGTGACCTGGCCTTTAGAGTGTTAACAAAAAATTGTAATAAAGATCCCTTTTACTGTGATATGGTATGGATACATCCCATTTTCAAAAGGGTTCAACCTTGTGACCTAGCCAACACTCTGACCAAGTTTCATGAAGATTGGACCATAATTGTGGCCTCTAAATTGTTATCAATAAGTGGATAATTGTAAAACTAATAGGGTAGCTTATTGGCTTATAATAGATCTGGTGCGAGAAATACCAGCTTTCCATGTTTAGGTATTTCAGTCCAAAGGCGATTGATTCAAAATCCAAATTTCGTTTTTATAGGTTTTAATATATTTACATGTATGGCAAAACTAGGATTATGAAAAATTGCCTGAGCTTCAGCCACCGCGATTTTACAGAGAAATTGTTTATAGCGGCGTTCACCCCTATTAAAAGAAAAGGCAAAAGAAACCTTGAAGCCCGTCTCGAGACTGACTGTCGCATGTTATAAAGTTATGTAAAACCCGATTGCATAATCCACAGATGTCACTAGACTGGTTATCGTTTCTAATGCTTACTACGTGTATTGAATTGTACAGTAAAAACAAGGTCAGGGGTCACGACCTAGAAATACATATTTCCGGCAAATTTCTACAACTTGCAGTAGAGAGGGATAAGATCGAATACAGACTATGTGTCTATACAGTGTATAGACACAAACTTTGTTTTTGCTCTTAACTCTCGATAAGCTTACGCGGATATTCCATTCGCCTGATAAAACATTTAAACTTCCTTTATCTTTCAAAAGGGAATTAAACATATGAAAGAATTCTAGTATCACGCCATAAACGAAATATCCAGTATTTTGAGAAGAGAAGTCTTGAGAAAAGATAAATTGAATCTAAAAGGGCACTACTTTATTTCGAATCTATTAAGAACCCACTGGGTGTTCCTAACGTAGTAACACTGGTGAACGAAGCGTTCGTTCACCAAAAATTGTTTGGAGCTATCTCTGCATTTTCCAAAATATATCAGGCGGCATTTATCATATATAAGGCGACAACGTGGTGAGAACACGTGAATGCTTGAATGAACTCTAGGATATAAATACTTGTGGGAGATATCATAGACATGGCTGGTGATCCGTTAATTCAATAATAACCTCGTACCTCTTCTTCTCTCTCGAATTTGGCTGAGTCTTGTCCTTTCCTGTACATTTCCAGATAGATTCTCTGGTGTTGTTTTTCCCGGTCGTCCATCGCGTGCTGGAATATATATAAATATTACCCGTAACCCGAAAAGGGACCATCTGGTAACTCCGTAATATAAATATTTGAAAAGAGATAGGTTCTAGCACAGGTCAACCTGATGTCGCATTTTGAAAATACTTTCATGGGAAGAAGGATTGATCATTCTAGATTCAGAAAATTAGCAAAAAGGGATAAGTTTCAACCCTAGTCAGTCTGCGCAATCTGCGTAGTCTGACTAGGGTCGGCACTTAACGCACTACCGAGATAGTCCCTTTTCGCGTGAAAGGTCGTTCTCGTGTCAAAAAAACAAAACAACAAGAAAAAAATAAAACGATTGGTCAAAATTGGTGGATGTTCCTATAACAGCAATTTTCAAGCCTTTCAAAGAATTCAGACTATGTTCCTATGTACTAACAGCAATTTTCAAGCCTTTCAAAGAATTCAGACTGACAGAACACCTGCCAAACCCATATTTATTCGGCAATCAGAATTTCACAAACAAGTTTGGAGAAGGTTAACCAAGGAACATTCTGGAGAAGTATCATTGAAATTCGTCCAGTGGTTAATGAGTAGATGCATATCAAAGATTTTTTGGTGAACAAATAACACGCACTGTCGTCGCGCATATATCAGAACTTTGCGAACAATCTGTAAAGAGGTTTAGCCACGACAGACAATATACGACGGGCTCAGGGTGGTCCTCATAGCCCCCTTCAGCACGTTGTGCTCAGGTGAGCTAAAAAAGGGTGTGTATCTTCTTCCGGATCCTTTCTCTTGAGGGACCAAACGAAGCATGATTTTGGAATAAGTTAACCTTTTCCCATTTTTTAAATTTTTAGACTGGTCCAAATTGAGAATAGAAGCAGACAGAATTTTGATATAGATTTTTTTCGATTTTCTTTTTGGGAAGGAAATATTGTGGAAAATGTAGAAAATACCTATTCCAAGCTATTTCTTACAGGCCCACAATGTTCCGCTTTATTTTCAGAGGAAATTACAGAATAAAGATATTTTCTCAGTTATAACATTCAAAGAAATTCCAAAGTTCCCCCCCCCCCCCCAAAAAAAAAAAAAAAAAAAAAAAAAAAAATCTAAAAGAAAAACCCACCCACCTTGAGTTCTGTAGTTTTCTGTTCTAACACCGACGCTGTGGAGATGGACTCCTCACAAAATGATGAAATGTCATCGTAGTTTTGTTTCAGTTCCTTTAGTTCGGCTCGTAAACGGGTGATTTCTGTATCCTTGTTTTGGACGAGCTGATGGAAATTACAAAAATGGCAATTTCGGATTCATTAGTTACAAAAGGCTGTATGTATATGTGACATAAAATGCATACTTAGCAACTTTTTTTAGAGATCATGTTTTGTTGGCCCTATAACCGGTATCTAAATACATTTTAATGGTGCTTTACACCCCGTCGACAGCCTAACCCATTCTGGGCGCAAACACAATAAACTTGAGAAATAATCATTGTGTCTTAAAACATGATTTTCTGCACTAAATATCTATCACACATGACTGTTACATCTACAGACAATAAACAAGTATGGGCGAATCGAGGTGCCAAACAGAAGCCATTTCATAATTTACAAGTAAATAAAACTGTAGTTACGAGACCTTGGACGCCAATCGTAGATTTAAGTTAAATAGTTTCAAGAAAGGGATCATAAATACAGAGTAGACAAGTATCACCCTGGAATGTGACTGGAATCTTGGATTATTTCTCAAATATAGCCTATTTCTAATTAAACCAGTGCCCCCAAAAATGTTTTTTGTGTAGAAATCATCTTGCAACGTTTAAACAAATGAGCTTAATCAGACCAAAAGCTCAAAGCACGGACTATACATCACGCTCCTGCATACATCTAAGTTCGGGAGAAAAGGATGACTGTGTATTTTTAACCTTCTGCATAATTTAATTACCGTCTGGGACACAGATGGACTGTTATGGCCAATATCTTACTGGATTGACTTGAGACGATTTATTACCAGTCATATAGAATCGTAACAGTAGTTCGACAGGCCGTCACATAACTACGAGACAGTCACATAAATATGAGACAGTCACGTAATCATTAGACAGCCACATAACTACGAAAATTCAAAATTCAAAGCTTTTTGACACCGATGTTTTGGTGTGGCATCATAGTAGACTTCACTTGGAAATGGGCTCTCTAATTAATGATAGAAGTACCATTTGCACGCTTGTGGACTTTTTTTTGATAATGGTGTAATAATAATAATGATAATAATTGTTGACTTTCGATAATAGGTGTAATTATCATGCTGGTGTTTTCATATTCAAATGTCGTTAAAACCTATTACCAAGATATATGACATACATTATTTCTTCCTGTAATAACAGGAGCTACAGTTTACGGTCATTTATTCACAATGATATAACTAACTCGAAATTCAATACATTATATAAGAAAAACTCATTTTCATACTATAGCATGAATGTATGGAACGAATTTGAAATATGTCTTAATGTTCAACCTGCATGAAATAAATTTTTTTTATTAATATTATTATTTTTATTATTATTATTATTATTATTATTATTATTATTATTATTAGATAATCACATAACCACAAGATAGTCTCACAACAACGAGATAATCACATAATCACGAGACAGTCTCATAACCACGAGACAGCCACATAACTACGAGACAACCTCATAACTACGACCAAGTCACATAACTATGAGATAGTCTCATAAATCGTACAAACCCATGAAAAATGAAACGCATTGTTTTCAAAATTGGAATCAGCGTCATATAATTGCCTCTTTCGACAGCTTTAATTAGACATTCTTTTCAATTGAAAATCCTGAAGTCGACATGTTAAGTCGATGGACCCTTCATAGCTCCGCTACATTTCGGAACTCATGATCTTACAGAATAATAACAGAGGTTTTCTAATAAAACCACTCGGAATGCTCGGTTAACACTGTTAAAGATCATGACCTTAATAGAAAAAAGATCACGAGATTCTATTATTACAGACAATTTAAAGTGTTTAGCAATTTCATGTAGAAAAAAGGGGCGAATCTCGCTGGTGTTGTTTGTTTCTTACGTTTCGACTCAAACAACCCAATAGCCATTTCATAATAATAAAAAACTTTAACCGTGTCTGTTGGACTGACAGTCCCAAGATATGGATAAAAGCTTTTTTTCCGAAAAGATGGTATTTGGGTGTCTAGTAAAACGTTGTTAGTTTTTGTATTTTATATTGGAGTAGACAATTAGAAAATTTGGTCAGGCTATAAAACAATGAAGAAGTTAGATTTAATGTCCCATCACGCGAATAGAACCCATCTGACGACTCCGTATAATGAATAATTGAAAAAAGAGGTCGGATTGAGGAGAGGAAGGTCAGAGCGCGCATTTCGAAAATAATTATATTGAGAAGGTAGATTAATCAATCTAGATTCAGACATTGTCTTAGAGCGAAATGTTACGATACCTTTTTGTATTCTTGGAAGTTCAATTGTGCGTCTCAAATGTGACGGCTCACATATATATGTATATAGCTAGACTCCCCTTAGCTTCAAAAATAAACGGAAACACGCTTTACACTTACAAGTAATGTTTTCTCGTCCACGTGCTGTTTGTACATCCCTATTTCTCGGTCTTTGGCTTCGCAAGTCGTATTTAACTCCCTTACTTGGCGTTTTAGATCTCTGATAAGAATTTCTTTCCTTTGTAACGGCGTCAGGTACCCATCATTCACACAGTTCTTATGATATCCATCGCCAGTACCGGGTACCAAATTGAAAGTGGAATTAACTCCGGGAGAGTGTTGCTTTTCAAATCTTAACCTACTCGCGATTGTCTCCCTTGGTAACTTACTACATCCGGGTACGACCATGCACTCCTGCGATGTCATGAACACGTGATTTCCAGATCCACTTGGACCTGTTTGGGCTAAATTGTCATTCTGAAATCGAGTTTTTGCACTTTTGTTATTAAAGATGGACACAGAATCATCAAATGTTTTACTCTTTGGTACTTTATGTTTTATCATCGGTGTATCAACATGTACTTTTGTTTTTGGTGTTCCATTTTCCTTCTCACTCAAACGTCGACACGAGTTTTGTCCGTTTACTCTATCTTTCTCAGTTGGACTCTTTGGGGTATCTTTCCTAACACTTGTACTCGTTTTAGCATTAACATCTTCTTCTAGACTATCTGCAGACTTTTCCGTTTTATTGCCTTCCATTTTATTATCAATTTGTTTAATCTTCTCTAAACTGTCGTTAAGCGTAGTCTCGTGAGTTGTTACTTCGTCTGATATATCGGCGTGGTCACGTGACGCATCCAGACTATCAATAGAAGATTGACTCGTGTCTGAATGACTCAGAATGGATAGAGTAGAGTCCAGCTCTCGAGCTCGAAGTATTCCAAGTGACGACATGGACATTCTATCATCTTTATATCCACCAGTACAATAAAAAGGATAGCCTTGACTAAATAGTGAAATGGTGTCATAAAACAATACTCGGTATTGCTCACAAACACATTCTGTCCTGTTGGTAGTCAACTTCACTTGATTTTTTTTGTTGTTGTTGATGATGAAAATATATATTGGATCGCTGGTAAGATACCCTGACGCTTCAGTTGACAGTCGTTCCGTCCTGATGTTTACGGTATCGCATTTTTTTTTTTATTTTTTGCTCATAATCTGCTTTGTTCTGACACTGCAAAAATAATGACAGGATAATTGTTAGTTTCAGTGTAATATATTTAATTGAGTGCATAACAGAAGTTATATTTTCACGAATTTTGAAGACATGAGTAATTTTGTCGTTCATGAAATCAAAGAAAAATGAACTGTTTTTATTTTCTTCTTTTTCTTCAATGCACAATTAAAACAAAATATAGAAATAATAGGACAAATTCTCTTAAAGTGCGCCACTTTACACGTGGTTTACTAGTTACTAGGCAAACATCATTACGTCACGTGTGGTAGAACCCAACTTTGTATACGTCACAAAGGGTACAATTAACAAAAGTAGGATATAACTGGTAGGTAGTTTCACTGGTTTGGTGATGAGATAACCGAGTGATTATCTACATGTATTTCTAAATAATCCATCAAAAGCATTAAAGAAATATCCCTTGAAATGGTTCACCGAAAAATGACAAACTCTCTGATAATAGTCATCGCGAAGTATTTAACTATTTACAGATCCTCTTTATATCCGTAAAGTCTTTGAGAATTTTGTCATTAAGGTAGCGGAACCGTAATAGTTCCGCAACATCTCGGAACTCATGATCTTCCACAGTGTAAACCGAGGTTTCCTAATGAAATTCATTAGGAAACCTCGGTAAACACTGTTAAAGCTCATTACTGCCGAAACGTTGCGGTTCTATTACGGGTCCACTACCGTAATTAGAAGTGCTGTAATTTATTTTAGAAGCTCTTTAGAGCAAATTGAAATCGATCATTTTGGAGTAATATACCTTTTTTAAGACTGTTAGCCTAAAAATCGGCGAGCAAGACACGTCAATGAAACAAACAGTATTCATTAAGTAATGCAGTGCTGCTTTTTTCCTATACAGTAAAGGACAGCAGCACACAAACGAGATTTTTTTTTGAGATGTATTACACTGATGCCTGACTCAAAATATTTTTTCATATTCTTGTAAAATGTATGGAATGAAAAATAATGTATTTTCATTGTAGTCATAGTTGTTTTTCTGAAGAAATACACTCTGTATGTTTACACAAAGTCCCAATTATAATAAGACGTATAAAGATTTCTGAGAACAAGTCATAGAATAAATCAAGCTTAATGCACCATCACACTGCTATTGATTCTGTAAAATTACAGACAACTTGCGTCCTTGATGCTTACACTCTCCTAACACGGTGTCTTGATCTAGATTAACTTATACACTCTGAATACTGCAAACAACAAATGAGCATGTGCGAGAGATTTCCAACAATTTCAAATTTGCGCAAAGCAAAGACTCTGACCAGCCTGTGCATCCGCACAGTCTGGCCAGAGTCTTCACTAAGCTTTTAGTAGATAGGCAAGGTCTCGTGGTATCTGTAGACATTAAGGTACCATTATATTTACACATTGTGGCTTTCTACGCCTATCAATGTTTGCACCTAATGCACATTTGAAATTGTTGGAAATGTCACATATATTGCAATATCCAGTATCATTATTTTTAGAATTCAAATGATTTAATTCTAAATTATACTAATTTATTTCAGTTCGATTGAGACGAAAGCTTAAGCGTATTGAGTTGCTCTCGTACCTAGATATAGAGTGATTGGTTAACTTGGGCTAGCTTTTAAGTGTTTTGTCCATGAAAACACCCCAGCAACGGCTAGGCGCGAACCAAGGACCTCCAGTTCATGAGCCGAGAGCCTTTACAACTAGGCCACCGAGGCAGGAATTAATTATGGAATTGTTAGATCGAATTGACGGTAGACGGCCTAACTCTTGTAACTACAGCCCAAGCCACGTCCACGGCATAGGAGGCTCGGTAAAACTAGTAAACGGTCATGGTGCAATATGTAACCTATGGACTGCCAATCATGGGCTCTGACCTTGGACTTTCACCAATTGATGTATCATCTCATATGTTGGATGAGGAAATATTTGCTCAGATAGATACTGTGTTAGTAGTTTTACCCTATCCCATCGAAATGCCTTAAATTCCTTAAAACCCTATCCAAACAAACAAACAAACAAACAAACAAACAAAAAAAAAACTAAAAAAAACCTAAAAAAAACTCAAGGCTGAAATATCCGTATTAAAGATTCAAATACACATTTAGCTTCCGTAATATAAAGAAGTTTTTTGTCTGCAGTGCTAAATGATATCATCATTCTAAGAAGACATTTTCTCCTAAATATAGACATATGATATGGAAAATGTCAACTCAGATTATCGTAAATGTCTTGGAACCGAGTTAAAGGCCGGACGATTTATCTTATATGCAGTAAAACGGCTTTATAGACAGTTATCCCTTAAGATAAACGATATAAGTCTCTATCTATTGATCAAGATAAATGTATGGTATCAGTGTCTTAAACTTGTTTTTTAATCTTTAAAAAAGCTGGCGTCATTTAACATTTTATTTATGGAGGTATGAAACTTAAAACGCAATCACAATATATATTTACGCGAAGTGAAATTATTTACTCCCCAAAAAGCTCTTACTTAAATACGGTTTTCAAGGAGAATCTGTTATTATCAGGGAACACCAGCAAAATTTAAGTCTAACAGGCCCTTCAATTACGCTGGTTATAAAAAGGGGTTAGCGTCAAAGCCTGATTGCCCAACCAAATGTTGTTCTTGTTCAATTTCAACGGTTATTTCAGGTATTCGTTTATATGTTGATAAAACCAGAGTAATTGGAAATTATCTTGAAGCTATTGAAAAGGGACTTATATGCAAGTAGATGTCAGACAAGATTCATACGCAAATTAGACCGTCATGTCAAAAGAGAAAAAATATCTATCTAGATCACGACATCTATAAAACGGTCGAAATAAGTTCTACATAATGGCATATTATTTGTTAAGTAATCGTCAAGGTCAATGGGCCAACTTATTTCTGACCCTGGGCGGGTACTTTTGCCCGCAATATCACAGTATCTCTCAGAAAGCAGGCTTCCAGCTCTAGACTGGTCCACATATCGACTATCAGAATAGCCTAGAATAGGCTATTCTGATATTCGACAGTGAGACCAGTCTACACCCGACCCGAAAGAGGGTCAGAAATAAGTTGGCCCAGATTGTCAATCTAATAAAACGCGAATTGATTAAAAGTCTGGCCAAAATGGCTGTAAGACCTATTAGTCCGGCAGCACCAGGGCATGACCTTGCAATAGCGTCTATAGGAAATTTTATTGCTGGAAGTTGTAGATATGGTCATCCAGATATTAAATCCGGTTGATGCCACTTTGGCATCATTGGGCAATCCAAGATGGCTGCCAAAATCCAAAATGGCTGCCAAAATAAGTACCTTATCCCATATGATAATAAAATGACTCAAAATGATCCAAATGATATCGGAATTGCAGAAGGGTAGGACTTTTGACATTTTCTTGGTTGAGTTACGATACAGAAATATAATATGGCCGCCAAAATTTAAGATGGCAGCCAGAGAAAGGGATTTTCTACTATGCTTATCATATGTAGTAGAGATATTATTTAAAATGTATCTGAATTTCAGGAAACCCAAACTCAAAATATTTTTATGTTTATATCATAGTGGAATTAAGATATGGCCGCAAAAATACAAGATGGCTGCCAAAATTAGTAATGTTTTATAATGATTGATACATATGTAGTTGAGACATAATTTCAAATGCTACAAAATGATATTTAAAATTACATAAATGTCATACTTGAGACATTTATACTTCAAAAGAAGATGTATAAAGATGAGCATGAATCATTTTTGATATGGCCGCCAAAATGAGTGAACGGGAATGTGATTCACACAGGATGAATAAGGGATGAGTTAAGATAGATGTGATTCAAAATCAGAGTTTAACAATTTAATCACAATAAGTCCGAACCTCTCACACATATTAAATTTTTACCACCAAGAATCGTGTAATCGAACATAAAGGCTAGATGAGACGCATTAATATAAAATTATGTTTGCTTTCTACTATCACTTGCTAGATGATTTACTTAAAACGGCAAGGGTATTGCGCATATTTCAAACACTGTGAGTTCATTTTCATGACAATCAATTTGATAATGTTTGAAAAGTTCAGAATTGACTAATCGTTAAGTTTGTTGTATCAGTTCAATACAATCTAGTCGCAATAGTGGCACCGGAAGTAACATAACCCAATACACTTTCATATATACAAGCAAAAAATAGGTTCGGTGTTTATTTTATTACAGGGAAAAAACGATACAAATGGAAATTAATGGAAAGCAGTCATAACAGTCATTTGATCACAACTTAATGTCTCAGGGTTGGTTATTCTGTTCCGTCACCGACATTCGTCTGCCATCCGGCCCGCAATTTCTTTCAACATCCTTTCAGACACCACTGTGTCGATTAGGCTAAATTTTATAGGGGTGTATCTTTGATGAAGTTCTGCGGAAGTTGTAAAAACAATTAGGTTCGATCCAAAATTTCAATAATCGAATTGCCGCAAATTATGAAAATCTTTAAAATTTTGCTCCTACAAAACCATTTGTCCTAAAGGTTTGATATGTTGCATGTGAATTCAGACAAGTGTTGTTGAAATAATTCATCGGTTTCTTTGAGTGATCTGCCCGACGACACCTAATCTTACAAAGAAACAAAGAATTTTTAAAAAACAAACCAAACTAGAAGGCCTTAACATTTGACATACAGTCAAACCTGTATTAAGCAAGCGCCTAGGGGACGTTCTAAAATTGCTTTCTTAAGAAAGGTGTTTGCTTAATACAGGTTATCTAATTTGCCTCATTTGGGAACCCAATAGCGGCTTGCTTAATACAGGATGCTTGCTGAATACAGGTGGCCGCTAACACAGGTTCGATTGTATTACACAATGACCACCCTACTGTACTCGCATTTAGTTGGTTGTAGGTTAGAATTCACCAAGAGAATGGTCATGTCGTGTGGCAGTATAAAGACGGGGCCTCAGCTAGGCCAGCTATCTATAAAAGTTGTTAGTACTTTTAAGAACTATCACCACTCCATCCATTCTCTCCGGTACATTTGGTGTTTTCTGATATATAACTAGGACAACTATGGAATACATAACCAGCTATCTTTTGGATTAATCCTTCTTCAGTGTGTAAATGGTTTGGTCAGTTTAATATTAAAACTAATAAAAACAGCTAGAACATTTTGAAACACCCATGTGATGCCTTTCATTGCATAATTCATGGTTCCATTTATGGGTCTTAAGCAAAGTCGTTTGTTTGTATGAATACAAGGCCGACAATGTACATATTTGGATGAAGGAATCTCGATTTTAGTGAGACAGTTTCGATAAAAAGTGGAAAGACAATATTATCTGAGTTAAAAAAAAAAACCAAAAAGTACATTTCTCTTTTTCTATTTTCTTTAAAGCTGCTCTTGCACAGATTGGGAAAATGTGAATTTTAACATTTTTCGTAAAATCAATCGGAATTAACTACCTCATCATGTTGAAGCCTTTAAAATAATAAGATTCAATCTAGTAATGCATCGAAAGAAAGACCGATGTATCAGAATTTAGGATAAATTCATTCCGAAAAATAAAGGGACTACTAACGCTAAAAAAATATTCTTCAATTTCGAGCCTACTATTTTCGCTTGACATTCAGTATGTTTATCTTATTCAATCAAAGATTTAGGTTAAAGTATTTGACAGCTGGAAACTTCATATCAATACAAGCAAATTGAAAGATTATTCACGGAAAATAACAATTTTGTAATATATAGACTAGAAATAAATATACTGGATCCCTTACTGATCTTGCCACTTCGAAAAAATAAGTTACAAAATTATTGAAATATGTTGTTTTTAGTGCCAATGCTTTGGGCCATTCTTGAATAGTCTAAAAATTAACTCATTTCCAAATCTAAGAACAAGTTTCATATTTTTTTTATGAAAAACTGTGCAAGAGCAGCTTTAAAATCTCTCCAGATTTCTACAAAGTTTAAAGAAATATACGGAGTAATATTAACAATCAAATAATAATAATAATAATAATAAATTCTTTATTTAGAGAAGGTAGCACATTAAGATTTACAACATACATTGATCAAACAGATAAATGGATGAAAACTAATTTTCAATGAGACCCTCTATAAAACAAAATCAAGCAATAGGAATTGAAAATGAAATGCAAATACATTTGATTTTCATATATACATATACAATGTACATACACATGCAAATATACATATACATACCCATACACACATGAAAATGTTTTACAAAAATCAATCACAATTATAGATCGAAAATCGAACTAGAGATATGCCAAGACATACGCAGCAAGATGTGTTATATAATTTGATTGAAAACAGTATGATTATACCATCTAGATAGTTAATTATATTGAGTTAAATATTTCTTTATCATACCTTATTATTTGACATCAAATGCTTCTTCAAAGTACTCTTGAAATTTGATAGATTATTGATGTTTCTGATGTGTAATGGAACGTCATGCCAGCATTCCATGACAGTAAAGGCGAATGATTTTTTCAAATAATCTGTCCTATGTCCTGTGCAGTTGTGAGATATTTGATTGTTAAAATTTCATCTGAATTCATAGAATGAATTATTGCTCACTTTTACGAAACCCGACATATACGATGGAACTAGACCATGTATAGTTTTATATACCATGAGAATTGTGAAATATTTACATCGGTTTTTAAAAGACAGCCAATTCAATGCAATAAAATTATCTGTAGTACTAGATCTCTTCGGTTTACATAAAAGTAT
This sequence comes from Fragum whitleyi, assembly GCA_948146395.1. Taxonomy (NCBI): domain Eukaryota; kingdom Metazoa; phylum Mollusca; class Bivalvia; order Cardiida; family Cardiidae; genus Fragum; species Fragum whitleyi. Next base: position 29,319,694 of record OX411559.1, on the reverse strand, counting down.
TCTTGCGGCCCTCTTTTGGATTTTACTGATCCGCTGAGTTAAAGATGATTTGCATTGACTCCAAATGATGCAACCATAATCTAAATAAGGTGTAATGTAAGCATTATAAAACATTTGTCGCCATCTTGTTTCTAGGGAGTTGCCCAATGATGCCAACGTGGCATCAACCGGATTCTTGATGTACAATGTCTTCCCTTTCTAAAAATGCAAAAATATTTTCTATAGACGGCATTGCACGGTTAAAGTAAAATTTCGGGTTTTCCTGTCGGACTATATTTTATCTTATTTAATGACCGATAACTACTCGTTATTGCTATGTTGGGCGGGTGGGGTTTATACACAGCTTTTGGAAAGAGTAGATTTTTGAAGATGGTCTCCTAGACAAGTGTTACTCTTATATAGGTAAACAATTATACTGGTTGGCCTAACATTGTATAATCCACCAATATTAACAACGGACAAATTAGTTTTCGTCGGTAATACCCGTTAGTTGAGTGGTCTAAGAGAACATACACGAATTGGGGTCCTTGTATATTTAGATAACCTGGGTTAAGTTTGGTGGACTATACAACCTTTACATATTAGTTCAAATATACCACGATACAGAGAGTAAACACAGTTTGATATTAGCAAATCGTTTCAGGTAGATTCTTAAATATATCCATGACCTTGACCTATGTATATGACTCTTAAATGAATAGAAGATTAAATTATATTATCATTCGAAACGACATTTTCTCACAAAAAATAGACATGTGTGATTTGTGATATTTGTGATAAATGACGTCTTGGATCATATTTAATTTCTAGCGAATGGAATAAAAGCGGAATATTTATCTATCATGCAGTAAAATACTAGTCTTGTAATACGATGCACAATTTTCTGTTTGAGTTCTACGATTATTTAACAGATTTTTAACCGTATACAGAGTTGATATTGCGCAACAAATGACTAATCGCGGCTGTCCATCAAAATTCGAATGTTCAATAGAACAACTTATTCAGCCCGGAACTTAACATTCCACCTACGCAAATTTCATTAAACTTACTCTTTCAACGTTTTAACAATAAGTTAACAACAACTTATAGATTGTTTTCGCAATTTGACGAAAAGAAAAGAAAGTGGATAAAGCACGGCGTTAAACTGACATACAAGTATTTTTATTTACATTTGAAGTGATTTTACAGATTATATTCCATGACTTTTTATATGTGTAAATTTAGGAAACAATAATGCTCTCCTAAGCAGTTATGGTGATCCGTAAAATAATGTTAAGCTTAGGCCTATCACGCATAGTCGTCCCTAGCAATGCTTTCTATGTGGACTTTTAAACGATACAAAATTTGATAATATGGTCTCTGTGAACAAAGTCAAAACGTTGGTTGGTAAACTCATTGTAGTGCTATTTTGTAAATCATAGAAAATTCATGTTATTAATTTAACCGAAAATGGACACAATTCACTCAGAAAGAAAATCGCTTTTTGAAAAAATACGATTTGAATAGATTTTAAGAAAATATTGCAGAATGTTAGGATGTATGAGTAAATAAATAAACACGCAATTTTCAGAGATTTTCTGAGAAATAATTCAAGAACAAATAGCGAGGTAATCAATTTCAATATCTCATGCACGCTACGTCTGTTTTTGTCGAGACTTGGTTGTAAATAACCCTCATAAAACATGAAAATAGAATGAAAATACGATTTTCCAACTAGACATGAATACAAGACCAGACAAGGCCGGACCGGACCGGACCGGACCGCACCGGACCACACCAGACCAGACCGGACCAGGCCACCCCTGTCAAGACCAGACTAGACCAGAGCAGACCAGACCAAATAAGACCGAATCAATTAAACGGCCCAACATACGAAAATAGATTAATCATTGTACGTCACACACTTGTTTATAGCGCTCTTGACCAATTGATGATGTTGAAACTTGATTAAATATCATTTCCAATACTATTTCAATATTACATATTGCAAATGTGCATCTTTAAGGATTGTATGATGGTCTAGTCGGTGACTAGTGGTTAGAAAGGTGGGTACGATATCGAATCTCACCGGACCACGATATCTTTTTCTGGGAAATAAAATCCTAAATAGGTTGCGCTTCTTTATCCGGGTATACAGATGAGAACCCGTGAGAGTTGTTGCTGTGGCAGCCTAAGGCTGTAAACAACCGTCTTGTGTTTCAATGAATCGGAACTAAATTATCATATCTTGTGAATATGATGAAAACTTTAACATAACTGTCTTTATTGCAAAAACATTTCCATGGATTGTAAGGAAGCACTAGCAGGGTTAAGTTAAAAATATACTGAGCAAAAATAAAAAATAGTATCCACCCAATAAAACTTTTGATTTTTTTAAAGCATTAACGGAAAATTTATGAAATATATTGCAAATCACACTTTGGCCATTTGGAATTAAAGTTGATAAGTATGATATGTTTTAATGGAGACGCTATCGAATAATAAGCGTAGACGTAGCCAGGGGTTGGTTTTCAAAAATCGCAGACTCTCAATTAAATTTTCAATTGGTGTTCTGGCAGTTTCTTCTATGCCCTTTAAAGGCAATAATAGGGTGTAAGGTATCCTGATTTGGTAAGATTACTTGAGACTTTCTGTAGCTTCCTGTCAACATAACGTCACATGGACCCAAACGAACGTATTTTAACGTCAAAACCAATTTGAAAGCTCAAATTCACAAAAGTCTGTCTGCACGTGTATCTGCCCAGAAAACCCATTTCAAAACTATCAATTTTAGTTCTTAGATGACAAATTAACTAAATTTGCATTGTTTCGTCACGTTAAAGTTTGTCCAGACTCAATGGAGATGATCGTTTGAATCTCTATGAACATTGCTCACTGTAGACCCGTTGAGACTTGAATGACATTTCGTTCGCATTCAAATGTTGTCGCTTTTAAAGTGCAACACTTTTATCGCGTTTCCGTTTTAAGATAGTGGATAGAAAGCTAGGAGGCAAGCGCGTCAACGTTAATGTGCGTTATGTCTTTCCAGTGGGCTTATCGAGTTGAATAGGGCGAATAACAATACTACTCCACCGGAAATGATCAGCATACTTCTTGATTGTTCTTCTCCTTCCACCAAAGTCCGTAAAATTTACATGGCGCTTGACGAGTTTTTGTTATACACGTGTTCACATTTTCCTCGTCTCAAAACTGTGGTATTGAACACAACTATAGGCCTGGCTTGTTTTTCTTGATTATAGAGCTTTAGAGGTTTCATTCACTTGAAAAGGATCCAAGATCACATACATAACGCATGTCGACGTAGAAAACAAAGATTTCGACATTTCTTGCATAACACCAAAAGGAGATTTTGCTAGAATAAAATTTTTTATGTGAATGAGAAAACATATATCTGCAAAACACATTGGTAGCTTTCTTGGTCATTTGACCTTGCAGATGTAAAAAAAATATTGGCAAATGAAAAGTGGATACTTTTTTTCTGAGTATACAACAAAATCAAACACCACTGTAACTGAGATACGACAATTATCGATTTGTACCGTCTTGGGCCTACTAAATACAAATGCATTTATATAATGTCACAGAGACATGGATTTTGAATTTAGGATATTACGCTTGTCTCAAGTGAATTGGTCTATAGAAGCCTTTTAGTTATACTGTTTGTTGGAACTCCCCCTTTCAAACATTGATAATTATCATGTCGCTGTCATTCTCTGCGAAACCGTACATCTTATATAGCGGTTACAGGAGCACCTGTCTATGACTTCATGTTATATCTAACACCAGAAGAACCACATCGAGCACCCCGGTACTCGATCATTGGTAAGACTATAAATGTTACCCATCAGCCGAAAAGGTATCATCTGTAAAGTTTCGAACCTATGCACACTATGCGAAATCCACAGACTGAGTAAGATCGAAACTTTACTTATTTTCTTTATTTAAATTATCTCAATACCTCACTTTATTATAATTAACTGAATTCGATCTCCAGTTGACCTATACTAGAAACAACCTCTTTTCGACCTATTTTACGTTAAAGCGTTCCAATATACATATAGTTCTTGTTGGATGGCAGGTCACATACGTATTGCTTGAACAAATGTAGTTGTTGTTGTTGTTGTTGCCACAATTCACAAATTAAAGTCGGTGTTGACTATCGTTGCGTTTTTCTCGAAAAGGGCGATACGAACGCTCTTTTGAATATAATACAGTGGGGGAAGTATTCTCAACTCAGAATTAAATTTGTCTACAAATCTTCAGAAATTAATAAGTCTAGCACATTAGCTTGTTTCTATTCTAAATGTTATTTAATGCGAAAGGGATTTTTCTCTTTCCAGTGAAAATTGCAGACGATTTTTGTGGTTAACTAATTAGGAGGTCAAATGTCAATGACAAAACTTCATTTTTCTTAACATTTCTGATATTATGCAACAATTTGCATAGTCTTAATTATTTTCTTTTTTTGTTCTATTTTCATTTATTACTCGTTTCAGATGTTCATAAAATTTATCACCATTATTTTTATTCTTATTATATTAAGTAGAAGTAGTAGTAATATTAGAAGTAGTAGCAGTAGTAGAAGTTGTAGTAGAAGAAGAAGTAGTAGTAGTAGTAGTAGAAGAAGTTGTAGTAGTAGTAGTGGTAGTAGAAGTAGTATTCGGAGAAGTAGTAGTTGTAATGGTAGAAGAAGTAGTCGTAGTAGTAGAAGAAGAAGAAAAAGTAGTAGTTGTATTGTCTTTGATGGAACGATATTCCATATTGTTTAAAGATCTCTTAGTCAGAGGTCACTTTCATGGTTCAATAAGATTTGAATCAGTTTGTAGCCAACAACAGTTTAGACTGGCCTATTATGGAAGATGTTAAAGGCGGAATTTATTATTTTATAGAATATATTTTGAACATCTTTACAGAAAACATTGTGGAAAAATGAAGAAATTGCTTATGAAAAGCAATCTTTGCATGTTTCAAATATGATTCCTTCAGTTTTCTTTTGATGCACGTTAAACATTATAGTTTCGGAAACTCTCTATCCAGATTCTTTCTTTCTACACAATCTCTTTACTATTATGATAAGCATTATTGTAATTATTATTATTATTATTTTCATTCTTATGCTTATTCTTATATTTATCATTATTACTTTTCGAATTTGTGTTTGTGAGTTCTTGTTGATGACACAATAGTTCTCCAGATCGTATAACCAAATCACAATGTCGCTCGCACGTGCAGATTTTTTCTGGCATATGACGCTGTGATGTCCGAAATATCGTCTCTAAACCTAGGTTTTATTTCTCCGTAAAGTGAGACCTGGTGCTAAATAAATTAACTTTAAGTTCACAAACAGCTATAGAGAGAGAGGCAAATATCAATCTTATTTTGCAAGACAAAATTCTCAGGGGTTTCTGCGCGTACGAAAAAGATACTTGTGAAGATCACTGTGTTGCACTTGTTTGAATTTTCACGAAGATTTGTTCGCACACATTCAAATGGTTTTGAATGAATGAAGTGTGAAGATTTAATTTCGTAACATTATTTCAGGGACAGAAAAATGTATTAATTTACCAAAGATTTGGGTTTGACAATGGTTAAAACTTATTGATATCAGGTCACTTGATCACGTGAAAGCCGACTCACTTCTTCTTAAGGTACCCCGACACCATTAGGCAATCGTTCCAATCTTTATTAAAAAAATACATTTCGTAGAGGGTACCTTAACGATTATTTGACCAAAAATCAGCATATCTGTCCATGCATTTTTTCGGAGAAAATGGGATTATTTGAAAATACAATTATTTCTTGAAAAAAGGACGACAAGAAACTACTGAATGATGACCTTCAATGTTAGTGAGATGGTATACATGATAAATTTAATACAAGGAATTGTAAAATATTTGATAAGTAACTTTACAAGAACAAAATGCAGGAAAAAACATTCTCGAAGAAATAGTCCTTTATTCATCGAAATCTAATTCTTACTTTAAAATCAACAAAAAGCATACACCTACCTTAGATATAGTTAAAATATATATAAAAGAAAATTAGTTTAATATTAGAAGAATTAGAATAGGTAAAATAAAGTAAGAGTATCCAGGCATTTTTTGCCACTTCGCTTTCCATAGAACCACCAACTCTCCAAATTCAGGCGCTCACCTAATTTCGTATTTTGCAAATAAATATCCATAAAACAAGAGTTTAATGATATTTCGCTGTTTTACAAAACATGAACCTCATTGATTTTAATGTAACTGCTATTTACGTTCCAGTTACTGATAATCCATTCACGAAGGAAGCAATTTATGGGGATGGGTGGGTTAGATGAAGACTCGTTCCTATAAGGTTTTTCTTTCATTACAAAAACAAAATAATATGTCGATTTCTGCATTTGTTATAATATCAGAGATGGAAGGGGTTTTTTTCGTCTATAGTTTTACAAAGGAAACAGCATATTCAAGAAAAAATATATTTATAATCAGACCAATCATCATGTATATCTGTCATAAGACGATTCATTTCATGCAATAAACTTTAAGCGTCCCTGACGTACTAAATACCTAAGTTTCATTTGTTGAATCTTCAAGAAAAATGATTCAAATGACAAAAGACAGCTAAAAGGTTGTGCAGTGGCATAGAAAGTCAGGTTTTAACATTATTAGAAAAGGAAAAAATCGCGACAACGAGTCTTCTCACTTTCCAACAAATATCCCAATTTTTAACGCTGTGAAAGAAATAAAAGTTCGCCATTTAATCATCCGTGGCCTTGTTACTCTCAATGACTCACTCGGAACAAGTACTTGAAACGTTGGAAAGGAAAACAATGTTCATTTCATTGCAATATAATTCCAAAACAAAATAATACTACTATTAGAATACCAAAACGCACGAACTTTTAATATGAAAAATAACGAAAGGGATAAACTTTTTTTAAAGGGAGTTTATATGTTTTCGTTACTTTTGTTTATTCGAGTCAAGGTTTCCAATGGTGTCTGATAGCCTTAACCATTAAGGAAAATTTGCCTTTCTTAAGAGTTATTTTGTTGTTTTAAATAGTTTTAGTCGAAAGCGATCATCCCACTGCATCAACCCATCCGCCCATTCACCCTTTTGATGATCAGTCGTCAGTCGTTGTGTAATCGGGACTAGATTAAATTTTCGAATATTTATGTCGAATAACCTTTAAAAAAGAGTTTAACTTGATAAAAAATTAGATGATAATTGACATGCGATTGCCTCCAGCTCACCAGATAAATGCCCACGCCATGTCCGATAAACTTTTCAATCTCAAGTCGCTAACTATCTATTCTCGTTAAAACGGACAGTAACTCCGGAATAAAGAAAACAGTGGTTGTAGTTCTTGTACACGACATGTCTTCCCAACGCATTGAGTGACGTTTTGAAAGAAATACAGTTTTAAGAGTTATAATGTGGGCAAAACCAAGGTCTTTAAAAATTACAAGGGAAAGAAACACAAAATTCAGTTCACACGTAGTCCTTGTGCCCTGTAAAACTCCTCAATCAGACTCGTTCAGTCACACGGTTGTGTCTTGATTGATTGTATAATTTTAGAAATGTTGAACTAATTTAAGTCTTTCAAAAAGAAGGGGAAATACTTATAACAAAGGGCAATAATTCAAAAATTAAACCAGACTTATATTTTTGTGTCTTGTTCTTCTACTTTATGAGATCTAATCACCTATGCAGTTTCAACGTGTTTGCTATAAAACCTAAGTTGATATGATGTACAGGGTTTAAGTCAGTAGTTTTACAAATGACAATTACAAATTTAACTCAGCAAGAGTTATGGTTCTTGTGTTTTGCACTTTTTCTTAATGAGACCAATGGAATTTCAAACTGATAAAAAGATATACCCGGGAAAAAAAACCTGACAGGCGTAAGCTGTTAATTATTGTATCCTCATCAGCGAATCGACATGGGAGCAACATTTGCTAAATAAATTGATTTTTGATTATGAGCACATTTAAACTGGTTCTGTCAGGCTGGCTACTAATTAGTTTTTTCTACCCTGAAAAGCGTTGTCTGCGCATGTCATATTCTCCGAAGATTGACCTGTCTTCGGGACCGTATCACTTATCCAGATTGGGATAAATATTACTACCTCGTACGCAGTTCTGCGTATTCTATCGCCAAAAAGTAGTAAATGAAGAATTTCAATTTAAACTTCGTTTTTGTGGAAATCAAACTTAATTTGCTTTTAATTAATTGACAAAAATCTTGGTTTAAATTGCGAAAGCGTATTTTTTTTTAAAAAGTTGTTTGCTTGAGATCTATTCATACTGTACACAGTTTCCTCATATAGATTTTGGGGGAAACAGAATTTCATAGCCTCTGACATTTTGAAAGTAGCTCGACGGAATCGGCCGAGTTGTCACGAATAACACTACCCAGAATGCTCAAATCAGATAGGTCAGTATTTGAAAAATGCCATCCATCGGAAGATAACGCCCTGAAAAGATCTCTTTTAATAAACACTATTACCCTCTTATCACTATTTAGAGTGAGTGCTTAAATATAGTGTACCACTCCTCTTTCTCTAACTTTGTCTGGATTGTATTTTTTCTGGCTCAGTCGATGTCTGCCTGTGATTTATCTATACGTATTTTTGGCTCATCTGAGCACGAAGTGCATAAGGTGAGCTATTGTGATCGTACAATGTCCGTCGTCTGTCGTGCGTCGTCCGTCGTCCACACCTTCTCCTCCTAAACCGGTGGGCCAACCTGTATGAAACTTGGCAGGGATGTTCCTTGGGTCAAGCTCTACCAGAGTTGTTCAAATGAATGAAATCCACCCTTAACTTTCCCTTAACCCTTAACAAAAAAGGTGGAAATAGTAAAATCTTCAAAAATCTTCTTCTCTGAAACTAGAAGGCAGACAGCTTTCATATTTGGTATGTAGCATCATCTAGTGGACCTCTACCAAGTTTGTTCATATCAAGACCCCGGGATCACATTTGGGCTCCCTCAGGTGCATCCCTTTTACATAGAATCAGGGAGCGAAAAGGCATATCCTTCTTGTTCTTGGCTAACCATGGAAATGATTTTGTGTAGAAATTATATCCTTGTTGACATCTGCCTATCTAATTTATGTGATTTCCCAGGGGTCAAAGAGACTCAGGTGAGCGATCTAGGACCATCATGGTTCTCTTGTTCCGAAAACTTGTACTTACAACTGCTCTTGTTGCAATTTAATCATTAGACGCTCTTATTATTTCAAATGTTGAACATGCCAACGTGTACGAAGGGCGCCTATTTTCTCTAAACGCCTAAATCAACAATAAACGTTCCACTCATTCAGTACCGAACAATTATAGTGCTTACAGAACGTTGATTTATTTCGAAGAGGGATGAAATAAGAAGTTTTATAAAAGATAACATTTATTCGCTTCAAAAATCTTTCTCCGAGCTTAGCGTACAAACTAACATCACGTATATGAGGTATAATACATGACATATGAGTATGTGCATGACATTCCCAACAATTTCAAATATGCGCCATGCAAAGACTTCGGCCATCATGTGCATCTGCACAGTTTGCCCAGAGTCTTCACTTTGCGCTGTGTACTTCGATAGGGTCTTAAAGTATCTTTAAACAGACACTTAATCTTGTAATTGTACCATGTAGGCTGCTCAATGTTTGATTTTCACGCACGTCAAATTGTTGGAAATGTCACGCATAGACTCATTTTTTACAAATAACCTTTTCGGTTTAACACTATACATTTTCAAAAACCAAATCTTCACGACAAAGTTAGTGTCTTTCTTGTTGTACATGGCATTTGCTTGGAGGCGTTATCATGCTGTTCTCGAATAAGTTAATTACATTCCGCCTTTATTTCCTGTGAGCTATCGGTGACCTTATTACCATTTTCTATCCTGGAAGGTCCTGTAACTTAACACTTTTTCTGTTTTACAAAAATTTGGACCTGTCCAAATTCAAAGGTTTTGCAGACGAAAATTTAAAGTTGATTTAATTTGAATGTCGATGTTCTTACGCATACAGTATGATGCATGTTCGCATGACAGTAACATTGGTATGAAACTCTTTACACGTAAAGCTACCATCTGAAAATGTGATGCATGGACCATAGCAGGCTGACCTACAAGTGAGAACATCACAAAGTTGACTTTCGCCCCGATCAAAACCAGTCTAAATCGCTCGCTCAGTGCTCTGATCATTCAATCCAAACTCTCACTCGAACCATTCAAAACCGTTCGGAAATCATCAAAATACTTGGATATCGTTCAAACGATCAATATTTTCTTTAATTTGATGACATCATTCCACGATTTAATTGACTGGTGTGGATTTTAAAGCGTCTGATTGGTTCTTTAAGACACACAAACAGTTAAGTTCACGGTGAGCTTTTGTGATTATTGGCTGTCCGTCGTCTGTCATGCGTCGTGTGTCGTTCGTCGTGTGTCGTCTGCGTTCCGTCGTCCGGCGTCAACAATTTAAGTGTTAACACCACAAATATGATCTAATCTTCATGAAACTTGGTCAGAATGTTGGTCAGGTCATAAGAATGAACCCTATCGAAAATGGGAAGAATCCATTCCAAATCACGAGAAAATGGGCCTTATTGACAATTTTCTTATTTACACTCTAGAGGTCTCAAATATGGCCAAATCTCCATAAACTTGGTCAGAATGTCGGCCAAGTCACAAGGATGAACCCTATTGCAAATGGAAAGAATCCATGCCAAATCACGGGAAAAGGGGCCTTAATGATAATTTTCTTGTTTACGCTCTAGAGGCTACAAATATAGCCGAATCTTCAAGAAACTTGGTCAGAATGTTGGCCAGGTTACAAGAAGGAACCCTGTTGAAAATGGAAAAGATCCATGACATATCATGGGAAAAGGGGCCTTATTGACAATTTTCTTGTTTGCACTCTAGAAGCCACAAATTTGGCCCAATCTTCATGGAACTTGGTCAGAATGTTGGTAAGGTCACAAGAAGGATAATGATAATTTTCTTCTTATCGCTCTTTGGGCCACAATTTTTGACCAAACGTCATGAAAGTTGGTTTTATGTAGAAATTTTCGCCTTCATGACACCTGCCTTTCAAATTGATTTGATGTCCCAGGGGTCAAAGAGACTCAGGTGAGCGATCTAGGACCATCATGTTCCTCTTGTTTTTTAAATGAAGGTAAAAATAATTACTTGGGCGAAATTAACGATAAGATAGCATCCTTCTTTAATTTCATTCAACTATATTCCGAAATCCGATATCGCTAATTTTGTTTATCTTTCATTAAATATACGTACTTTCCTGCTGTGTGTCTTGGTTGACCAATCAAACACTTTAAATCCTCACCAGCTATTAAAAACGTAGAATAAATTGGTCGATTTGAATAAGATGTTGATCGTCTTGATCTTTCTGAAATGTTTTCAAACGATTTTTGGAGGTTTTTTTTATTGATTTGATTGAGTGTTCGGAATGAATGAATGGAGCGCTGAGTGGGAGATTTAGAATGGTTAGATGGGAATGGCGGTCTAATTCCCGATGTTTTTAAACGTTAACGTATGGCCCCTTTTCGTCTGACCGGAAACATACATATCATTTTAAAATACTTAAGTAAAACAATGCAGAAATATTAAGTCATTCAACTAAATCAAAAGCAATTTTACTTAATCAAAATGCATAAATAGATAATTCAATAAAGCAAACCAATATGTTATTGCTTTGTACTCACATATTTTCGTCATATTCCCAATTATTCGCGACAAATAAATGTGTCTAGAAATCGAGGGTGCGTGCGCACACCGGAAACACGTTTCAACCTTGGGAGACAGACGCATTCGACACTTTACAGAGAAATAACCAATATGCGTTATAACGCGTTTGTTAGAATTAAACATGCAGTTTATCCCAAAAATACTTAAAAACTAAGACCACTGTATAAAGCCTTTTTCATATTTTAAATTTGTATTTTGCTGAATGTATATTTTGTTTCAAATAAATTGCCACTTCCGTACATTTTAGCCAGTCTGGTTCATCGTTTTCTGATAACAAGAAAGTATAAACACGTATTGAATATTAAGGTCAAACTGCACATCTGCGCAGGCTGATCTTAGTCAATTATGTCTGCCAAAGCCTTTTGTGAAGCAGGAAATGTGCTGTACAGGGGGACAAGTGTCAAACATTATGAATTGATCCTATGATTAACATGTAGATTTACTCAAAAGAAACCATGCACTTAATGGGAGGACTATATACTATATTTGTATTGTTAACATATATAATTTTATTGATGATCTGAGATTTCTAAAGCGGTCATATATATACGTGTACAAATGAAAAATAATAAATTAGTTTTCACTTGACTATAATAATGATATATTTTTATTGCATTTTCAGCGGTTACGTCGTATACATTATATTGCAATTATTTTAAATACTTTTTTATCGTTTTTAGCTCACCTAAGCACAATTTGATCAGTTTTAGATCTCGCTATTAACTTCAGTCCTAGCTCTTTCCAGGCGCCGTCGTCTGTTCTGTGTCGTCCGTCAACTCTATTGCACGGAATTCTGATCAATTGGAAAAATAGTAAAATGGTTCAGAAAGCTGAATAGGTTTCAAAACAAAATGACGAAACTGTTCTCTGTTATTAGTAGATGTAGTGTCTAAATTAAATTTTCAGATATCTCAAATGCCAAGGACGCAGCTATTTATTTCCAGTGATATCAGTTTAATACAGACAGTATATTTTCACAAACAGCATATTCATGATATCTTTCACTTTTATGAGCCTGTGCGTGTCATTTCCAACAATTTGAAATGTGCGTGAGGTGCAAACATAAAGCAGCGTAGACAGCGTCATATTTCTTAAATAATAAAGGTTGCATAAAATTGTTTGTCTGGAGAAATGATTGCATGATAAATAGAATGATATGTTTGTAGCTTGAATATCAATGTTATCTGGTCTCGTGTGAAATCACGAAGTGACAAAGCTTCGTCATGACAAATTTTCCAAGTTCGACGAGATGAAATTGATATTTTTAATGACAATAACATATCATTCTCTAATAAGATATGCTGCCTCTATCTGAGCAATGCTGGATCAATTTTTTTCGGATATTTATTGTACATAGAACACAGAATGTCACTTTTCATATTATTGGTCTGAAATAGAATTGGTTTTAAAGTATAACGAACGAAATTTACCACAATATCAAAAAAATATTCCTAAGGGTCTAGTCTAAATATATTAGGAATTAAAAACACTCACTATTGTGAGCCCCAGGTGGATCTTTGTTTGAAAATTTACTAGAGTAGTAGCTCCACTCAACTTTCTATTATTTTTCCGATAAATAAATGGTGACCCGTAAAGGCTATTTGCTGTACAATCATTTAATCGTCTTGTAGGAGACAAATCTTTAATAGGTTTTTATGCCGTATAAATGAATGTGTCGGCGTTTATAGAAACCAGAGACAGTTTTAGGTCACAATGTTACGATAAATTGTGTAATAACAACTCTGTACTTTGTAGCACCGATTTATTTATTGTTAGAAATCTACTGTTTTTGTAAACTCAGAATTAAAATTTAGTGTCATTATTTGCTGCTTGAAAGCGAATCTTTTAGTTGTCAGGAAAGCTATCATTTATACATGCTACTTATGTTTCCTCCTGAGCATTGAAAGTTTATGCCTGAAATGCTATACCCTTTCTATAGTTATCTAGTGTCTGCTTACGGTTAAGTCAAAGTATTATGCAGACACGGTTGAAACAACTATCTAAAGTGTAATTTTGAAAAATGGGCAAAATATCACACATACTCGTCCATATAACCATGTGTCTGTATTGTTGATACTGAGACATTATCAGGAAGATTGCTGTTGAAGGAATGTAATCTGTACTGGACCATACAAAAACCGTCCAACAAGGGACGCTCTTTTACATGTCTGCATCTACTTTTTTTTTTATTTCGATTAACTCAATTTCGCTATCTAAATTTATGGTTGTGAATGAAAAACAATTACCTTTTTAATCAAATACATAACTTTTGGTTCATTTAAAGAAGCGATAAAATGTTTTGACATTTTTTGTCAAATACATGCATTTGTTCGTAAAATCTATTTGAACATCAAAATGCGGTAAAAATGACGTTACAAAAACTAGCGCCAGTATTGAGCGTAACGTTTTAGGCGAGAGATAAAGTTATACAACCATTTTCTTCATAATCATATTCCAGTTCGTGCTTTTTTGCCAATTGAAAATTGATTGTTTTGAGTAATATCTTCATTTGTCTCTATGTTCTCTACTATACGTATACATAAGATGGTATTTTTTCTCTACTATACGTATACATAAGATGGTATTTTTTTCTATTTTCCTTCAATTATATCGCGATTGCCTGTCCGCCTGAGCGACTTAGTTTTTGTTTCTCACATAAATACAGCCAAATTTAATTGATCACAATGGCTCTTCATTCAAGCGTTATGGAGAGAGACAAATCACTAGTATGTGCGAGCTAAATCTAGATACTGTATCCTGAACTAAATTTACAAGGTTCCTGTCGCCAACTGATGAAATTGAGCATTGAATTCGAGAATCTGAGAAATCAAAATTGAGTTGACATTTTGTCAAGTGAATGAAAGAGTGTCGACTTGACCTTGGGACTTAGGATTGGACACTGCAGCGGAAGCTCACAAAGCTAGCCTTAACCTGCGTTGCCGCTCACGGGTCACCATTTCTTAAAACATGTATTGAACATGATGTGTTTGTGAAACACAAATGTTCGCGAAAGATTTTTGTTCAGAACTTTGACCTTGACCTTTGTACACGCATCTGTGTATGCGTATCTTTAAGAAATATCATTATGCCAAAGATAGTTGCATCTTGAAAACCCTTGATTTATTTGGAACGTTAACTTTATTTTGGTTAAGTTTTGGGCACATAGATGGGCCTAAGGACATGCGGACGGATAGACAGGCCAACGGACAACAGAAAGAAAATATGCCTTGAAATCATCAATGCGGGGGCATAATAATCGTCTCAATGCAAGACAATACCTCACATCTGAAGCGCTCGCGGGGGCTCCTTTATCCTGACCACACGGCAAGTTTTTTTAAAGACGTGCGAGCCATACCGTCCAAATAAGTTAAAATCGAAAAAAAAATCAAATGTCACCCATGCAAGCTGTCACATCTATCGTTTGTCAGTATAGTTATAGAGATGTGTCATTTTATACAATAGAGGCAGTCGACTCGTAATGAAATCAATTTGCTAGATTTTCTGTGTCCTTGACCGATGATTGCCTTCGTCTCATGCATATATTTTGTGCTTGGTTTGATGCGTGGATATTACATCGGAAGACGATCGAAAAATCGTAACTAAAACTTCACTCAAGCTGTAGTTACAATATTTTGGTCACCCATCGACGATAGGTCGTCGAGTGCCCATTTTCAATCAGCCTGTGCGGACTTCATTACCTGACACTTCAGTCGAATTCCTTTTCATCTATCGAATCAGGATGGAATCCTATTCGTAACAATTTGTGTGCAAGACATTTCCAACCATTTTACAAATGCCTGAAGTCAGATTGGTAAATTGGATTATCCGCTAATAGTCCATAGAGTCTTTGAATCGCTACCCATATATATAGTTCAATGTGGAGACTCTTGTCAGACAGTGGAAAATGGACAGTCTGGTCAGATAGTTGAAATTCTCAGACTTATTGGAGTCTCTCATGTACACTTTGAAGAACGATATCCTCATATTACATACTGAACGGTTACACACAGTCGCGATAACGGATTCCCCTCTCTTTAATAATAATAATATAAGCTTATGAAGGGCCATTCCATCAGCGTGTCAAAAAGAGTGGTAAGTTACAGAAACCATGGCTAATCCTCCTGCACCCTCTCCCATCGGTGCCATTGGGCCTCCCATGATGTCATTGGAATGCCGATTGTGCAAGGATTTAAACATTTATCAGATCCTAGCGTGGCAAAATCGGCACCAAGATTGAGTAATTCGGTAAATAAATTGTTGCAATATTTTCGGTGGAAGCAGAATTCGACGACGAAAAAAAGCTTCTAATATGCCCCCCCTTTTACTATGTGTTCACAAAGATCGACCCCAACTATCCCCGCGTCTACTACGTCCGTGTATACCCGATCAATGTTCAGAATAACGTCCGTGTAAAGATGCACCTGTGATACCATTTCTACGACGTCTAGAGAACGTTCAGAACGATTGAACCACGCGTGTAGTGTGCTTCTAGTACGATTTTTGCAATAAAGTGCAGATGTAATCTTGATTTTAATCATTACTCAAGATTAAAAGGGACAGACAAAATATCAAATTTTGATTGTGTTGACTTGTTACTCTCAAGTAACACGAAAATTGATATTTAATAGAAAATAAACAAAAGGAGGCAAGAAATGTAGCAGATACTGGACATTACCAATGCTAATAGCAGACTGATAATCTAACCTTAAGCATACAAACAACATCATTATTGACGAAATGGACTTATTCTAAGGGATGTAACTACGTAAATAGTTAGAACTTTTAAAACATCGTTAGGTCCCTTTATATAAAATCTCTGTATCCTGTTCAAAATAGCTTAACTTCAGCTCTGTAATGTTTTCTCGAAAGAACATAGCCACGTAACACACAGTGAGGTCCGGGTGGAAATCGAAGTCATACAGTTCGGACAAGGTAATTATTTAAACGTAGTATGACTTCTCATAGAATCTCCTGCAATGTTAAATTAATAATATGAATTTTTGGATTTATAAGATTTTAATTCAACTTGAAGACTTTAACGGGGCCTATGGCGTGGCATTGTATGTGCGTGTGTGTCAGCTGAAGTTATTTTCTTTTTGTTTATTTTCTTCTGAAAACTTGCTTTAATTTTACGAAACTTAGATCTGATAAAAACACAGTTCGAGTCATAAGGGACATGTTATGCATAAACTCGATGAAATTCAATTAAATGAACTATTAAGAAAAGTCCTGCCTCCTGGTTTCATAGAACAAGTTTTTAAGATTCCCACCTTGGTGTCTATGTAAAATAGGGGTGGGGCATTCAGGGCCTAATTATGAATTCATTGGCATGATATGAATAAATTGGCAAAGTTCCACTGGATGATGCTACATACCAAAATATAAAGGCCTTCTGCCTTATGGTTTCAGAGAAGAAGATTTTTAAAGATTTCGCACTTTGTTTCTATGTAAAAAAGGATAGGCCCACATGGGGCCAAAATTTGACCCCGGGGGTGGGGGTGGGGTAATATGAGCATACTTGATAAAGGTCTACAAGATTATGATACCTGCAAAGTATGAAGACTTTCCGCCTTCTGATTTCAGAGAAGGGGATTTTTTTTAAGATTTTTGCTCTTTGATTTTATGTAAAAGGTGGGTGCCCGGGTTAAGCCCAAATATGACCCCGGGGTCTTGATATGTAAAAACATGGTAGAGGTCCTATGGATGATGATACTTTCAAAATATGAAAGCTATCTGTCTTCTGGTTTCAGAGAAGGAGATTTTTGAAGATTTTCCTATTTTCACCCTTCGTGCTAAGGTGAGCTAAATGGGGTGCGCCCGGGTGGTGCCCAGATATGACCCAAGGGTTTTGATATGAACAAACCTGATAGAGGTCCTCTAGATGATGCTACATACCATACCAAGTATGAAAGCTGACTGCCTTGTGGTTTCAGAGAAGAAGATTTTTTAAAGACTTTTGCTTTTTTATCTCATGTAAAAAAGGGATGCGCCACGGAAGAGCCCAAATATGACCCCAGAGTCTTGATATGAACAACTTGGTAGAGGTTCACTTAGTCTAGATGATGCTACATACCAAATATGAAAGTTGTATGCCTTCTCGTTTCAGAGAAGAAGATTTTTAAAGACTATTTTCAACCTTTTTAATGGTAAGGGAGAGTTATGGGTGGATTTCATTTATTTAAACAACTGTGGTAGTTTCATCAAGATTGGCACACTGGTTCAGGAGGAGAAGATGTTTTAAGAAATTGTGGACGACGAACGACGCACAACTGACGACGGACGATCACAATAGATCACCTGGAGCACTTCGTGCTCAGATGAGCTGAAAAATGGTGCCATTCCGTGAAATATCGTGAAATATGAAAAAAATCTTTGAGCTTAAGAGTAATATTCAACCGGATTTAACAGGAATGGTAGTTTGGAATACTCTTTTTCTCATATGTAATTTTGAAATTATTTAAAGACAATATGTAAAAAGAGGGCACTTTGAGATGCTTAAAAGTCAACAAAACATGGTTCAATATGACCCTTATTGATGATGGCATTTTAGTAGTATTTTGAATGGTCAAATTTTGAACCGATTCCAGTCAAAAAATAAAGATCCCTACTTGTTCATTGGCAATTTTGAGTCTCGACCTTTTCCCGTAAGGTTGGTCGTTTAATTTTGACAATGCCATCATGTGGATAATGTTTGTGGCTATTTTGGTCCTGGCATTTCGGTGAACATGAATTAGCCAAAATCTCTTAAAATACTTCTCTTTTGTCGTTGACGTTGTTATTAATGACAAAATAAAAAATACTCTTAAAAAAGTTCTATGACATTGATACATAATTTTACTTCAACGAAAATATCTATAAATGTGTAAAATAAATCTGTTTCTCGATTTTCAGGCATGTTTTTACTGAGATTTACTGATTTTCGGTCAACGATTTGCAATGGTGACTTCGTATAAGACTGTTACGTCGAGGTGTATTTCTTAAGCAAGTCTGACCTCTCGAATCTGGTGCCAATCCTTCTTTTTGGAAATTATAAGCCGTCTAATAATTACAATTGTCTTTGAAGTTGCGGTAAGAGTAAAATAAGCCAAATATCGTTACTGTATCCGCCGTGCTGGATGAACTTTTTACGTGTCAGGCTTATCTGGCTCTATTCATAAAGTGATGAGTCGCGATTAAGTGGTTCCAGATGTTGAAGATGGTTGGTACCGAAACAATAAGTTATAACGGCTTGACGTATGACGCCTGCGTTTTGTCGGCCTATAGCTTGATGGCGTTGTTTCACCGTAAATTAACCATTTTTCATTTTAACTTTCTGCAAAGACGTTATATTCGAGAAACACTTTAAGAATGACATTTTATTAAAAACGTAATGAAGAACTTTCTGTACCATCCAATTAATCTGAAAGTGCACGTGTTGTTTGAGAAGTGCTTATTTTACGGTATTTGACGTTGAAGCCGATATGCAGATACGCTACCAAGTAACCCATATTCAAGAAAAAAATCAATTTTGATATGTCTCAAAGAACTTTCTTTGAAGAGTATACTTAGTAAACACGTATATGTTACAGTGAATATGTAAAATCAGGGATTTTGTAAAATAACTGAAAATTTCAGGGATTTTGTAAAATCACTGATTCCGTCAGTTGTTTTATAAAATGACTAAAATTTTCAGTGAATATGTAAAATAATGGAATATTTGTGGTAAAAAGAAGGAAATACAGTATACTGTGTTTCTAATTCATCAGGAATACAGGGCATTTTATGAGAAAAATTGGTATTTCAATAAATAGGTTAGTTAGGTTTCCCTTTTTTTGTTTGAAATTCATAGCGATTGTTTGTAGCAAAATATATATTTGAAATCATTACCATCGTTCAAGATAAGTAAAACATTGTAATCTAAAATACATGCTTTCTCGTGGATCTGATTGATCAATTTGTTTTTTTAATTGACCAATTATTCTTTAACCATGGCGGATCTCAGCAGTAGTTTCGTCATGTATCCTAGCACTATCCCCGTAACAACTAACCGTCTTCTGGGGGCGTCGCTCATATGGGCATGTGCTACGGTAGCAACGAAAAATAAACGGAAATACACACACACATAGTTACAATATTTCAAAATGGATCTTGATCTCATGACTATCTTCTGTGAAATGCTTGTCAGAAGCTACGAATCAAACAAGCGTATTCTTATACCCAAAGTGTAATACGTGAACATAATTAGTCAGTTAGAAAACGAACCAACATTAATACTTGCCCAGGAAATATGAAATTCTTGAGTGTGGTAATGCCAAGAAGTTAATCAGAAGAAGAGAGAGCCAGCATGATTCACCACAATATTTCGTCACCATTGAGGACACATTACAGTTTCAAATATAAACTGATTACTTCAGATACTTTATAAAATTACTGATCAAATAATTTTTTTTCCCAAAGCCACTGAACTTTTCTATTTTCTTTAAAATAAAGATGAATTAGAAATATAGTTTACTGTATTTTCTTTAATGCTTTTCCGTGGTTTATCGATAAATAACGGTAGATTACCATTTGATAATCTCACCGCAAAAGCAGTGAAATTATCAAAAACTTTTACCCTGCTTTGGTGCATTTCATCCTATCTGACGTCATCTATGCGGGGCGAAATAAGTGACGTCACAATGAACGTCGCATAGCAATCACGCGCAAAAAGACGCGCTTTACGAAAATATGCCCTAGAAATGTCACCTTTGGCCTCATTTGTGCAATAAAGAAATAGAATTGTGAAAATATAGCTTGTGTTGGTCACTAAATGAAATATAAATCGAACTTACACTGAAACAAACGATTATCCTCTATTTCTTCTTTTTACCACAAATATTCCATTATTTTACATATTCACTGAAAATTTCAGTCATTTTATAAAAAAACTGACGGAATCAGTGATTTTACAAAATCACTGAAATTTTCAGTTATTTTACAAAATCCCTGATTTTACATATTCACTGTAACATATATAGTGAGAAAATGCGCGATCTAAGAATATTTGTTCGATTCGTTACTAGTTTAAGCTAGGATAAACGTGTTTTTATTTCTGTATTGCATTATTCATATCTATAAGCAAAAACGATAGTTATTGCTTAAATTTTCTGACGGTAAATCGTGTATTTAATTGACTGTCTACTCTTTATTTTTTCCTAGACTTTATTAGAATTTTCACACAAACTCTTGCAATTCGAACGAAGGTAGAAAACTTTAATAACATACCGATAGAGTCTCTAGATGTGTGAAAATCAATTCTCATAAAGATAGATTCAAGTTGACTACATTTTAACACCGTGTAATCTATAGTCGCGTTGTGAGAAAACAAGATTTGTATTTCGTTGATGGTATATTGAAGCTGCAGTTATGATATATTGGTAACTCATCGAATTACTTACAGAAAGGTACCTTAAAGTAGTTGACCTGTAATAGTTCCGCAACGTGATCATATGAATTTAATCTCATTGTTTGTGTTATCTTGATTTTTTTATTTGTAATATAAGTGTTCTTAATAATGTGAGAGCGAGAGAGAGAGAGACAGAAATGTATTTAGTTTGGTTGTCAGATAGTGAGATTGAGTCAGAAAATATATGAGTTAGATCGATTGTGTTTGCGGGAGAGAAGGCAACATTGTAAAAAAGACACGTTTTTAGCCTACTGTTGTTTGAAAATGATGTCTTAATGTTTTGCCTTCTATAAATAAAGATATTATTATTATATTGTTTCGGAAATAATGAACTTTAACAGTGTTAACCGAGTTTTCCTAATGATTTCATTAGGAAATCTCGGTCAACATTGTGAAAGATCATGAGTTCCGTAATGCTGCGGAACTATTACGGTTCCACTACCTTAAGTCACATCACCTTCGTGTGTTTGACACATATCGAGGGGTCAGCGCAATACTTTGTAGGTGCCTATATATTTATAGGAACTTGCAATAGTATTGTGCTGACCCCTCGATATTCAATTCATCAATATCGTATTACATGCTCTATCTAAGATCTGAAGGGACTGTCGTCTTTAAGTTATATATCGGAATTATTGATACATTGTGAGTTATTGGATTATACCACAGGGTCTTGGTTCACTATTGCAGGTTTAAAATTCATGTCCTGTTCTGTGATCAAGATCCGAAAACGTTTGTGAACGTTTAGAAAGGGTATTCCTTTTTGCACGTTTGAACAAGTGCTTAGTGGGGTATATTTGCTTAAACCTTTTTCGATCGTTTTCGTCGTGAATGCTTGACTGAACTTTTTGACGGATGGCAA